>OY740765.1:144830129-145430129 GCA_963513935.1 Aphrophora alni
AATTTAATTTACTTTTTGTTAATGTGGAAATAAATTAATATTATTGTTATTTTAAATTGAACTTGTTACCGAATCTAAATCACTATAACTCAAAATGGTAATGTTTAATTAATGTGTAGTGAAAAATCAGCTTAGAAACTAATGTAACCAAAGTAGAAACACCGAGTATTTTGTTTGGAATTGACACAACACTAACGAATATCGTTGTCCGAGCATACTCGCACACCGAGGATACTCGCTGTACTCTCACATTACCTCCTCCTTATTCCTAGTTACGAGGATTTTGTCCGAGTATTTTAATACGAAAACCGAGGATTTTAATATTCGGACTCTTCCGAGGATTTTGATACTCGGAATCACCGAGTATTTTAATTCGAACTCACATATCACTTTAAGAATGACTATTCCTTATATTATATTTCATAAGAAAAAAATTAAATACCGCTAGCACAAAATAATTTGTTACTAAAAGTATTGGTAATATCCAGTTCTACCAACTGTTTCACCCTGAAGCTGAAATATCCCTAATAACACATCCAGTATCAAAATACGGACGATTCTATATTTGGGACGTATTCTATATTAAACTCCGTTCCTCTACGACAAGAAAGTAGTTCACAATTAATTAAGAAGTTCAGACAACATATGTAACAAGGGGCTGGATAAGTACCACGATGGCGTCCACCAACTTGTTTCTCAAGATAATTAAAATTTGTTAAAACTTGTTTCTCTTGTTAGTGTGAGAAATTAAAATTTTGAACATGTTGTACTTCAGATGATGCAGTTTTAACTAAAGATGTCTATATTTGTTTGTTTTAGGTAGGTGATAATCTGGTTACATCATAATTTAGTGAGTAAATTCAAAAATGTATTTTATTTAGATATAGGTAATCATTTCTTCTAGAATATATTGGCAACAAAGATGAAGCGAGGAAGCTTCTATTTTGGTATGTTTGTTATCGGCCAACCGTATCAACAAATCATGATGAAGTATAGAATTCAAGTTTTGTTTTTTGTTATAACTACAGTGAACTATCTATGTACAAGGTTTTTACTTACTTAGAAAAGGAAGTATAGGGTATGTTTGTAAATCGTAAAATATTTCTACCTTTTTTTTTTACTAATCTCACGGCTAGATACAATCTTGTTGAGTACTGTGGTGAAATTCACAATAATAATTCGAATTTGCCCCTAACCACAATCACTGGAACTTAATAAAACACAATTATCTGGTTAATTTTTCTTTATAAATTATATCCACTTAATGCCCTGATGTACATTTCGATAACATGGTTATCATCATCGGAGGGTCTTGCTTATAAACTAGATCTAAACTTACATATATTATCTACTAATGAAATAAAATTAAACCTAAAACTATGATAACTTTTTCTCCTAATAACTATGGATAACTAAGCTAAAATCCCTCCCACTCCACAGATCAGTTGACCAGTAAGATAAAAAGCCCAAGCCTCTACCTCACTGGTCAACTGATCTGTGGAGTGGGGGGGGATTCTAGCTTGCACTCAGGTTATCATAGTTTTAGGTTTAATTTTATTTCATTAGTAGATATGTAAGTTTAGATCTAGTTTATAAGCAAGACCCTCCGATGATGATAACCATGTTATCGAAATGTACATCAGGGCATTAAGTGGATATAATTAATAAAGAACAATTAATCAGATAATTGTGTTTTATTAAGTTTCACGGCCTTTGGTAACACAAAAAGTGATTATCGACATGTCTTTCTTCATCTTTGTCATTTTACGTAAGCATGATAGCGGTTACAAAAAATTAGATTAGAAATATTAATTTTGGTGTAAGGTACTGTAGTGTGCTGATATAGATTCCTTTTGAAATTCAGAAAAATCGAAAATGTTGACCATTTTGAAGTTTTTTGTTCATGTGTCGTTTGTTATTCAACTTATAGCACCACACTAAATTAGATTAAAATTTGCATGAAATGGTAATGTTATGTTTGTCGTCTGAACTGTACTGGTCCATTTGGCAATAGAACTCTACGGATCCTTGAGAGTTTAGGACCTGGTTGTGTCCGTCTAGCAGCCAGTGTTCTGTGCGCCGCATCTCCAGTTGATAATGGTCAGAAGAGTTTGACATCTCTATAGGTTATCCGCTGAGCGGAATATTTTTCGCTACATTCTTTCGCTTCCTGCACTCTTATATATGTTGCTGACACTCTGCCTAAAGGTTAAAGGGGACTGCATACTTCTGCATTGCCTATATACTACCGATAGTAATATAAGGAACATTTATTCAGGTTAGGTTATTCCTAACTTTCTGAAATTGTTACCACTATTTCCTAACACTGTCAAACACATTTTAGACCTAGATCTATTACAATATGTAAATTAAAATATATATATATATATATATATATATATATAAATTTTTTAATAGATTATGTTTATTTTGTTAACAATATTTACACATTTTTAGCTGTTGCAAGAGCATATTTGCATCTACATAAAAAAATCAAAGATTCCACAGCTCTCTCTCTCTCTCTCTCTCTCTCTCTCTCTCTCTCTCTCCCCCCCTCCCTCCCTCTCCCACCCTACCTCTCCCCCCTCCCCCCCCACTCCCCCCTCTCTCTCTCTCTCTCTCTCTCTCTCTCTCTCTCTCTCTCTCTCTCTCTCTCTCTCTCTCTCTCATAAAATTTTAGATTCGATTGTTACAGGGCCCGTTTACAGCCCGGTATAAGTATTTTAGTTGTTGATTGTTAAGTTTTACAAATATTTTAAAAGTTGTTAACATTTGCGTCCCTTTTACAGCCTTGTATTATTGCAGGAGGACAGTATTTATAATTTTTAACGTTTGATAGACAAACATACGGACGTAATGTTCGTTTCGCTCTGTCATTGATTAAATAATTTGATCATGACACACGCCGCAACACTTAACAAAGAAGAGTTCCAAGAACATTCTTTAAAACCAGTATATCTTCAATGTTTTTACAGGCCTAGGTTAGTACAGTTTCCATAATCGGAATGAAGGAAAGGTCATGATCTACGTTGCTGCTAGTCGTGTGTCATCGAGGTCATTTCAAGTTCCTTGTTTGTACAGATTTATCCGATACTAATCGTGATTAGAATGTTCGAAAGGAAATTTAATAAGTTTATCTATCAAGGGCCTCTTGGTCTCTCCGTTATCTTAGTTAGTTTTGAGATATGGGATTCCAACTAACGTGTAAATCTTTTATTTAAATAACCTTGAGACAGCAAAAGTTACCGGTTTTATTGTTTCGTGTAGTTTAAACCTCTTAAGTCGTCTTCCCCGTATGAAACTTATTGAATCATGGTACTTACCCACTCCCACCGTACACCTTACAGTGTAATACAAGGAGATCCTCTATATGTAATACTCACAAGTTGGTTTCTTAGGCATTGTGATAAATGTTGAATTGATGTGATCAAGAATAGCTTCAAAGGGTCTCGTAACTGTGAGAATATCACATTTTCATGGCAGGTAAGGTTATAAAACTTCGCTATTTGTCATTGTAGAGAGGTGAAGTTGCTACCATAACAGGCACAATTGAAATCTGCAATTTTAAACTTATTTAGTAGTAACATATTTGTTCTACTTACGTCTGCTCATCCAAAATTGTTTCAATGCATTACGGCCGTTTCGACTATTTATTCAGCCATGGTCACATGCGTTATTTTCGGTACTATATATAGCATATATCTCGTCAACATTGTTATAAAATCATTTAAAACATTAGTACGTATTTGACACACATTTATTACACTAACACGTTTATTTACACACTTTAATTTCTTTTAAAAAACTCTTGTTTAGTTTATACGGAAATAACTTTACATAATCGACCGTATCCGGCTGTGATTAAAACTGTACACAGTAACTTATTTAGTAGGTTGAAGGTTGAATAATACAAGAAATATAAACACAAAATTTTAATATGGCCACGATTTTGACATTTTCAATTAGTTTTTTTCTGAATTTCAAATGAGTTTTATATGAGCACACTATAGTCCTCTCACAGTTTTTGTAGTCGCTATCGTGCTTACGTAGAGGGAATATTACGTAGATGGTCGGTGTGTAGAATATTACTTTCCGCTTCCTTATGTTAGTAAAAAAAAACATAGTTTGACGATTATCAATCTCACCCTACTGGGTAAGTAAAAAAAGGAAGAAAAGACGTAATTTAGTGATCCCTAGCTCTCGAATACTATAAAAGCGACAGGGTCGGAAGATAACAAAAGTTGGTCAAGGGAGACCTGATAGTGGAAACTAACCCAAGACTACGTATGAAAGATGTAGATACAACTAGTGTCCATATTGCCACATCCGTACTCAGTATAACCTTTGATGCGAGTAAAATAAGGTGAAACACTTTGGTAATGGAGGGGGGGGGGTGTTTTTTGTTGCTTAAATGAATTCTTAGAGACGTTTTAATGTTATAGACATTTGATTCCCTATTTAGGAGATGAGATTATCCTTTATATTATAGAGATAAGTTTGATAATAGTTCAAAATGTCAATCTCCATGAATTTGACTGATCGTCACATTTCATGGGCTCAGGAAACAGAAAAAGATTTTCGAAATGCCGTCCGTCCATCGTTGTTCACATTAGTACGTAAGCAAGATGGCGCCCACAAAAATTAATGTAAAAAAAACATGCAATTAGGTGTATTGAAGCCCAGAAAAATCCAAAGATAGCGGCCATAACATTTTATAAACATTTTATTTTGTCGATATTTTGTGTTATTCAACTTATAAACACATTAAATTAAATACATATTTGCAGATTTCAGGGGTCTTTTCTATTATACGACCGCATGGCTCAAATTATTTTCCATACTAACAGAATGATGATAAAGTAGGTTTTCTCACCTTAATTGATAAAATAAATGGTTTTATTGTTTTTCACAAAACACACAAATATACAAAATAGAAAAACACACTAACACAAATTAATTACATGTGAACGTTTTTATGACTTTTACACTTATGGTTAGGTCAGGTTATGTTAGGTTTTACACTTCTGGTGGACAAAATACTACAATATCTTTGATAATTTGATCGAACAGATCAGTTTCTTGGTGGTGTTTCCGCCATAGAAATTCACACAAGTAAGAGTCAAGCATGTCCCTGCTTGTGCCACATGTCAGACCTAACATGACATGTGAGAAAGCCTACTTTATTATCATTCTGTTAGTATAGAAAATAATTTGAGCCATGCGGTCGTATAATAGAAAAGACCCGATTTCAATTCTGTATATAATGGTACCAACCTCACACCTCTACGGTGATAAACAGCTAAGTTAGTCAAAAGTTATTTCTAACCTCGACCTCTCAACAAAATGTGATATTAGTATAGTTACAAGATCCGGGAGGGACGAGTCTCCGACACGAGGAAGACTTTTTAAATACATACACATCGACGCAACGTTAAGAAAATATTGATTTACACAAATACAATGTTTAGAAAACCTGTCTAACAACGGAGTTATAATTTGATTGGTGTAGCTCGTGTATCACTGAAGAGGACGACCTTGTCGTTGAAACGCGTCTGATACTTAGGCGTATTTTTTATGAGAATTGTGTTCTGTGTGTTTGTTATACTGTATAATTTTTCTCATAAGTCAAGCTCAACATTTAATATGTCTAACAACGGTTTTAAGAAAATTTACCAATTTCCTAAGATCCCTACATCTCCCAATACAGTTTAACATTTCTTAAACGGCGCAAGTTGAATTGTTTTTTCTTCATTTGTACGTCCGGGATAGACCTTACTTACTTGACAGCCTGTGTATCACCTATAATCTGCAAGCAGTCATTGATCATCCTGTATCTATGTGCAACGTCACTCTTCAAGTATTATTTGTAACAAACAAATCTATCTTTATTCGTTGCATAACACCCGAGTGAGTCCGTTGTTACGTCACAAATTCCTGAAATAAATTCCTCCCTTGCCAACTGCGTGATAGAAGTCTTTTAAGTTACTCTACACCATTGTCTGACACTTTAACTTTTTTTAACAATAGGAAATTAAGACTTTAAAAGACAGAAAAATTATATATATAACAGTTGTGTGCTTTCTTGAGCGAAGGGTACTAAAGAGGTGACAACTTTGTAGGAGGGGATTAAAATAGGAGTTAAAGGAATCTCTATATGGTCCAGTAGGTGGGGACTCAAAATGTTTAAAAATAGAAACTAGTTGGTAACGGTGAAAAGTTTTGGGAATCGCTACATCGTACTGTTAAAATGGCTTTGTCCAGATTTAGAGTTGGGTTCCATTTTTTTAATTTATCACAAAATGATTAATTATTTTCACACATACAGTATCCTCAAGGTAGGAATGTTTCTGGGGTGGAGGAAAAAAGGAGCCCCCACACTTCGTTTGTTGCGTTTGCTTTCAGCAGTACAACCCCAATAAAAAAAATATAGACCTCAAATGCTTCTGTGTAAACGCCTACCCTACTTTCGTTTCTTTTATCGGTGTAAATAAGAATAAAACGTTTACAAAATAAAACTTTTAAGAATTAACTTTACTTAAACTTTAGGAATTAAATGTAGCTACGCAGTAATTTGCTGAGGGTACTGTATGAGTCAGTACTATAAATAATGTTAAGGGATAGGTAAAAAAAAAAGAGTTGAGTTTTCCGAGGTCCTCAAAAAGGTGTTTTTTTCACGTTTTTATTAGTTCGGTTTCCGTCATATCTGTCTGTCTGTCCGGATGGAATTTTGCAATCGACTTTAAACTAACTTCCCGATAAGCTAGAGACCTGAAATTTTGAACATAGGTCAGAATTGGATGACAATACAATATTTAGTTGGTTTCTTGTTTCTACATTTGTTTAAACATTAGTTAAAACACATTGCAATGAAGATGCCATGGATACATTTACAATTTGTAATGGAGAAGGATCTGACATTGTATTGTTTTAATTCATGTACATGAAAAAATACATTTTGTTACTTCTTTAGTTTGATTTTCTGAGTTACAAGACTAATAGAACTATTATAGGTAATATTTTGAATTTCAGACATTTGCAGCTAAACATGATGTGAAATGCATTGGGAATTTCCTATATATGTTCCTGTCAGAGTCTCATCAATATATACAAAACCGATTGAAATCTTTCACACGGACATAAGATTAAAAAACAGAAAATAATAAATCAAATAAAAAAAAGTTTTTAACATACCACGTTTTTAAAACGGGCTAAAAAGTATAAAATAATTTTGCATGACCCTTCTACAATTTTGAGGGAGGATTGTTTAGTGGCTATGGATATATTTGGAATACTTGGAGAGTAAAACGTTGGGCGCAGCCAGTAAATAATACAAGTAGACAATCCGGATGAATTCACAGCTAATTTCAGTGAATCGAAAATGAGATTCACTGTAATTTAATTTATTTACTCCTCCTTAACTATCATAGATTGCCTGCGCCCCACGTTTTTCTCTCCAAGTATTCCAAATATATCCATAGCCACTAAACAATCCTCACTCAAAATTGTAGAAGGGTCATGAAAAATTATTTTATACTTTAGTCCGTTTTAAAAACTTTTTTTATTTGATTTATTATTTTTAATTGATATCTGTCGTCTGTTCAGTCGAACGATTTAATCGAATTTGATATTTCGGGATATTTTGGTAGATCAAGAATACTTTTCCAGTAGAGTAAATTTGTTTAAATTTGTTTCTACACGGGTTTTCTTAACCATATAATATCATTACTTTTCTCGACGACGGCTAAGCCTTAACAAGCTTCATAGGAGTTTATATATTAAAAAATATCCCCTCGCGTCATAGGAGAAGCGCAGCTGTACAAATGTGAAGGAGAATCCACTCGCTACGTTGGTATCGGTGACAACTCTCAATCTTGTATCGCATTTTCTTCGGAGGTCGTGGTCGAAATTAAAATTATTATCAATAACTTCGCTATTTGTCATTATAGAGGGGGGGGGGGGTTGGTATCATAACATTCGGAATTGAAATCTGCAAATTCTTAGTCCGTTTTCATCGCTCATGCGCAAAGTATTGTAAATTTCTTAAACATTCATTTCTGGAGATTTGTGTCACAATTCAGTTCATAAACACCATCATGGTACTTACAAAACCCCACCATACAATGTATAATGGTCTGTTCCCCATTCGTAATGGTCTGTTTGTGTATACTACGTATTGCATGTTGTATATTGAATTTATATATATATATATATATATATATATATGTGTGTGTGTGTGTGTGTGATGGACAGGTACATGTACATGGACAGGTATATTTGATTAATCATTTAATTATTATACAAGGTTAAACTGGGGTTTGATTATGAATGTCGAAAGAAACCATCCCTATCCGTCTGTTTTTTTAGTTCATATATACAGGGTGTTACAAAAAGGTTGGACTGGCTATGCATTTTCATATTCTATGTGTGATTCTAAGCTGAAAATGAAGAATACATTTTTTTCAATTTCCACTTTGTTTAGCAGCTAGACGCCATTTAAATTTTTTTTTTTTTACAAAAACTCACTGTAACTCTGGAAATATATAAGATATCGAGTTCAAATTTGGAATAAGCATTTTACATGTTACGATTAACAAGTGTACAAAGCACAAAGAATTTATTTTTATAATTTTCAAAATCGCGGCTGTTACAAATTTTTAACGTGGAATATCTTGAAAACCGTTAACTTTACAAAAAATGTACAATAGACAAAATATTTTTATTTAAAAAAAATTGTAACGGCCGCGATTTTGAAAATTATAAAAATAAATTCTTTGTGCTTTGTACACTTGTTAATCGTAACATGTAAAATGCTTATTCCAAATTTGAACTCGATATCTTATATATTTCCAGAGTTACAGTGAGTTTTTGTAAAAAAACAAAATGGCGTCTATCTGCTAAACAAAGTGGAAATTGAAAAAAAAATATTCTTCATTTTCAGCTTAGAATCTCACATAGAACATGAAAATGCATAGCCAGCCCAACCTTTTTGTAACACCCTGTATATATATCCTAACCTTGTACATCCAAGATTACGTATAATCATTACATGATAAATCAAATATATCTGGCCACAATCTATTTGGATAGAGGGTCTTTAAATATGTTCTTTAAACCAAAATATTACGATTTGAGATCTCCCCTCAAGTTTTGGTAAACATCTTTTAATCAAATCGGTTTATACCATTTGGGGTCAACTACTAATAAAATGACTGTACACTTCGTTTAATCACAAATATGTTAATGTTAAGTGTAAATCAGAGTGACTCAAATGTAATAAGTTTTGTTGGTGTAAATTAGTCTTGTAATTAATATATCGCAAATGTAGAAATTTCTTAGTATTGGGCTACATTTGCTGTTTTGTAACTAATATTGCCCAACAGTCTTTAAATGTAGATAATAAAATATATTGTGTGTAAAAGATAAATCTTTCTTAAAAGATAAACTCTTAAATTTTCCAGTAGTGTTGTGAACAAATGTTCGAATATGTCTTAGTATTGAAATGTCCTACTGGTAAACTTTTGAGTACATCTTCATTATGTTAAAGTGTTCATTTGTTATTTTTTAAATTTTATAATTATGACCAAAATTTTCAATCACCTTAAATCTAGATATGTAAAATAAATGTTAAAAATCCACTCTGTAAGTTGTGTTCAAGTGTACAGTTATTTGATAAACATTTTAAAGTTGTTAGTTTATTTAAGTGTTCATATTATTTTAAAAATCCTTACGCTTTGTTTAGTGTTGATAAACGCGAAGAATGTCTGTATCAGCGAAAATTGAACATATGTTTTATAGTTTCCATCTACAATGTTAAAAATCTTAAATTTTAGGCTCATTAATAGTTTTTATGATTACAATAATTGTTGGTTACGTCGTTTTGAATGATTTATAACTAAGTAATAACTTTCGAGTAGTAAATTGATGTAAGAACATGGACTTTTGTGATACGATTAAAAAAAAGTTAATTTGGTCGATTGTTGATCTACCATAACGTATAGATAGAATTAAGTAAATAATGTCCCTCGGGAAAACTGTTCAAATCATATACTTTAGACTCAATTTACGCTAACTTTGATTTTGTTTTTAAGGTAGTGCGAATTTTTCAAAATTTGGATTTTTTGTTCTATAATAAAGTATACATAAATTTAAAGGATTTACGTCTTCAAAACGTATACTTTAGGGCAAAATTTGATATTTTATATGACAATAATACATCACTTTATATTTTACTACTAGCAAAAATTAAAAAAAAATATGCGAAATTTCATACAGTTTAGTCGTATGGTTTTTTTTTATTTTTTTTTTTAAACTGTTGACCACATCTTATTATATTAATGTAGAACTGTACTAAAAAATGACTGTAAATTACAAACTTCAGTGTTTAAAGGTTAGATTTTAAGTATAAATTTAATTATTGACCTACGACTTTTTCAAAATTTTGTACTTTCAGTATATTAAACATTGAACTCTACAATTTATTGTCTCTTGTAAAAAATCTTCAAAACGCATTCTTTGCTTACAATTTGTACATAAAACACGAGACCTTGACCTCGAGTTTAACTACAGAGTGAAACATTGACAGGTTTATTACTTTAAAAAAAAAAAACCTTGAGTTGAATAATAGTATGGGAGGTTTTAATATTTTTCAGTATGGGTAAGTCATAAATAGATATTGAGTTTTAACATCTATTACCTATGTACACTTGAAGAAAATCATATCGTGTTTGAAACGTAGGAATTTTAAATTAAATTTCTAAACAACTGTACAGTTAAAGAATACACATTTATATCAAAGGTTTTTTCACTTTTATTCTACTGTATAATTACTAATGTACGATTAGATGTCAATTAAAATATAAGGTTTTAAACTTGGCATAGCTAAACTTACTGTATATTTGAATCTAGAATATAAATATCTTCATTGTATGTGCCCCCCCCTTCCATTTTGAATAACTTATCTAATATACGTGTTTATCAAAATGGTAGATTATATAAACTAATTACAAAATTGATTATACGTAATCTTGGATGAATACGGTTAATTAAACCGGTGGCTGATTATGAATATCGAAAGAAACCATCGCTCTCCGTCTGTTTGTGTGTGTATAGTACAGTTTATAGTTCATATATACTGGGTGTTAAAAAAACCCTCCTACTAAAAGCAAGAAAAGAGTTCATATGAATATGTCATAAAACGTTTAGTTTTCCGTCTATCTGTCTGTATGTGTTTTTTTACTTAATACGTTATATCTTAGGAATCTCTGAAAACATAAACTTCAATCTCGGTACATGTATTACATCTAATAAGACCCATTTTGGTATGGAATATCAAGTTTATACTTTGTAACATTTAAAAATGGCGGCCATTTCAAATTTCTAAATCTCAATATATCAAAATCCGTAAATTTTACAAAATTATTGCAATTTTTCAAACTATAAACATGAAAATGTGGCATTATTACCACAAAATTTGCATGCAGTCATTTCCATAAACTGTTTTTAAGACTGCCACTTTGACATATTAATTTCAATAGGTTTCTACATAAGCACACTTTAATTTCCTCTAAATATCATGTTCCTATTTTAATTTGTGACCGCTGTCGTGCTTACTTACGTAGAGAAGACGGAAATCACCAAACTTGCTATATACTTCGTATACTAATAGTTTACACTTCTAATGAGGAGCAAGGTGTAATAGTCACTTCACTGTAGTTAAACAGTGTTTAGTTTCAGCTGAATATTGGTGATTCGGTGAAGTGGGTGTTGAGAGCACTTTAAGGTTTTATAATTAAAACCAATGTATTTTTTGTCAGTACAACGGAACAGAGTTCTCCTGTTTAAATAATCAAGGTACAAACCAGTAAGGTTGTGTTTAGCATAAAAGTAGGTCAGTCGGTCCCGGACGCTCAACCTAGACACACTTGGCAAATTTTACAAATAAAAAGTTCGATTGAACTGGGCAAAATGTCTAGATATAATTGTCTTTTGAAATGCAGTTAAGTATCCTTCATAGCATGGTTGAGATTCGAGTGCATCAAAATAACAGGCATGACTTCTAGATCCTGTTTTTAATAAAAACAGATTTCTTAACAACAGATTGTTGTCCTTGTCGCTATGGAAACATATAATATACTACGCTGTGGTTGATCTACGAGGCCCGGAAGAAAAGGACGTAGTAATATACACAATTACGAGTTTCAGAAAATCTGTGCGACAACTATTTTAAACAAACGTGATTGTGTAGTGTACCTCTGTCCAGAATTTAGTTGTTAAAAATCCTGAAATATTAGACTATTTACCTTGTTTTTAATTAATCGGATTTTTTTTTTACATCGGAAAACACTTTTCAAATCTCAGAATCCATTAATACCGTAATACAACTTTAAAAACAAGAAATCCAGGTTGATTTAGGTTAGTACTTATGTGTACGTTAATCGGCAATACTACATTAGTCATTACTAAGGAATGTCTCAGAGCTGCATGTTTATGTAATGAGTAATGTCTAGATGATTATGTTATACGTTACTAGTAATTGCTTTAATAGGTCTGGCTAGGTATTACTCAAACCGTCGTTTCATTATTCTTAAATCAAACAATATTATACATATTTATGGTGGCAGTTGCGATGGGATTGTCATAACATCGCGTAAACAATACGCATAGGTAGGTTTCTTACTTCATACATTAGCTCTCACTGACATATTTCTGATTTTACTGAGAAATAATATATTAGTGGATTTTGAGACTTGAAAAGTGCTTTCCGTGGTAAAAAAAAATAGATTTTTTTAAAACAAGGTAAATAGTCTAAGATTTCGTGATTTTTCACAACTTAAATCCGGAGAGAGGAACACTACATAAATACCAAACTAAACCCACAACTGTATAAAAACTCCTTGGATTTAATATTTCCCAAGACTCAAGAAACCAACTTTTGGGCATTTCATTTCATGATGGGGCTGGGTTAGTACTATGATGATAACATAATAGTATATTTCATAACTAGGACCAAAAGTGAAGCTTTTCAATACGAGCTCAAGTTTAACGGCCGAGGCCGAAAAATGAGCATGGATGGATAAGCTTCCTTTCGTCATACTGCTTCAAAAATACCTGTTTACAAAATAAATAAATATTGAGATTGCTAAAGTTGTCCTTTTTAGTCCTAGGACCGAAAAACATCAGCTGATGTTGAGGTTATCAGCTCTTACTTCGCTTATACGAATTAATTAACGATTGTAAAGATTCTATAAAAACAACCGATACTCTCGATTGTAAATAACAGATAAAACAGCTGTTACCATCAATTTTTTTAAATAAGTACCACTAAGCTGCAAACTTGGGTAACTTGTTCAAACTTTTGAAGGTAAATAGGTTATAACATTTTAGTTTTTGTGAAATTGTTTTCTTATATTATTTGCAGTATAATGAAATACTGTCTCCACCTCGGCCGTTAACTTGAGCTTGTATCGAAAAGCTTCACTTTTGTTCCTAGTGTTGATATATATATTACACTATTTCGTTATAATGCAAATAATATAAGAAAACAATTTCACAAAAACTAAAATCTTATAACCTATTTGACTTCAAATCGACGGTAACAGCTGTTTTAACGGTTGTTTACAATCGAGAGTATCGGTTGTTTTTATAGATGTTTTACAATCGGAAATTAATTCGTATAAACGAAGTAACAGTTTATAACCTCGACTTCAGCTGATATTTTTAGGTCCTAGGACGAAAAATAACACCTTTAGCATCTAAACCATGTTTTGAAAACAGCTGTTGGTTTCCTGTGTCTTTCTGAACCTCGTAATTTTATCACTACTATCTTGATGTCAGTTAGACCTTAATGGGTGTATACGGATCCATCTAGGTTCCCTTGGCTATTGCGAAGCCAATACCAGCTAAAAGTCATGTCCCTGATGGTAATAACTATTTTAAAAGATGAATGGAAGGCCTTGACAAAATAATGTGTGTTCTAGTAAATTACCAAGAATTTATATTTTAGTTTTTTACGAACATATCTCGTCAACAGTAAAAGGACTTAATATCTTGTAAATAATTTGTAAAATCAACTGGTTTTGAATAACAAATGTGTAATTTTGAGTGAAAAAATATCATATTTTGTGATATACTGCAAAGTAATATAAAGTAAAACATTCAGTTATATTTGGTATCGATATTTCAATTGGTAGAGTAGAATCGACTCACTACCACGAGCCTAACGGTGGAGGCTATGAACAGGATGAGGCCCGTTAGCGTTGAGATACTGCCACGAGCGAAGAGAGTGTTCATAAAGTATGGAACGCCTGAACATAAAATAATCGTTAAATTCTGTTCGTATGCTATTTTGTAGTTTCTGATTGTTTAAATATAGGTAATTGATGTATTATAAACGTTTCATGTTCAGCCGTTTATATATAAATTTGTATAAATTCCATACTTTATGAATACTAAATTAATAAGTTTCGTTCGTGACAATGCCTCGATGCTAACGTGCCACATCCTGTTCATATTTGAAGTAGCCTCTAACGTTACGCTCGTGATAGTGATTCAACTCTACTCCAACAACTGAGATATCCATACCAAATTGAAAGAAATGATTTACTTTATATTATGATTTTATATTAAAAAATGACGTTACTAGGCAACCAATATAAAAATGAATACTTAAATCAACAATGGAAAGTATCGTTAAACACAAACACTGTCTGGATTAGTAATTTATCATTAACATTACATCTTTAGAAACATATTGATGAGCGACTTCGTCTACCTACCCAACCCGATACCTCCGCTAAATGTAATAACCAACAGTTGGTTTCTTGGTGCTTATAGGAAATGATAATAATACAAATAATACAAATTATTTACAAGATACAATATTAAGTCCTTTTACTGTTGACGAAATATTTTCATAAAAATCTAAAATATAAATTCTTGGTAATTTACTAGAACACACATTATTTTGTCAATGCCTTCCTTTCATCTTTTAAAATTGTTGTTACCATCAGGGGCATTACTTTTAGCCGGTACTGGCTTCGCAATACCCAAGGGAACCTAGCTCGATCTGCATATTTTCATATAGTCTTGGCTTAGACCTTCCTCTTTCACCTTTAGTATCGGGTCCCTTTTGATCAACTTTTATGAGATTTTATATTCTTCCTTTTTTTATTTATTTATTTATTTTTTTAATTTATTTCGTTAATGACCGATAGGTTTTTCAAAAAAATATTTTAAATTTAAAGTTGGTATTTTTGTTGGAATACCAGAAAGTTTGTTGAATGTTAGTGCACCTTTATTCCAATTCGTGACTTGTCTAATCACAATAGGCCTAATGAAAGGTAAACAAACCGCTGTTTAATCGATGAGCATGCGCGTTAAAGTATACGTGAATAATAATAATAATAAATAAGAAATCAATCCATTCCTTTCACTCTACTTTCTATCCAAAGTAAAGAAAGTGAAAACGTCGAGTTCGTCACGGCCAGGCATTGTGTCCTTCAGATTAGTCACGGCCAGGTTTGTGTCTTATGACAAATACAATTGTTTTCAACTTTCGTAGACTTATAGGGAATGTATGTGAAAACTTTCCATAAAGTGAGAAATGATTTTGTTGAAATTATAGAGAAACAGATCGTGCGTATATAGTTACGGTTGTGAGGTGCTCCCGACCTTGGTATACCCGGACATCCTTAAATTTACCCATGATTTTGCCCGATTTGTCTACACGATTTGGATTATTTAATTTTTCATCTCAGAACTGTTAATACAATCTGTTTGATTATTATTATTATTATTTTTTACTTAGATAAAATAAAATACAGGACATTTAACACAATTAAACCTAACTCTCACGGATCGATCCCTCGATGAATAATTTGATGGGACCATCGTGGTATCTAACCAGCCCGATCACACAATATAATAACAGGAGATCCTCTAAATGTACCGTCCAAATTTTACTTTTTTGGGCCTTGTAGGAAATATTAAATTGTATTGGTAGATCAAAGGGGTCTTATACACAATAACGTACTTTTATTAAAAACAGTTGTTACTCAGAATTTCTGAACTTCGTAATTGTGAATAACTATTTTATTGACGTTGTACATGTGTATATATATTTAAAGAGGTTTCCACTCGCTTCGCTCGTGTCAGTGTCTTGCCCAAACGGGCCTCGAAGTTGTACATAATGTGAAGAATCCTCCACTAGTTGTGCACTTTTCGGTGATTCGGTCCTACCGTATCTATATATAGGCCTGTAACATTATTTTGGTAAAAATTACTTTTTTTTTTGTTCAGAATTCGTCATTTGTCATCGTAGAGAAGCTGTGTTGATACCGTTGCAAAGAGAATTGAAATATGCAAAGAATGTGTTGTAAATTGAATATATTTTACGAGATATTAACAAAAAAAACTGATCAAAATGGACACCCATACATCAAGGTGAAGCTGGAAAGTTTTTTAATCTTTGAATTGAAATTTTACAAAAAAAAAAATGACGATACTAGGCAACCAATATAAAAATGCATACTTAAATCAACAATGGAAACTATCGTTGAACACAAACACTGTCTGGATTAGTAATTTATCATTAACATTACATCTTTAGAAACATATTGATGGGCGTCTTCGTCTACCTACCCAACCCGATACCTCCTCTAAATGTAATAACCAACTGTTGGTTTCTTGGTGCTTATAGGAAATGTTAAATTGTATTGGTAGATTAATTGGCCTTATCGGTACACGTATTAACGCCACCGCAGCAGAAGTTGCGCTAATGCGCATGCGCCAAGAGCAATAATTATTGTTCCACCAGGCCAAACCTTTCGTAAGTTTATTGAAGTTAATAATTTGAAATTAGATCACGGATAAACATGAGCTGTAAAAGTGAACATTTGTCATTATGTCCAACAAGTCGTTAACCTATAAATACGTTAGATTTGATAGTTTTTTTAGGTTTGTGTGTATATATATATATATATAGCTACCTTGATATATAATTATATCACAAAGTAAGCAAATTATTAACTTCAATAATAATTATTGCTCTTTATTGACGCATGCGCATTAGCGCAACTTGTGCTGCGGTAGCGTTAATACGTAAGTACCGCCTTACCCAGTAGGGTAAGTTTGTTTAAAACAGTTGACGCAGACTTTTCTGAACCTCGTAATTGTATACTACGCTCTTGGTAGAGATAGGCCTATATGCGCAGGTGACAGTGTTCTATTCCTTGAAGGTTCTCGAAGCTGTACGCATATTGGGAAGCCTCCATTCACTAGGTCCTAGTACCCTATAATAATATCACATTTTCTTGAGAGGTCTGGAATCGAAATTTCGTTTTTGACAATAACTTCGACATTACATAGGCCTACAGAAAATCTTAATTTGTATATAATTTATTGTGTTATAAGTTGAATAGAACGATATACTGTATTAACACACACAGAACTGTTTAAAATGGCCGCTATTTTCACCTTTTCAATTCTATTCTTCCGAATTTCAATACGGTTCCTTATACCAAATTTGATGTTCGTATCTTAATTTTTGTGACCGCTATTGCGCTTACGTGATCTGGGACCATGAAACCTGAAGTACAGTAAAAACAAAACGGAGGTTGACATTTTTGACCTGTACTTCGTGTATTGGTAGTACCAAATAATGCCATGGTCTCGGATGTCCACAAGAAGGAACGTAATAGCACGGATTCTATTTAAGAATTTCACAAATAAATCAGTCTCGCATAAGACTTCAGTAGCGTAGGTCAGGTCAGAACCCGTACAAGGTACAATACTACCCACCACTTATCGATTCTAAACTTCAACTTTCGCTTGTAACTCGAAACATCATGATGTTTTGAGTGAATTTGTCTCCATGGGGTAGTAATTTACGTTCAAAGGAAAGTAACCCTTACACTAATTTTCGGTAATTGTCAACTATTTGGACGTAACCTGAAAACGATCCGAAAAGTATGTAGGCTGATACAGGAAGTTGGAAGAGATGTCGGAAAAGTAGGAATAAAAATTACAAAGTTCAAAATGCGTACTATGTTACTTATGCGTCAACACGTAGCAATGGAAATTCGTAACTTGAAAAATCACTACTTAATAGCCTATCGAGGACATTCGCGTATCATATTGTAGGCCTATTACATGTGATATTAGTATTAAAATGTATTTATCAAGTCTTATTTGATGTTTTATTATTACGTGTTGTTTATAGAGATTATCTATCTTTGTTAATCTACGTTTCTTCGTGTTGTGTTATATTGTTTTTTGTTTTATGTAACTTGTTGACAATTCCGACACCTTTATAATAGATCTATGGAATAATAAATAAATAAATATAACCACCATTTCGACATTAGATTTTTCTGATTTCCAATCTAGTTTTGTACCGAATTTCAGACGACCATGATGACGAATGACGCCATGTCAAAAATTACTTTTATCTTTTTCCCGAAGCCACGAAAGTTGAAGATCAGTAAGAAAAACGGAGATTGATTTTTTTTTTAACTGGGTAAATTAAACCTTTTAAATGCATAGGCGAAAAAAAAAATTGGTAAGGATGGGTAAACATGTAACAAACAGAAGGAATGACAAAAGTCGAGTTATCGCGTCTCTATATTAACACAGAAAACCCCCGAATTAGTCATCAATCTACAACAAGGAAGTTTTGTTACTGTGTAATCGTGCCTCTGTTATGGTGAAAATTGAAACGGCCTCGCGTTAGTCACAAGACGATACAAAATATAAATGTCAAGGGGAAAATAGGCCAACAGAGTTTTTTTATTGTTATCACGTTTACGAAGTAGCCTATAGGGTAAGTTTGCTAATTGCCTAAAATTCGACCTCCATTTTTTGGGTAATGTTCACGTTTTGGTGAGCGAAAAGTGATTTCCAACATGTCATCCCTTCGTAGTCGTTATCTGTAGGTAAGCACGGTAACCACCAATTTGTTATCACAAGGAAATGTAATATTAGTGTAGTTACGAGATCTGGTAGGACATAATATATGTAGATCATTGATGCTCGCTAAGGCCGAGATACTGACACAAGCGAGACGAGTATATATACAGGGTGGCTGAAAAGAAACCTGCACCCCCTCAACGTTTTTGTTATTTGAGATATTTAAAAGCGGTTTGCGCCATTTTGTTTTGGAGGTAGGGGACACTTTTCATGACTAAATAATTTTCAAATTTGGGTCCCGGGGCCCAAAAGGGGAGGGGTAATCCTGCCAAATATTCCAAATAGGATAGACATGTGATACGTCATTTTGTTCTCGTAATGAAAAGACGAGAAAGAACCTGTAATTGAAATATCAATCCGATTATCCTAAACAAAATGGCGGCCCAAAAAGTAAAATGGCTGAAAAGAAACCTGCACCCCCCTCAACGTTTTTATTATTTGAGATATTTGAAAGCGGTTTGCGCCATTCTATTTTGTAGGTAGGGGACACTTTTCATGACAAAATAATTTTCAAATTTGGGTCCCGGGGCCCAAAAGAGGAAGGGTAATCCTGCCAAATATTCCAAATAGGATAGACATGTGATACGTCATTTTGTTCTCGTAATGAAAAGACGAGAAAGAACCTGTAATTGAAATATCAATCCGATTATCCTAAACAAAATGGCGCAAACCGCGCTTTTAATATCTCAAATAACAAAAACGTTGAGGGGGTGCAGGTTTTTTTTCAGCCACCCTGTATACACATTTACACGAGGCCCGTTATGTTCTAGACCAGGGTTGTCCAACTGGCGGCCCGCGAGAGCTTATTAGATTAAAAAAAAATCAGAAAACTACTTTGAAACGTACAATCATTTTGATATCATTACACGAAGAATAGAAATCTGCTAATTTGTATTTAGTGTCGTTAATAAGTTGAATAACACACGAGAACAGAAAACTTTTTAAAAATGACAGCCATTTTAACATTTTAATTTTTTTGAATTTTGATAGTTTTACACGAGCACGCTAGTATATAACCCAATTTTCATGATCAATCTTAATTTTTGTGGCCGGCATTTTCTAAATTCATTCTTTGGGTTTCCTGAGGCCAAGAAACGTCAGGATAAGTGGAAAAAATTAAACGGGTCGAAATTGTCGCCAATTATAAAAATTACCTTATACTTCGTATACTGGGTGTGTATACGATTTTTATACTTCGTATAAAATTCCAGTGTTTCATTTAGACGTAAATACGAAACGATTTCACCTTGGCTAACATACCAAATAACATATTCCGAGTTTTGTTTTTAGATACATAGAAGGTATAAAATTCAAAACCTATTTTGCTTTATCTGGTTGGCAAGAGTAGTCAAGGATTTACCGATAGAGTGAAATGAAGGTCGACATCTCAATGTAACCTCAAGTTTTATCTGCTGAATCACTTGCACCAGCTACGACTGAAATTTTATGTAATTAAAATCGGCGTGGCAACCCCACTTCTCTACTATAACAAATAGTGACGTTATTGTAAAAAATGTAATTTCATTATCAAAATGTTGAAAAATAAGTAACGTCTTACACACCCACTCACAAAACTGGAGAAAACTATTTCTCGTCAAAAAATGTAATTTCAGTAAAAAAAACTGAAAAAACGACTATGGATTATAAGATTATATATTAAAATATCTACATATCTTACTAAGTATCTTATTATATATTGTAATATGGACGCCGTCTATAATTTTAATTATATTTAACTAAAGCCCAATTTTACTGCAAAGTCATTTTAAAGTTGGACAAAACATTTTTTTTCTCCATATTTGGAGTTTAACGTAATTTGATATTAACAATTTAAGCTACAAAATTGTTTATTTTGAAAATATCTCGGTTTCTTCTACAAGAGCAAGTAAATTTGTTCATTATTACATTAAAAAGAAAATGAGATGGGTCTATTCAGTAAGTTGTTACATAACCTTAAACTTTATACGTGTTATTTAAAATTTATTTATAAGTAAAGAAAATATTGATGGATTATAATATAACTTTAGGAAAAGATGGTTCTTATAAATATTAGCAAACACGCTAAATTTCAACTAGAAATATTTGAAACATAACCTTAAACATACATTTTTCAAAAATAGTTACTGACTTTGTATAAATAAACGAAAAGGTCGTACAGAAATGAATTTTCTTTTAAAAAGTATCCTTTCAGAAGTAATTTGTGATGCAGAAGAGAGAAAATTTTAAAACTGTATTTTTGTAATGTGTTTTTTTCTTCATCAGAACTCCAGCTAATTGTGTAGACTAGCGTGAATTTTAAGGTTATGTAACAACTCACTTATTAGTGAATAAATCAATAAAGTACGAACAAATCAAATTTTCTTTGTAATGTAATAATGAACATATTTTAAATGACTGTGTTTTCGTAGGAGATATAAAAATGAAAACCTTATTACGCCAGCTTCAAATAGAGACAATTTTGTTGTTTAACTGTAAAACTTCCTTGAGAATAGATTTAACCAATAAATTTTCATCCTCCGGATCAAAAGTGTTTTTTCTTATTTTATTTGACTAAATATAATTTTTCTATTGTGGAATGGGGTAGAAGATATTTCCGGAATGATTTAAAAAATCCATTTATTCCCCACAAAAGTGTGCGTAGTGGGAAATAAACAAACTAAAATTAAATATTGAAAAACAAACATGTCGATTTTCATTGTCTCGGTCTAATAACCCCGGTAAGACATTCTCCAACTAGTAAACAAACGGACGAAGAACCGGTCTTGGCAATAAGACGGGTTCCGGATTGAAACCTTGAGGAACACCAAGGATTCGGATTTACCCCCTTAAATAGAAGTACATTGGACTTGGACCAACTGTCGTGACGGGGACTTACCTTGGTATCAATAAACATACCATTTTTGGAACCAGAAAGGTCTCTAATACCAGGGAAATATAATGAAGGTTGTTGTAGTTTACTTGTTCACCTTTTAAACATCAAGGTAAACCAATCTTGAGTGTACAATTGATTTGATTCAAAAATATTGTTTTACTTTCTCAAATATACGTAGTTTTACTGGAGGGGAGGGGGGAATTTGGTAAGGGGTTTGGGTTGACTAACCCTCGAGCAAGGCTTCCAACGTCAAGCAATGTAATTTTATTGTGTTTGCGTAGTTTTTTTTATGAGTTAAACGATAGTTTTTTGTTTTTGTTTTAGGCTAACTGATACAATAACATTATGCCAGCGGTACTTACGAATTAATTTTTTGATTTAACGGTAATCATTATTTCCCCTGTAATAATAGTGATAACTCGGTGCAAAAATAAATATTATTTGTAATATTTTTACTTGAAATTTATGGGGAAAGATTTATTACATTTGTTTAGTCGGAAAAAATATTTAGAGAAATTTCTCATGATTTATTTACAAAGAAGAAGAGCAACTACGTTTGTAGTTTTTTAAAAAATCGTTTATTAAATTGCAAAAATTGTTCAATTGTGGTGCAAAATGAAATGCAGTATCTATGATTTTTCCGAGCCTTAAATGAACGTAACTGCAGAAGAATGGCAGTGCCAAGCACTATTACAGTAGGGAAACGAGTTGGCAAACCCGCACGGTATCTATTGGTTTCTTCCTCAACGGACATGACTCTTGGCGGCTAGTATAAAGAATTTCCGTGTATTACGTTGTAAGATATGGGTGGGTAAGTACCACGATGAAGTACAGTACTTGTTTCACTATCAATTGCTCTGAATAAAATTAAAAAAACGGACAATACACCCTTGGACGAGGTACATACAAAAATAGTACGCATGATCCTGGTTCATAACTAGTAATAATTGTTCTTGCCTTCCGCTAGGCTACCAGCGTCCATTTAGGTAACCTGCCAGGCTCTACTGGGTATGAACTCCTGAGTATGAACTCAGGAAGAAAAATTGATGTATTGTATCAGCTGATAAGTCGTATAGGTAACACAAGACCAGTTGTGTTTGTACTGTTGTTAAAATCTCTGCCTAGCTGATCTATAATCGCGAATTAGATATCTGGAGTATGATTTAAAACTTACCCAGCCCCATCATGCAATATAATACAAGCAGATCCTCTAAATGTAACACCCAACAGTTGTTTTCTTGGGGCTTGTAGAAAATGTTAATTTGTATTGGTAGATCAAGGAGTCTTATCCAGTAGAGTAAGTTTGTTTAAAACAGTTGTTACACAGGTTTTCTGAATCTCGTAATTGTGTATATCACTGCTTTCTTAATGTTAACTAGAACCTAATTGGCCTAATGTTTTAAATAGTCACCACTCGTTTCGCTTTTGTCAGTACTTCGGCCATATCGGGCCTCGAAGCTGTACATATGTGAATAATTTCCACTCGCTGCGCTCCTGCCAGATCTCGTAAGTATACGATATTACATTTTCTTGGGAGGTTCGAAATAACATTTTTTACTATAACTAAGGTATTTATTATAAGTTTGTTTAAAACAGTTCTAACCTCGTAAGTTAAACTTCCTTGTGTGTGTGTATCGCTACTTCCTTCATGTCTGCTAGGCCCTAGCGGTCGTTCGTAAAACAAAACCTCTTCACTCGTGTCAGTGTCCTGGCGGACCTTGTAGCTATACATATGTGAAGGAGATTTCACTCGCTATGCTCGTGTTAATGACTCGGCCCTGCCGGATCGCGTAACTAACTACTGTATATGAATATCACATTTTCTTGAGATCAGCGGTTGAAATTACATTTTTTGACGACAACCTTGCTTTTTGTCGTCATAGAGAGGTAGGATTGGTATCATTACATGCATAATTGAAATCTGTATTTAATTTAGTGTGTTATAAGTAAAATAACACACGAGATATGAACAAAAAACTGTTTTAAATGGCCGCCATTTTGTCATTTAAAATTCGATTTTTCTGAATTTCAATTTGATTTGGTACGAGAACACTGTAGAAAATTTGCCTTATTTGAAATTTCATGTTACTATCTTATTTTTGTAGCCGCTGTCGTGCTTACGTATAAGACGACGGCATGTTGAAAATCCATTTTTCGGTTTCGTGAGGTTTCCATGAAATTTGAAGATCAGTCCAAAAACGGAGGTCTAATATTTCGATTGGAAAACTTACCCTATACCTCGTATACTGGGTATATACCACAACTCCATAAAAAAACAGCAGTACAATAAGTTCGCGTTACTTGAACAGCTAAAGCGGCCCTACTGTACGTTATTAGTCTTTATATAAACATGACCTAGCTATAAGCACTCGCCTTGACCTTCTCTTACATTTCCTGTCCCCAGACTGTTGTGCTTAATAACCTTGACTGGTATTTTGTATTGAGTTTAGCAACCCGTAATGTATAATACAGGGTGTTCTAGGAATTAAACTAAAAGAGATTTAGAAAAACAAAAGAATTACGTTGTAACATCGTAAGCTAAACCGGTTTCAAGGTCTCACGGACGAATAGAATATTTTAGTTTGTAAATTACTGGTCATACAAGAAGCACGAGTTTTTTGCCTGTATGTGTCCATTTCAACTTTTAATTGACGAGCGAAGCTAGTTTTTTCTTTTCATAAAAATTTGGGGTTAGCTGTCAAAAATAAGAATTAATGATTTTCTTAAAATCGGATCAAACGATTTTGATAAGATTTTACTCAAGCGTAGTCTATAAGAACCCAAACAAAATATATTGGTCGCCATCTTTTCAAAAATTGCTGTTCCTGACTACTCTGTAATAAAACAAAAAAACGACCACGTGACTGTTATAAAATACGTAATTTCTCGAAACCAACTCTATCGATTTCATTGAAATTTTAGTGAAATGTGAATTTAATGACACCCGTGTATAAAATCGCAAGTAATTTTTTTACCCTGTTAAGGGCGAAAAACCTCTCTGTCATCATCACCAAGAAGGTAGAAAAGAACATAGTCCTCGAATACTCTAATAGGGTCACTGTTGAAAGACAACAAGAATTGGTAAAGAGAGGGAACGTGAAAGAGAAGAATCTAACAGAAATTTACGTTTAACGGATATTGAATTATTCGCTAACTTTTCAATATAGGAAAACTGTAGCAGTTATTTCCTTCAAGTAAACACACACACATACGTTGATGGGCACCATCGTGGTACTTAACAAGTCCCATGGGCGTCATCACCAGTTCATTATTGGGGGGGGGGGCATATGACGGGGGTCTGGGGGTATGGAAATTTTTTAAAAATTAAACTTCTCAAAACATCGTTTTTATGCATTTATTTATGCGTTTGTAACAGAAATGTAATGTTAAAAACCCTAGTAAAGACAAAGCTCGATGTTTACCTTTTAAGGTTTTAAGTAAATCATTCGTTTTTAGCAAAAATATTTTTACATCTCCAATATTGGGGGGGGGGACGCGTTCCCCCCGCCCCCCGGCTATGACGCCCTAGCCAAGTCCCATCATACAATGTAATACAAGCAGATACTCTAAACGTAAGTTTCTTGGGCTTTGTAGGAAATTCTACATTATATTGTTGATTAAAAGGTCTTATCCAGTATTATAAGTTTGTTTAAAACAGTTATAAGACAGGTTTTCTAAGCTACTTTCTTGACGTCAGCTAGTTCCTAACGAACTTCGGAGATGTCTTTATATTGTAAGAATTCTTCACTTGTTTCGCTCATGTCAGTGTCTCGGCTCTAGTGGCTTTGAAGCTGTACATTATATAACCTAGACTTAAGTTGCTACAGCTACACTCATGTCGGTGACTCGGATCTTTTAACTATATGTATATCATATTTTCTTGTAAGGTTCAGTGTTAGAAATTACATTTTGATATAACTTTGGTATTTGTCATCGTTGATGGTTGGGGTTGGTACCATTACATGCAGAATTGAAATTTGCAAATTCGTATCTAATGTTGTATGTTATAAGGTTGAATAACACACAGGATATGAACAAAAAATTTTTTTAAATTGCCTCCATTTTGCATTTTTAATTCTATTTTTCTTAATTTGAATAACGTTCTGTATGACCACACTATACCAAAGTTAATGTTCCTATCTTAATTTTTGAGGCCGATATCATACTTACCTAATAGATTATTACCAATCCTACCTTATACTTCGTATACTGGATAATTTGCGTCTTATCAAGTCAACATCATTTAAGTGAGTAGTATACAGTCATCGTGCATAACCTCAGCCAGTCATTGAGTTTTGTCCTTCTATCTGACAAATATGGAATTGTAATAAATATCAAGTATCTACGGTAGTGATTATCTGACATTTAACATTAAAAAAAGTTCATTATTCAAGGCCAAATGTCTTGATGAGAAAGTGCTCGAGGAAATTAAATGTAAGGCTTGGTGAAAAAAATACTGGCTTGATCAAAAATTAAGTTTACTCAGTATTACGAAGTCTGGAGATAGTTCATCATAAACAAATTCGATCACTGGTTACATTGCCTCAGGAAATCAAACAGGTGGCATCATGGTACTTACCCAGTCCCATCATACAATGTAATACAAGCAGATCCTCAAAATGTAAAGCCCAAAAGTTGGTTTTTGGCCTTTGTAGAAATGTTAAATTGTATTGATTGTTTTGCTCGTGTCAGTGTGAGCTTCGAAACTCACTATTGTTGTGTTGGTAATTCGGGTGGATCACATAACTACGAATATCATTTTTTTTGGGAGGTCAGTGTTCGAAATTACATTTTTGACAATAATTTCACTCAAATTTTCATTAATTAATAATACAAGACATATGAACACAAAATTGTTTTAAATGGCCGGCATTTTGACATCGTAAATTCTATGTAAGGGTCCTAAGTACTCAATTTCATGTTGCTATTCTTTTGTGGCCGTTATTGTGCTGATGAAAACTGAAAAAAAGAGTGTTTTTCGTCATGCTGTCCGTCCATAATTTTTGACTCTGTACGTAAGCATGATAGCGCCTACAAAAATATAGGAACATGAAATTTCAAATAAGGCACTATAGTGTTCTCATACAAAATCAAATTGAACTTCAGAAATATCGAATTAAAAATGCAAAATGGAGGGAATTAAAGCAGTTTCCCCCCCTTTTTCCCCCCTTCTCTCTCTCTTTTCTTTTCATATCTCGTGTGTTATTTAACTTATAACACTAAATTAGATACAAATTTACATAATTCAATTCTGTGTGTAATGGTACCAATCCCAACTCTCCACGATGATAAATAGCAAAGTTATGGTTTAAAATGTAATTTCGAACTCTTAACTCCTACGAAAAAGTAATAATTGTAAGGAATGTGATATTCCGAAAAAAGCTGTTAAATATACGCTCAAATAACTGACAAAAAGAAAGTAGTGATATACACAATTGTGAAGTTTAAAAAAGAAAAAAAAAACATAAAACCTCTTGATATACCAATACAATTTAACATATTCGTACAAGCAGCAAAAGACCAACTTTTCTGCATTACATTTAGAGGATCTGCTTGTATTACATTGTATGACAGTGCTGAGTAAGTAGCATGATGGCAGATTAAAGTTGTTTTTGTTACTACAAGTCTCAACTAGTATCCAGCAACTTATCCCTAACCTAAGTTATTATTTGGAATTTATTTAAGAATTTCCCCCTAACGAGCTCATTAATTGTCACCAAGTGCCCCTATATTCTTTAACTGTATTAAAATGCACAGAACTTTCACAGATAGCTAATATTGCACTTCACTAAATCATCTGGTTTCCTTGATGTTAAAGTTGAAAGTCTCCAATAATTAACATAATTATATATATATATATATATATATATATATACACATGTAACATATATATGTAACGTAACGTGTGTCGAGTGCTAAATGTCTTTCAAAGTTTAAAATAAAAAAAGGGAAAGTTTCCTTTCAAAATTTAATAAAATATGTTAAAATTTCATAGTGCCGTCAGGGCCCATCACACTCGCAGGAATCACCTTTCTCTGCTTCAGGTAATAAAAAAAAAATTAAATTCATCTTACAGTACTAAGATAAATTTTAATAATGTAATTTCTACTCTGAGTTTGCTATCATAAATGCCTTTGTATTTTGAATTATGCTGTAAGGTTTTATTTAAGTTTTCTTTTCATTAATTAATAATTAGTTTGCTTCAAATTAAAAATCATGTGTAATTTAAATTTATAACAGAAATATTTTGCTATACAACTTAATCTAAAATCTTTTGTAACGTAACTTTAGGATTACTTGAAAAGTACAAAGCCTAACATGAAATTTGAATTTCATTTTAAAACATGAAAACTAAGTTCTTCTGCCTTAGTAATGCCTTTGTCTCTGTGAATTCTTGGACTGGTCCAAGAATGAGCTAACATTATCAGTTATAACAACCAACTTTAAGTGAAATCTGGACTTGGTAAAAAAAAAATAACTGTTCTGTGTGTGAAATGTACAAAAGTACACACAAATGTTTAAATGTTTTATGTGTAAGGCAAATTAAAAAAAAATTTAAATAGGATGGGACATGCTAGCAACTATCGATTTCACGACCCAAAGGGGCTATATATTTCATTTGTATCCCTGTGTATTTGCCGCATTAATTTATTTGTATGCAATTTTCTTCAACATCAAATTTTGTTAATTTATCACTTAATAAAAAAGATATTTTGTAATCTTAAATAAAACGGGAGGGTTTATTAAATTTTCTTTTCTTTTTGGGGTGGGATTTTTTCATTGTTGTTAAAAATTTCTTTAAGGGTTTATTAATTAAAATTTCTTAAGGGCACATTACCTTTTTTTTAATAAACATATATATATAATTTATTATATATAGTCATATTATATATAAATATAGTCAATTTATTGTTGAAAAGGAATCAAATTATATATATATATATATATATATATATATATATATATATATATAATTTGATTCCTTTTCAACAATAAATTGACTTGTTATTTGTTAATCTGCTTTGTTATTTTTTTTGTAAAGGCACACCTCCATCTCTAGAAAATGAACTTTCCATTCATGAATTTGTTGTGAGCAGTAAATAAAAGAAAGTTTACAGAACTTTATTGTACTCGACTTGTGTCCATTTTATATCAGGTTCGAACCCAAACAACCAACAGCTGGTGCATTGACATTATTGGATATGGATTTCTTTTCCTGTTTTTAAGTGGTATCTGTTTCCCGACCTTGACCTTGGTGTTACAATACAGGGTGTACAAAAGTCTCAGAACGGATAAATACATTTTTAACTAGAAATTTCATGTTTATGGGGTAGGGGATATATTCTGATATATGAGTTAAATTTACACCTCTCCATTAATTTTATTTACCCAATTTTTGGCTAATCTTCACGTTTCATGATTAGTGATAGTGGCCATAAAAATATACATAGGAACATAAAATTTGGTACAGGGGATTTTAGTGTGCTCGTGTAGAACTCTATTGACATTCAGAAAAATCGATTTGAAAATGTCAAAATGACTGCCATTTCAAACAGTTTTTTGTTCATATCTCGTGTGTTATTCAACTTATATATAATACTAAATTATATAAACATTTGTAGATTTTAATTCTGTATGTAATGGTACCAACCCCATATCTCTACAATGACATATAACGAAGTTTTTTAAAATCAGAAATGTAATTTCCAACCCTGAGATACTTGTCACCGACACAAGCGAAGTTTAAAAAACCTTTAACAATTGTTTTAAACAAACTTATAAGACACTCTGATTCAAGAAACCTACTCTTGGACATTTAGAGGTATTTACATTGTACGAAGGAGATAGGTAAGTAATCATGATGGGGCCCTTATCATGATTTTTTTTTTTTTTTTTTTAGACGGAGTTTCAAAATGATAGCTCATTTTTTGTTCTGTAGAAAAAAAAAACTAGAAGTCGCCACCTTGTTCCACACAAAATGGTGGGCAAGAATGCATGAGAAGGCGAACTTCAGTTTAAAAATAACGAGGAAGTTCTGTGAGGTAAAAATTATTAAATTAAATTATTATTTGAAGAAAATAAGAGTTGAGCAAGAGAAATCTGATAGGAATGATTAAAGAGAAGGATCTAAGACAAGACTAAATAAAGGAAGTTATAGGTCCAGCTAGGGTCCTCTGGTTCGTCACACCTGCACTCACTATGGTATATTGATTAGATTATTGAAGATGGGGGAGTTATTCCTACTAGATAAGAATCCTTGTTCTACCAAATATAATTTAACATATCCTACAAAACCAATGTTCGTACATTATAATTAGAGAAAAGCTTGTATTACATTATGATGGGACTGGGTAAGAACCATGATGGCCCATCACCTTGTTTTATTTTTTGTTGGTTGCGTGCAGAAAGTTGGTGGAATGTTTTTATCGAATTTAGGTCCAACACAGTGTGCCAGTACAACGGATTCTGTCAAATCATTCAATGAAAGATTATTATTAGATTGTCTGATTCATTAGATTTGGATATCTGCCATTGTGCTCCTCCGTAATAAAATAGTTCTAAATGTCTGTCTCATTTATAAACCTTCAAGATTAAAACAGAAATTCATTGTTCAATTTATATTATAGATATTCTAGGATCATCTAACTACAGGGGCACACACAGTGAGTGCGGGTATGGCGAATCCGAGGACTTCGGTTGGATCTACACCTTACTACATCTAGTCTTAGGTTAGATCCCTTATTTTCATCTTTCCTGTCATGTCTCTCTTGATCAATTCTTCTTCTCTTTCGACCCTGACCCTATTCGAATATTCAAGGTCTTAATTTTTATTTATTTTTATATAATTTTTTTATTTAAAATTTTTTCTAAGACGATGATGATTGAAAGGTTTTTCACCTTTGATAAGCCATTATAAGAGAAATCTCTGAAAATAGTTGTTCGCTACATTATTTTATTTTGTTTATTTTATTTCATTTCACTGCATTACACCTGATTGGATAACATTGAGACTGTTGCAGGTAGGTAGCTTGTCATCAAATAACACATAATTACAGTACTATAATCAATATTCATTTAACATTACATGACTAAGAATAAAATTTGTCACAATAGATCAAATCAGTCCATTAATCTTTTCTACAATTTTTTTAGTTTGTTAAAGAAATAAATATTAAATATCTTTAATAATACACATACATATAGATTAACACATTGCATCCACAGTAACAGTAACAAATATATACATGATTGATAATTTCTCAGATTTTACCTATAAAATACATTAAACACTATAAAAGCTTCCCATCTTGTAGGAAATCATTTGTGTTATAGATGCTCTTATACAGGGTGATTCACATAAGGTTCCGAGCACTATCTGAGCTGATTCCACTAGCAAAAATAATGAAAAAAGTTCATACAGTATAAACATAGGTCTGGAAAAGCTTTGTTTTCGAGTTATCCAGCATTTTTTTTTTTTACAAAATACTTAATATTTTTTAAAGTGAAAAATATATTGAGCTCAAACTTTATATACCTATTTGTTGCATAACTTTTTATCACTGTACTAAAAACCAGTCTTTTGTAGATTTTTAAAATGGTAGCCGTTTAAACTTTTTAATGAGAAATATTTTAAAAACCACTAATTTTTCCAAACAATTGTAGGAGACCAAAAAATTTACGTTATTAATGATAAGTATAACATTTTTTTTATTTTGTCTGTAGCTCAACGGATAATGGAGATATTGACAAAAAACGAAAAATTATTTCTTAGTAGTTGTCAACAATACCCTGAATTTACTACATAATTAGGTAAATTATAATTTCTTAAGTTAGTACGCAAAACACATTTTAAAAATACATTTTTGTTATTAGTGAATGTTCTTTGTTATAGCCTTAAATTGTTTGAAATAGTGGAGTGCAATTTATTATGTGTTTATTTTATAATTAACGAAATATACATTTGTATAATACGACATCTATGGTTTTGTTATTTACGACTGAGGAATACACAGACATGGTGTTTATCTTAGGCGTGTGTGAAGGAAATGCAACGGCTGCTTCTGCAGAATATAAAAACCGTTTTCCTAACGCCAGAATCCCAACTGATAAAGCTATTAGTGGAACAAAGGTACCCTTTCGAGCATAAGTATTCACCGCGAACGTTGTGCTCACCATGAAGTAGATATGGAGGAAACCATTATCGAGGTTACTTAACACAATCCGGGTGTTAGAGTACACAGCGATTCGAAGTTTCCCTGTCTATGGTGTGGAGGAGGATTAGTCGTAGCAACAAAATGTTTTCTTACAATCATTTCACCTTTACTTAGGGTTTTATCGTAGGGGGGGGGGGTGCAGACTATCAGCACCTATTGAGAGGGGTTTAGCGTCCCTCGCGGAACCCAAGCTATACAGGGGTGGTACAATAAAACATCTTCTCGAATATACACACATACAACACTCATACATATTTTACAATTTGTAGAGGCTGTTACACTTCACGATTCATGGGGATACATAAACGCTCTACATTCATATATAAAGGGATTCTTTTTTTTGACCGTGCAGAGCTGTAGTGTGTCTGGGAGTGTTTACCAGACCAAAGTGTGACAACCTTTGAATCTGGAAAGCTGATGTGAGCTTGCCATACCGAAGACGTATGCACGGTTTCTGTTCAGTAGCAGAAACACTTCGGTCCTTGGTCAGGAAGTGTTCGTGATGGAGGAGGTGTCGGATCCTCCCTCTCCAGTTGCGAGTCTGAACTGATGCCCATCCAGTCTGGTTAAAGAGCCTTGGTTGGAGGCTATAGTAATATCTTTTCTAAAACCAGGTAAAGAAAAATATGAGCCAGGAAGTTACCGCCCCATTTCTCTTACTAGTGTGCTCTGCAAGCTAGTAGAGAGAATGGTCAATTGGCACGTTGTTTGGTACCTCGAGAGTAACCAGCAGTTTTGTAATGAACAATGTGGCTTTAGGTAGAGTTGTTCATCTACTGATCAGCTATTTTCTTTAAAGTCTGCCATACAAAATGGCTTTTTCTTGCGTCAGAAACTGGTTGCAGTGTTTTTTGACCTGGGAAAGACCTATCATATGGGTTGGTATTCTGAATATTTTAAAATCATGGGGTATAAATGGTAATATTCTTGCTTTTATAAAAAATTTCCTTAGCAACAGATATTTCAGAGTCCTTCAACTGCCGAAAGAGCCTTTCAACTTGTAATTATTAGACTGCAATCTTGGTCAAGATTGACAGGATTTAAGTTCTTTGCTTCCAAAACACAATGCATTACTTTTAGTCGTCGAAGACTAAACTATCAGCCTTAATTATTTCTTGACAGAACACAACTTCAAACTACTGTAACTGCTAAATTTTTAGGCCTATTATTTCATCAATAGACTTTCTTGGATTCCACATCTTACTGATCTGAAAACACGGTGGAATAAAATATTTGACATGTTACGGGTTCTGAGCAGTTCTCGATGGGGAGCCGATGGGGCCTGTATGCTACGTTTTTACCATGCTGTTGTTCGATCGTGGATTGATTATGGCTCCGTAAACTACTCATCCGCAAGACCATCAGCCATTTAGAAGCTTGGTTCGATACATAACTCTACAATGCGTATTGTTTCTGGAGCACTTTGTTCGAACCCAGTTTCTAGTTTACATGCTGAGACTGGTGAACCATCTCTTACTCGACGAAGACAGCAACTACAAATGCGATATATATGTAGTCTGTACTCCAAACCGTATCATCCGGCTTACGACATAGTACTAAAAATCCCTTGCCGGAACGATACAAATGTTGTCAAAATTGTACTACCCCATTTGTCATTAGAACAATTAGAATCCTTGACAATTTGGGCCTTGTATTTCCTCCAAAGAATGAGAACACTCCATGTTTTATTCCTCCATGGCTCATTCAAATGCCAACTTTTGATTTTTCACTGTGCAGGTTCATCAAGCACAATATTCCTGATGTAGTATATCGTCAGGAGTTTCACTATATACTGATGAATACCCATCTAGTGAAATTATTTTCACAGATGGTTCTAAACTGGACAGTAAAGTCGGTTTTGCATATTACTTATCTGGTCGGATGTATATGTATGGATTACCCTCAGCTTATAGTGTATTTTCTGCCGAACGTTTTGCTATTTTGAAAGGCCTTAATACCGTTCCATCTGGTTTCCGTCAATATCTTTTGTGTTCCGATTCCAAAAGTGCTTTACAGGCTTTCCAGGATATGTATTCTAAGAATCCCTTGTTAGAAGATATTCTGTGTTCCATACACAGACTTCAACTACGGGACGTCGGAGTATCATTTTGTTGGGTACCTGGGGATTGCGGAATTTCAGGAAACACAAAAGCTGACGAAGCAGCAAAGGAAGCTACAAGTTAGATACCATCACACAGCGTGTTATGGTATCTGACTTTGAATCGACAGATAAAATTATTTTGAGTAAGTCATGGGAAGACGAGTGGACAAATACAGAGTCCAATAAGCTGATGAGGGAAGTATTCTACAAGTGATTTTTTTTAGGTCATATTTAAGAAAGGCTACCCTTGAGATCCTGTGAGGTAAAAGATACTATCTTTGCCATTCTTGTGGAAAATGTAAAATCAAAAAGTGGTTGGAAAAACTAGATTTTTCGTTTTTTACTAAGTTGTGTTGTCTTCTTTTGTGGGGTGTTGAAGATTCTGAAAGAGATCAACACTGTTACCTCTGTAGGAATAGTTCTATTGCCTGATTCTAGGCAATGCCTCTGTCTTACAGGAAGCCTCCGCACATTGTGCTTCCAAGTCATCTAGCCCTCCCTCTGGGTAGTCGCTGATCCATAGGTCTTGCCTCGTACAGTTTCCTGTAAGTTGTCACCCATTTTCTGTATATGGCCAAATATCTCCTTTAGGATTCCACAATCACTTCTGATGTTAGTTTTATGTTTACTGTTGCTCTAATTATGACATTTCTCACCCAGTCTTTGTGAGGTTTACCTTACATTCGTCCTAACTAACTCATTTCCTGGTTTTGCATTTCACTAAAGTGACATATTTAGCACTAAGTTTTAACTGACATAATACTTGGATAAGGAAAAAGCGCAACTAGATGCATTTCAAAAATCGTAAAATTGATTTAAAATTTAATTTGATTGAAAGAAACCATAATGGTATAATAACATTGCACAATAATACAGAAACCCAACAAGCAATGTTAGGCTACGGTATACGTTTGTAGGTAAATTATAATTAAATTATATCATGACAAAGAGAAATATTGAATGGAGAAGTGTGAAGTAGGAGTTATTAAGTTACAGAAGATTGTGAGAGAGTTGGAATCAGTATTGGATTACGTAGTTTTTATGACGTGTTCCAATTGCACGAGGTAACATCACATTACCGCCTTCTTGACTCTTCATTTGTTTTCTCTAGATTACAGTTTCCCCTTTGTTGACGGCATCTTCAGGTCTTTAAGTTGTATTAAAATCACATTGTGACATATTTATACACACATATTTCTGTACTATGTGTATGTAAAAAAGTACCAAAGATAGTGACCCAAATTTCATTGCTAATCATTAACAACTTAGAGTTGGGTAAGTTGGAAGTAAATTCTTACTGAATTCTCTGTAGCTATCTATGTAATCTTACCCAACCCAATGGCATTTATACAGATAGACTCTACGAGACTCAAGGATGAAACATGAACAAGTATCTTCACCAAACACTTTTGCTATTGCTTTGTGTTCAATTCAGATCCTACAGTGTTGAAGAAGAATTATTTTTCAGTCAGTGACACATTAAAACAATTAATAATAAGACCTTGGCTGAACACCAATTTAGTGATATTGGTAGTTGACTCTAAATCAGCACTTGAATATTTTTTCCTTGTTGTTTAAAGATAAAAATCTCTTCGTCGTCATCATTTTATTAAAAAAAAAAGGAAGAAAAGAACAAAATAAAAACTTCCAAGCCCTCGAATAATCTAATAGCATAAAGGTCTGAAAAGAACAATAGTTAATCAAGAGAGACCTGATAGGCAAGATCCAAGAAAGGGATTTAACACAATACTACATGAAAAAAGATGTAAATACAGTTAGGAACCCTCGAAATTCCACATCTGTAGTTACTATAGATAACGCAATAGCCTCTTAGGGTTATTGAAGCAATAGTAAATAATAATACACTGAAAATTTCTCTAATTCCAGATACAAGATAGTTAAAAAAAACACAAAATATAACTTTGGAGTGGATAACTTCACACAGTGGCTATGAGGGCAATGAAGCAGTTGATAGTTTGGCTAGCAGGTGACACTCTTAGAGGAAAAACTTAAGAGAGTGTTTTTCTTAGAAGGACACTAAAATGATTGTCTCTTTTAAGGTGATGATGACCGAGAGGCTTTTTGCCTTTAAACATCAAGGAAAAAAGCTGCAACAGGGTACAACTGTCTAGCGGAACATTTAAATAGAATTAATATTTTTTGATTCTGATAAATGCACACTGTGCGAGACTGCAACCATTCAAAGATGAACAAAAGTAATCTCAGAAGCAAAGAAGAAAAGACTTGCCTGGTTTATATGGAGAAGCTAGATTGATTTGGCGTGAACCAACTCGAGCTATTGCACTAACTAGGTGGTTAGAGAAGGAGTTTAACGATCTGGTTAAGGATTGAAGTAGTGTGAAATATTTACATATAATTGTTCATTAAATACTAAATAGAGTACTTATAACTGTCAACTTCTGTCATGTTCACTTAACCTCATTTTAAAAATTTGATCCGTTTGGTCTACATAAGCTGCATTACAATTTTTACAAAATAATTTATGGTGGACATTTTAAAACTAGGTTAAGTGAATATGACAGAAGTTGGCAGTTGGGTTATGAAGACTCTAGTTTCTCCAATAATTAAAAAACATACAGTGTAACAGATCGTGATTCTAATGTTGATTTTAAGATTCTCCACGTCAATTCTAAGGAAAGTGTTTGTTAAATTCACTTGAAATGTTAGAACTTAGAAGATTAGTGTATGAAGACTCTAATTTAGTATAGATAAATATTAAAATTTAGGCCACTTCTTTGACCCTTGATTTTGAACCACTTCTTGTTGTTTAAAAACAAAAGAAGATTAAATAGAAACCCATAGTTCTCGAATATTCTGTTTGGGTCAAGGTTGGAAAAGGACAAGAGTTGGTCATGAGACACCTCCTAATAAAATACTGTAACTGATGAAACTTAGATGGGATTGTTCAAATTTAATAAAATGTTTGAACATATAAAAAGATTTTTTCATAGTTCCACCATGTTTCTATGGTCTGTCGTTAGTCTATAAGAAAATAAATGGAAGACTAATATGCTCGATAAAGAGCTGTAGGCATACACCATTTTTATTTTCAGGGCTACAGGTAATATCTTGATACAGGTAATAGATATCAGTACGATAGCCATTGTGTTCCCCATACCTGAAAACATATATTTTGATACTCAACACGACCCTGAGATCATTTCGGACATACCGGAAGTAGGTATACTTTGATGGAAGAGAGCATTTTCTACGTTTCAGAGTATCGGCAATTCATTGAAGCTAGCTGAAATCAGAAAAAAACACTGTCTTTTCCGCTTTTCAAGGTCACTTTTATTGAAAATATGAACTCAAAAATATTGTAGACTCATGTAGAGGGATCCCTCTTCAACATACATATAATCGACAGTTTTTGTTTGGTTCATGATAAAAATGCGACTTTTCAATATGGCAACCAAAGATATCTAGAAAACGGTAACAGATACACACTCAGTACTTTTGCTATTATGTTTCCCGTACCCGAAAACATACATTTTGATACCAAACACGACACTGTGACCATTATGGGCACACCGGAAGTGCACGATTTTAAATTTTATTTGATGTACCCGTCACAACGGTGAAGGTCCGTATGACGTTCCATTCACTAACTATAGCGGTGAGACACATTTTACAGGGGTCAAACCCCGAACACTTGCCGGACCACCGGGAGGTAACAGTTTCACCGTCAAAAGGTTTTGAAACAGCACCTACATGTTTCCATATCATTGATCCCGACAAAACCTCAATCCTAGGCTAGCATCGTTGCCATGGCCTAAAGTCATGTGATAAAAATACTACCCTCTGATTTTCTCTGTTCTAAGCTGCCTGAGTCTCTTCTATTGTCCCATGCTTTTATTAGAAATACCCTTTAAACTTTTCGTTTCCCCAAAAGACTATAGTCGTAGTATGTATTTATACATGAAATTAATATTAACCATTGGTTATGTGCAGGTGTTTTTAGATCATCGCACTCCAGATGAAGTATTATTCCTCGTAGGAGCTAAGACCAATGGAGCGACACCACTGGTAATGGCCTGCAGAAATGGACATTGCAATGTTGTAGAATACTTGGTGGAAAAATGTAATGCTGATTTTGAACAACCTGGCTCAGGTGAGTTGAAATGAAAAAGTCTATTTTATTTAAATAATAACTTCGACTACAGTTGATCGGTTAACATGATGGGGTATGAATTTTACGAAATTTGCCACCTTAGTATCAATCAATGTATTTAAACTGTCAAGATTCACAGAATGACCTGTTGTTATAGAATCTACAGAGTAAGAAATTGTTGAAATATATTATAATATTTCATAAGCTTACTACGTATTTACTATGCTCATCTTGGTCAAAATTGGAATATGGTTTTTAAATTTGGAGGGGGACATAATTATTTTACATTGTTAATAACTGTCATTATGTTACAAAAGAATTTCATTGGTATAATTTTAAATAAATATAAAACTGAACACACTTGGACCTCTATTTAGGTTACTTACGTAAAAGCAAGGAAGGACCCTTATAATTTTATGTGGATGTCTGTCCGTAAGTCGCAACCTTTCTACACAAACAAGACAATAAATTCTAAATATTTCAAACTTTGCATTTATATTCTTTGTATTGTCCTACATATAGGAAAAATATATAGTGGTAACAAAAAGTGATGGGGGAAAACGATTGATTTGAAATATTATGTGTGGGATATTAAATAAAATTAGAAGTTACTCTGATTACGTCATCTATATTTATTTGACGAAAAAATTAACATGTTTACGCTAGGCCAAATTTAAAGTGTCAGATATCATGTGTACCCTCCCCAATTTAACTTGAACAGGACGTGACCTACAAAAACATTATTTGGATTTGGAATTAAATTGCAATGCGAAATCATATATTACAGTTTTTTGATGCTGAATACAACTTTATTTTACCACGCAATAAGAAATGCGTAGCGTAAAAGTTTTAAAAGCTTTTTTTGTGAGACGTGAGACAAACAATTCAATAGATGGATTGCATTTTCATTGGTTTCTCTTTATTAGGGTCCGTAGATAAAACAAAGGACTCTAATATAATGGTAACAAAATAAACAAAAAATGACCTTGGTGTAGTTACGAGACAAAATCTATCGTGTGGGAAAATTTTATTTTTGGAAATATTATGTGTGGGGTATCGAATAAAACTAGAAGTTTTCTGACTACGGATGTGTATCTTTGCTTGATGAAGAAATTAATATGTTGGGGCTAGGGTTTGTAAAAAAAAAACTGTCCCTATAGCTATGCATACAGACCCCCTAAGTCCTGTGATTTTAGCACATGTTTGACCCTTTTAATAAAAAACAAAAAAATTTATCGTTGAGAAATTGATTTATTTTCAAAGTCTTAAGAACTTTCTTAGACAGAAACGGAAATTTGAGACCGTAATTTGAGAAAAGAGCTTTAATATTGCGGAATAAATTAAACTTTTTTATACCCAAACCAAATTTGTCTATATTTATGAAATCGTATGCATATTTACCTTCCAAATTTTAAATTTTATGCTAGAAAATATCCAATCTTGTCTTAGTAATTATAAATTCTGTATTTTATTACATAACCTTGTACTTGAGCAAAAAATGTCAACTTTTATTTTGACTTAATGTGTTAAGCAGTTTAATAATTCTTCAATGTGATCTACTTGTAAAAAGTAAACAAAAAAGTATGGTGTTCTTGTGTGTCCGCATTATTGTAACTAATTATACGATTATTGTCATTGTGAGAATGTATGGTAGAGATTAATTTTAAGTATAGTATGTTTGTGTATGTTATGGTATGTGTGTATATATACACACACATATTAATGTATTTAGTATATATTTTTCTATATATGAGGTGTCCCACGAAGAGGTCGCTATTTTTGAATTAATATGCTGGACGTATGGAATACTCTACAAATTTGACATTTTACAGTTATAGATGTAAAAAAATGTACCCTCGATTTTCTTTTTCTTTTTTTTATGGTCAGTCAAAACAAAATGGCGGTATAAAATGGTACGTTTTTACAAAAATGATTTTATTTGCATAACCATTAGAAATTGTTGATTTGCAGATAACATGAAAATATGTACAACTTAATAAAGAAAAATAACAGTAATAAATTATTAATAATCCAAATTAGACCTTTTTCGAATTGATGTCCATCAATAGTTATGGGTTGATAGCAACGAAACAAAATAATCAAAAAAGAGTAAGCGCTTTTGAAAAATTGCTGAGGTATCAACAGTAATTCCTCATTAATCAGCTTCATTAATTCATCATCTGTTGCTATAGGGTGAGAATTCACTTTTTCTTTTAAAACTCCATCCTGTTGAAAAAAAACCGTACCTCATCTCCGACTGATAAATAGAGAAACTATATGATCAGTTAATATTGTTGCGTATGTGTATCTAGTTATTGTCTGATAGGATATGTTATACGATAAAACACCATTCTTGGTGACGGCAGCCCAAACAGTTCTTTGATTTCAAGCCCTCTTTGTGTAAGATAATATGTGGATTTTGTGTGTTATAATAATTACAATTATGCCTGTTTACATATTCTGTTCGATAAAATGTAGCTTCATCTGAGAATACAATTCCTTCATACCTCTCGGCATCTTCGTCAAGGTTTTCAATTACCTTTGAACGAAATTGTACTTATTTCTCTGGGTCATCTTCTAGCAGTCTGTGAACTAAATGTGATTTTATAAAAAATTATTTTGTTTTTCTTGGCATACCTTTGAACTGACGACTTTGGTATTCTAGTAGCGGATGAAACTTTTCTAAGTGAATTAGGCCTGTTTGGAGATTTCAGTAAAGTAGCACATGCAAACTCTTCATTTTCTGTGTTAGAAAATCTATGATATTTCTTTGAAACTGATCCAGTTTGAAAAATGAAGTTTTTCTTTTATGAATTGATTTTTCTGACGGAGGAATCTCATTTATGTAGGTTCTTTGAAAACACCTTATCACTTCGTATTTATTTTCAAAAGCAATAGCCCAAGAACAACATTTCATCTTTTGTTCAATTATTGAAAAATTCATTGTTGTGAGGTTAGATATCACACATAAACTGATCGAACAACTACCAAATTGTTTTATTGTTGTGTGTTAACAAAACAACAGATAATGGAAATTCACTAGATGGTAATGCACATTTTAATAATTGCATTGTGTTGTGGGAGGAAGTGGTTCTATCCAGAAGATTAATGTTTATTTTGTTATTCTACCATTTTGCTTTTATTGACCATAAAAAAATGAAACTCAAATACTTTTTACATATCTATGTAACATAAATGTAAAGTATCAAGTTTATAGAGTGTTCCATATGTCCGGCATATTAATTAAAAAAAAAAGAAGAAAAAAAAGCGACTTCTTCGTGGAACTGGAGGTTTATAAGTGTGGGTATGTGTGTTTGTTTTCATGGATATGTGTATATACAAGTTTCTAAGGGTATGTATTTTTCATGGGTAATACATAATATGTGTAATATGTATATGGTAATATATGTGTTTGTATATGTTCGGAGGCAGTGTTTATGTGTTATTTTTTCAATCCTATACATATGTATGTAATTGGTGCAAACTCTGTTGTTTGCAGTAATTTTTAACTTTTGATGTGGACAATAAATAGTGTATTTATTGCATAAATAGTATTTCTCCCAGACATAGGTTTTATTACCTTGGACTTTTGTTACATATTTATTTTATGGTTATATGAAGTAAAAGAAGATACTGTATTTTATTTAACTTGTAGTGTTTTGATAAATACTTGTTTGTACTGTGACATATTTTATTTAAACTTTATTTTACATTATCATATTATCCAAATGATAAAATAAAAATCATGTTTTACAAAGGGTTGTATATGAAAATATTTAATTTGTTTTCAGTTGTATTTGATGGAGAAACAATAGAAGGAGCCCCTCCACTCTGGTGTGCAGCTGCAGCGGGACATTTCTGCGTGGTTAGCTTCCTGGTGAAACGAGGCGCTAAAGTGAATTCTACGACTAGGACAAATTCTACGCCTCTACGAGCTGCATGCTTTGATGGACATTTTGAAATTGCTAGATTCCTAGTTGAACATGGAGCTGGTCAGCAAGTTAATTTTATTATTGTTAATTTAATAGGTTATAATTTAGATAACTTCATAAATATAAGAGTATTTAATTCATTTTTATTATTTAAAAAAAAAATTAATTGAAAATAAGTAATACTATATATATTCAAGGATAAAATAAAGCAAAAGCTTAAAGTTTCAAATATTTAATAGTATAAATGAGCTACAATTGTTTCGCCTTGCGGCATCGTCGGGCAACTACAATCAGTTGCCCGACGATGCTGCAAGGCGAAACAATTGTAGCTCATTTATACTATTAACACTTTAACTGCCAGGTGTATTATGAGCTTTTTCGCGGTCAAGTGCCAAAACATGCCAAGCGAGTTTTACCTACACAGGTAAATTATTTGTATTGCAATATCATGTTAACATCCTAAAATGATGCTTTTCACACTAATAAATACCTATAACGGTGTCGGTCATATCGGACCGACATGGTTTTTTTATAACGAAAATGATACTGTAAATGAACCTGTCGGCCACATTGGCCCGACGCTGTTTTTACGTAATTTTGTTTCAGTGAAGTTGGCAGTTTTGTTGGTGAAATTGGTTACGAAACCATATTACAAATCTACTTATTTCTATGTATGTTGTCATGAAACATACAAAATATGTATTAAATTATTAAAAACCGAGGGAAAAAAATTGAATAAAATGCCCGTCGGTCCACTATGGCCGACAACATGCACACAGAATAAGTCAATATTTGCAGTGTCATGGACAGCCGTGTGTGAAACATATGCTAACATAATTTGTTCTGTGAGTAGTTTGATAGATGTTCTCCATAGTAGTGCTTTCATTTTCAGTTAGATAGCAGCACTTATCGCGTAGAAGTAAAAATAATGAAAGGTTGCTAAGCAACCGTGTCGGCCCAGTATGGCCGACAGTATTCTTGTAAAAGCTCATAGCCGTCGGACATTTTGGACCGACATGGCAGCTAACGTGTTAAATATTTGAAACTTTAAGCTTTTGCTTTATTTTATCCTTGAATATGGAGTTTCAACAAGAAATATCTGCTATTACATTAAAGTTGTTTAAAAAAAATACTATATATTTTGGTTCATTACAGTAAAAAAAGTTTTAACAAATTAATCAACTGATACATAAAATAATCACTCTCTTTAATATACTGTACTTTATTTATCGAATATTCAGACGATCTGAATTCTTGTCTGAAGTATTAGCTATTAAGATATCTCCACTTGTCGTTCAGTTTATTGGTATCAAGAGATAATTGTTTTTATAGGTTTTAGGTTATAATAATGTTCAAAACTTTGTTGATGTTGTATGTTGTACAATTTGGTGTGGGGTCTTCTATGAACCGATATAATTTAAAAAAATCATCTCTACCAGTTCATTGAAGAATAATGACCCAAATTCAGTGCAATCTTGCAACTTAAAAACTATTATGGTTAAATTGGCAAAAACAAAAATAAACTTTGATTGGCCTCATTAAAAACTCAATTTTAATCAAATAAGATGTACACTGTAGGCTCTTTTATGGCACAAACGAAGCATGTTTAGACCCTGTTTAAGCGTATAAATATTTATTCAAAGACAATGTCATCGGTTCATAAAATTATATCTTGGTGACGAATGGGTTGGTTTTTATGTGATTTTGGCGACGGGTGAGGAAGAGAGGTTATGTACAGTTTATTAAATTATGTGTTTCAACCATGATCTGTGTTCTGTGTACATTGTCAGTATATGTTTGATACTGAGCACAATTGGCATTGCATTGATGATGAGTGTGTTCCATTCTTTAATACTTTTTCTGAATACCTCAAAACCTTACATCCGTAGGAAATTTTTTGGCCTTATTTATTGGAGATATAACTGTATCAACATTATATCTGCTCCCTGTCCAATTTGATACTTCCTTTAGTACGTTTATTCTAATCACAATTTGTGCAAATATTGAAACAATGTGTACATTCTAAAGTTATTTCCAGGATCCTGTAAAATTTACAGGGTGATTAGTGAATAGGAAAACTTGGAAATGCCAGAGAATTTTACTTTTCTGGACAAGTCGGGGAATTTTTGTTGACGTTAGGGAAAACTTAAATTTTAACAGAAATAAAGTTTTGTAAAACGGAGACTACTACAATTATTTGTAAAAGAACAAATAAACATTAGAGGTAGGTAGACACTCGGTCAATTCTACACAAAAATAAAACTACTTCAGTATATAAATAAATTAATAAAAAAGATTGGTGAGAGAGAGAGAGAGAGAGAGAGAGAGAGAGAGAGAGAGAGAGAGAGAGAGAGAGAGAGAGAGATATGCCAGCTCTTGTACTTGTCATGTTATGACCTTGAGACTTTTCTCTACCATGCTTTCTTTCTAAAATAAATGCTGTTTTCTAGTAGTAAATGTTTTATGATGTATTGAATTAGGGCAACTTTGTATTGTACATAAACAAAGAAGAATTAATTGTGTGTAGTTTCTAATTATATAATTCGCTAAACACGAAAGTGGAATATATCTACTTTAATAAATTAATATCACAGTAATTTAATATTAAATAAAAAGCATAAACAGAGCTAAATAATAATGTAACTCAATTTGATTATTGGGGGTTTCACCCCCCCCCCCCCAAACCTCCTGGGGCTTTGGTCCAACCCTACTGGGTTTTGATAAACCGAAAAGAGCGGTGGGGTGGGGCGGTGGTATGGATCATAGTTATAGATTAAAACTTAATAATTTCCACATAATTAAAATTTTTGACACTTATAGGACATCTAGAATCATCAAATTTGGCAGACATACTGGCACATCCAACTGTCATAAATGTTTCAAATTTCATGATTTGAGCTGTTCTGTAAGTGTGTCAAAAGATTAAATAATTTGTGGAAGAAGTACAAAATTTGCCTAAAATCAAAATCTTACTCAGCTAAGGTATAATTGATTGAGATACAAAAAAGTCATAGAAACAAACTTGTAGATCTCGCCAAATCCGCGATTGCTGGTTTATTGATAGTTAGCTAAATGTAGCCACAATAATAAACCTCCAAAAAAGATCTACATTGTCTTTAAAGTTGCGTCCGCCATTTTGAATTTTTATGAGGGTTAAAAATAAAAAAATTTAACTTTCTGAAATTTCGCCGTCGATTACAGGCTAAAAGCTATACGTTGGCCAAAGTTTTTAACTCATCTGAAAGTAGGTTAGAGTTTTGGAAGTATAAAATCTTCCATAAAAATTGGCTTTGAAACCAATATAATTTGATAGATGTACTTTATACAGTGAACATGATTGTGTAATTTGATAGATGTACTAATATACAATGAGCATGATTGTGTGTGTTTCCTAGGATTGGTCAGGGAAAAATAAAAGTCAGGAAATTTCTTTAATTCATATTACTAGCCACGAATTTATGTCCTATCATGTCAGCCAACTGAATATTTTATTTGTTTCAGATTTTGAAGTGTCCAACAGACACGGACACACTTGTCTTATGATAGCCTGTTATAAAGGACACTATCAAATTGCTATGTACTTGTTATCACTTGGAGCTAATGTAAATAGGAAAAGTGTTAAAGGCAATACAGCGTTGCATGATTGTGCAGAATCTGGGTCTCTGGATATACTCAAGATGTTAGTACAATTTGGAGCTCAGATGGATGTAGATTCTTATGGTAAGTACCTAGAACATTTAGAAATCAAAATTGAAAATCATTGATTAATTTTTATTAAATGATCAGAGTGAGCAATTTTAAACTGCTTACAATTGTGTAGTGTCCCACGACTATAGCTCTACTCTGAGTACTCATGAAATTTCTAAATCCACTTTGTCATATCGCCTTATAAAAAAAGGAAGAAATGAACATAAAATAAAAACTGTAGCCTTCAAATATTCTAATAGCATCAGGGTTGGTCAAGAGAGACCTGATAGGAAAGATGAAAGAGAGGGATCTAACCCAATACTACATGAAAAAAGGTGTAGTCTTTCCCTTTTCCTTTTTTTTTATCATCAAACAGTGACAAAACCATAAACAAATAAGTTACAGAGTTTGAAATTACCTATTTTAACTGATTTTTACCTTTTCCAAAATTATTATTATATATTGAAAAAGGAAAAGTATGACATATATTATAAAAAATCGGTATTTGCAGTTTGTATAAACTACATGAAAAGTTAAAATGTTCAGTTTAGAACAGAATTGGTGAGGGTGCGAGTAACATTTTTTTTTTTTTTTTTTTTTTTTTTTTTTTTTTTTTTTTTTTTTTTTTTTTTTTTTTTTTTTTTTTTGTATTTGCAAGTACCGTAAGATAAATTACTCAGAGTGATAGAAAGAAAAAGAGGTTTGTAAAGGCCACGTAGCAGATACAAAAAAAAAAAAAAAAAAAAAAAAAAACAGCGTACTCAAACCCAGTTTCTTAATGTTCATAACAGATGTATTTTGAAATTAACAACATATAATTGGCCACCACCAATTGACACTGTATCTGATTGGTAGAACATTAGGTGGAGTAAAAATTTGAAACTTAACTCTATAACTGGCACAACTGGCACATGTTAATTATCTTCCTTTGTTTAAAAATTAATAAAATATAATTTTTATACAAAACCTAACTTATAAGATATAATTTTTCTCGGAAAGATGCGTAGAATTTATCTATGTATTTTTTTTTTTAAACAGTTTTGGAGTAAGTATGTTAGGTATCAAAAAATGAATGTAACATTTTTTAGAAAAACCTAAATCATTCAAAATAAAATTTTTATCACTGTTTTTCAAGATATACAAAAGTTTTGTAACATAATTTTGAATAATAGTTGATAAAAAAAAAATTAATTTGTTACATTTAAAAAAAAAAAAAAATGTTTTACGGAAAAAGGTAAAATGTTAGGCCTAATTTGAAAAAATCACAAAAAATAGTAATATTATGCAAAACACAACTTCAAATTATCATTTCCTTCAGAAAGGTGCATAGAACAGCAAATTAGGCTAATTAGTCAGGTTGAGGTTAAAATTAACAAAGTCGAGGAACATATCAAACCAATTGAAAATAAAATAACGAGCTTTGAAGAAAAAATTCGGCTGATTGAAGTAATAGGGCATCAACAAACGGATTTAATTAAAAAGTTAAAATTAATTACGAAGAAAAATTTTAAGAAATGGCAATTCGGTTTTCAGCGGAAGTTAATTCTTACAAGGTAGTAACGTAACAAATTGAGGTTAATTCTTTAAATTTTGATTGGTCGGAACAGAATCCTATGGAGTTTTAAGAAGCATTGATCAAATTAAATGAACGATATTACAAGGGTAAAGACCTAAAATGGATGGATAAGCATTTTTGTACGCAAGCTAGAACCTGGTGGCATTTCTGTGGTTGTAAATTGACCGATTACACACAATTTACCAAGGTATTTAAAAATAAATATTGGAGAAAATGAAGGTAATCTGAGATACGGGATGATCTGGAGTTTGGATGGTATTATGCAAATGGGAATCAATCGATGCTAGACTATGTTGAACGAAAACTTTTACTTTTCAGTTATCTTGATCCCAGACTCAGCGAGCTGCAAATAATACTCATGCAAACATTGTGATGGGGTAGATAATGAGGGGAATAAAAATGAAAGAAGAACTGATTCATTTAATAATGGAGTTTCACTATGTGTTTAATCAACAAGACCATTAGAGCACAAAAACGAAAGTCACTTTACAGGGCATGATATATGGCAGATCAATGAAATTAGACCGTTCGAAAAAGGGAGAGTTTATGACCACTAAGGTCGGCATACTGATACTACAAACTGACATAATAATTTTACTACTAGGTTGCCGAAGGAAGGAGAAGCCGGGTCTGAAACCAAACAATGACTAGACTTCACTTTCAGTAAACACTATTTTCACCGACATCCGCGACCTGATAAATAAAGAAGAAGAATTGGACCTTAATTTAGAAGATATATGTATAGAATCCCCTAATATAGTTATAAAAATTGGGAAATTGTAGTTACACATCCTTAATTGATACTGGCAGCGAGTATAATGTATTATCTGAGCAGTTTTACCATAATAATAATAACTTATGGAGTGACCATGAAGTAATAAGTGTAGCCAATACTAGAGTGATAGAAGCAGTAGGTAATCGTTCTAAGATGATCACCAAACAAATAATATTAAATATAATAATAAATTCCCAATCAATCGAAACACATTTGATAATTGTACCAGGATTAATAAAGGATTGCATTTTTGGCATAGAATTCATTAATAAAAATAAAGCTGTACTTAATTTCGTAGAAAAATCCATGGAATTAGAGGTAAATAATCAAGAGGTCTCTGAGGCTTATAAAAATAAATAGTCAAGTTTGTAAAATCAGCAATATTTGGAATTGATACCATAGTAATTAAACGTGAAGCTAATAAATTAAATGAAGCAATTAACACGTTAGCTGCCATATCGGTCCGATCGGACCGAAACTAAGGCGAATGTACATGCAGCGTGTCGGCACGATCGACCGATAAAGTCACTGACGTAATGTTTTGTTTTGTGGCTCACAGTTCGATAGTGCAGCAACTTATCGGCATATTTTGGTATTCTCTGGATTGGGTAAAGACGTGTGTTAGACGTAGTATATTGTATGCTTTAATAACCTTTACCATGGTTACTCAATATAATAATAAAATGAGTGGATATTTTCACTTTTTTGTTGGCACAATCGGACCGATTAAAAATTATTGCAAAAACATTTTGGTTTAGTAATGAATAATTCACAAAGAATACAGTTGTAAAATGAATATATGTAGTTATAAAATAAATTTTATGTATTAGACAAATAAAATAGTGAGCTTGCCAACATAAAGAAATGAAATAGCCTGTTTAGTTTTTTTTTTTTACACGAAAATTACCTCGGTCCGATCGGACCTAAACGGACCTAATACTACGATTAAAATTAAAGCCGAAAAATTTCATTTCGGTCCGATTGGTCTCGAAACTATATATGCATAAATGTAAATAAAATTAGTAAATACTATTGCCTTATACAGGGTGCGGCAAAAATCGATCTAATTTAAATTACGAATAACTCAAAGATTGACAGTGATGCAATATGTTTTATTGGTTATTACAGACTGTTATTGATTGCCATTAACGAAAACTCACATATGAGCAGCAAAATTCATCAGTTTAAGTTTTGAAGATCACGTCCTTCAAATGGTGTCCCTCTTTGATTAAGCACTCTTCCAGTCTCGCACCAAAACTGTCAAACACTGTACTTAACATTTCAGGAGTCAGGTTGGCGATCTCTTGAGTTATGGCCTCCTTTAGTTCCCCCAATGTGCGGGGCTTGTTTGTGTACACTCGTGACTTTAAGAAGCCCCACAGAAAAAAATCACAGACGCTTAGATCCGGTGAGCGTGCTGGCCACGCAATATCCCCGAAACGTGAGATTACTCGGCCACAAAACTTACGTTGCAAAAATCTCATCACAGCATTGGCTGTGTGTGCAGTTGCCCCATCCTGTTGGAACCACATTCTTCTCAGGACTATGCATTTTCTACGAAGTTCAGGCATGAGGAAGTTTTGTAACATAAACAGATAGCGTACTAAATTCACCGTAACAGTTCGACCACCCTCTTCAAAGAAATATGGCCCGATCACACAAGTTTTTGTGACACCACACCACACAGTGACCTTGGGGCTATGTAGAGGATGTTCATGAAACTGTTTGTAAATGACCAATAGCGAAAGTTCTGTTTGTTAACAAATCCGTCCAGATGAAAATGCGCCTCGTCACTAAACATTAAAATTTCTTCATCGGCATTTAAATCAATCACTTCTTCAGCAAATGTTTGTCGCTTTGCATGGTCAGTGGACTTTAATTGCTGCACAATAGCCAATTTATATGGATGAAAATTCAGATCGAACCACAAAATTCGTCTAACCGAGCGGTCAGACATGTTCAAAGCAGCAGCTTGTTTACGGGCTGGCCTACGAGAACTGTTTTCCACAGCAGCACGAACTCTATCGATGTTCTCTGGCGTCCGAGCTGACCTTGGACGGCCTGTCGGCTTCTTTTTCAAAGCAGAACCCGTTGTTCTAAAGTTAGTAACCCACCGCATAATTGTGCTACACGACGGAACTTCTCCATGTCGGCCTAATTGAAAGAACGCACGGAACTGCCGCTGAGTAGCAATGATTGAATCGCCACTTTTAAAATACTTCTCGATAACAAACGCGCGTTGCTCAGGCGACCACTGCTCCATGACTACTGACAATGGCATTCCAACAATATCGTGTAGGCTTTCCAACAAGCCTACCCCCACCACCCTCAGACGTCCTTGTCGCTGAACAGTGCGCCGCAGAAAATAGATAGTTTTTTTGCCGCACCCTGTATTATTTAACATAGGTAGATGCAAAAATAATAATAGAAAAATAATTTGGTAATCGTGGCACTCCAGGCACGAGTATCGTATTAGGCTTTGGCAGCTAACGTGTTAATAATAAAATTATGGCATCACAATATTAAGTCAAGGAGAAAAATTATAATTATGTGCACTTTTAAATAAATACAAAGATGTATTCAGTATTAAGCTGGGGCATATCACTATGTATGAACATAGATGCAAGGTTACGACCAAACACCGTATTGTAAAAGGAGTTGGCCTATTGTGATTAAGTATCGGGATGCTGTAGATGCAGAATTAAAGATAAATTTTTAAAAGAAACCATATTGAGTCACCTGATTCCAAATCACTGATACTATCTCCAATGTGACGCAAGTAATAAAGCGCTAGGTGGGCATTTATATCAATATAAAAGTTAGCAGAAGATATGTGTAATCACATATACTAGTTGCATATTTAAGGTACCTGAATTATCATACAGTACAGCAGAACGAGAGTTATTAAGTGTTGTTCACTGCCTAAAGAAGTTTGTTGTTTTATTCTATGAAATCCAATCACTGTAATAACTGATAATAAGGCTATAACTTATTTAAATAATTGTAAATTACTAAACGCTAGAAAGACTAGTTGGATGTTATTAATTCAGGAGTACAATTTCAAATTTTAGCACTGTAAGGGAATTTAGAATATTGTAGCCGATCTGCTAAGTAGGAACCCAGAATTCATACACCAGAAAACAAAGGGAAATGCTAATCCGAATCTCTAAAATCCAACAGAAATTTAATGATCAGGTATTGGACTATTTAAAATAAATAAAACTGTATCGAGGTCAAGATGTGAAATTATGTGCTATAATTGATGAAATTAAAATTAATAAGGGCAACTTGAAAATAATCGCTAATCATAAATTAATCGATGAGACGCTCTACCGGAAGGAGAAGGGTCTATGGAAATTGTAAGTACCTGAAAATATAGTTAAGTAGTGTTAGCGATACATGAGTTTTATGGCCATATTGCTATAGGGAAATGTTATAAGATGTTAAAGGAAGGTTTCACTAGTGATCAATTAAGCAATTAATTAAATGATTAAATAAAGCAATAAAGCTAAAGTTTCAAAATTATTTTAATAATATAAGAGCCACAATATGTTGGGCGAAATAATTATAGCTCATTTATATTATTAAAATAATTTTGAAACTTTAGCTTTATAGCTTTATTTAATCCTTGAATATGGAGTTTCAACAAGAAATATCTGCTGTTACATTAAATATAATTAATTAAATGTTGAGATACTGTCAGCGATGCAAATATGATCAGGTATATAGGAACGCAGAAATGAGCTGTATAGTACATAAAGAGAAGGGGGAGTTAATTTCTATGTATTTTTATGGTTCATTACCTAGGAGTGAGGTGAGAGATACATTCTTGTGGTAATTCATTGTTTCACCAAATATGTGAAATTATATAAACTTAAAAACACAACTACTATGGTTACATTGAATAGGTTAAAAACATATGTTAGGAATTCGGAAAACCAACAATGATTATAAGCGATAGTGGTGCACAGTTCATATAAAGAAATGGAAGGAAGGATTAAAACAGTTAGATGTAAAGACTATCTTGACAGTTCTCCAAAATCCACAAGCAAATCCAGCAGAAAGAACAATGCTACAGTTAAGCCAATTTTTCAGAATATTATTAACTGATCAAGATTACAAATGGATTACAAATGGTATGTTTACAGAAATCAAAACAATTAAAAATGAGACATATCAGGACACTATAGAAATACACCTTTCGTAGCACAATTTCATAATAAACCGAAGCGTATATGGCATAACGTAAGAAATAATCAATTTCTGACATAAATTGCAACAACAAATTCAGCCGAAATACATAGTAAAATATTTAAGAAAATGAAACGAGCAGTCGTCAAGTATAATAAACGTAATCCAGTGATCGTTTATGAAGTAGAAGAATTAGTCATAGTACGAGGATTAAATGTATCAAATTCAATTGAACGAAAAGCAGCTAAGTTTTATTGTTTATATACAGGACCATATTTGATTTCTAAAAAATTTGGCTACACCAGCTATGAATTGACAGATATTGATAAACACCAAATCAGAGTTATTTTTAATTGTAGACTATTAAAAAGATATTATAAGGAATTGAAATAAGTCAATTATTGAAGAAGTTTAAAAATGCATCATTTATAAGTAAAAGATCAATACCTAGAAAGTGATCAAGCAATTGGTGTACATTTGAATGAAGTAGGATGTATTGAAGAAACTGGTTGTGTTGATCTCTAGAAGACTAAAGAAGAACCGGCAGAAAGCATTTTAATAAAAGAAACAGCTGACAGCACACAGGTTTTGGTGGGCCAAAATTTCTCTGCATACGGTCGACTACTACTAGCTGTATGAAATGCATTGATTGCTGCTGAAAACATTCTATAACCCTGTGTACAGTTTTGCTATACGTAACAATCTAATTAAAAAAAATGTTTAAATAATGCTTTTATATAAATACTTTCTTGATTAGCATAGTACGTGTTGTTATAACTATGGGATGTAATAAAATATGTCTTATAACACTTAAAAAAATATATTTACACTTATACTGAATTTACATAACAGATGGTAAATATAAAAAAAATGTTATGGTATTACTGTCTCTTATGTAAATTCAGTATAAGTGTAAATATATTTTTAAGCGTTGTAAGATGTATTTTATTACATCCCATAGCTTTTACATAAAGCACAAACTTTCAAATAAATATATTTACGTTTACAAGTTAATTGTAGAAATTCAAAGAGTCTAAATGGTTAATAGAATGGATGTTAGACTGATAGCAGTAAGATGCAGACTGGAATTGTTATTGTTGTCTGTGGTGTCAAACAGTGACTCATGTCTTTAGAAAAGTACCCCCGCCACCTCACCCTGCCTAAACCCGGCAGTTTGGAGTGTGCACAGAGAAACTACAACTCGTCTGTAGTAGGGCGAGTCAGGGATTGTTGCCATGTGTTTATTGTAACAGTGGGGCGGTTCTTGTTTATGGCTTTTGTAGTAAATACTATAGTATAGTAGAAGAGTTGTTTATTTTTTAACTCACCAATATTAATGGTGCACTAGTGATTTTCTAATTATATCATGTCAGCTCAAGTTATTTTGTATTATAGTAAGGTGTATAGAGTAATTATTATCGAAATTGTATTATTTTAAGAAATTTGTAATCTATATGAGTAAGTTGATTCTAAATTGTTGTGTATAACTAAGCATTGAAAATAATGGAGTTTATGAATAGAATTAAAGTAACATTTATTGGGCATAAAAATATCACTATAATTCGGGGACAATACAACGAAATCAGTACTTGCAGTTTGTATAAACTACATGAAAAGTCAAAATGCTCAGTTTAAAACAGAATTGACAAGGATTGGCGAGGGTGCGGGTAACATGTTTTATTAAATTTATTTTTCATTTGCAAGTATCATAAGATGAGTCACTCAAGAGTGATTGGAAAAAAATAGAATGTTTGGAAAGGACCCATAGCGGATAAAAAAAACAGCGTATCCAAACCGGTTTCTTAACGTTCATAACGGACGAATTTTGAAATTAAGAACGTATGATTGGCTACCGCCAATTGACACTGTATTTGATTGGTAGAGGAAAAGAGCCTTAGGTGGGGAAAAAATTTGAAACTTAAGAATGTTGGGTAGAAACGGCAGTTCAATGGTAGCCATAAATAGAGAAGTCGCGTCTGGCCAGCCTTACATTGTTTGAAACTCATTTTTATTATTAAAGTTGTTCTTTTAGACTTACTGAATAATAAAGTACACCTGTAGAGTAATTCATCTATTTAATTATTATAATTAAAGTAAAGTAAATTTTCGACCAGTATTATTAATTAATTGAATCAATAAGGAATAAGAAGTAATGTTATGGAGAACTGGATTGGAATGTAATGTATTAAAGTTATATATAAAAAGGTTAAAAATCGCTGCATAGAGTCAAAGTGATTATGTGCTATTAAATAATTCATTGTACAACCATCTTTGAAGTGTTATTTAAGGGTAAAGGTAGTCAATGACTAGTTGTGTTAGTTTGTCATGCAAAGTTATTGTGAAAGTTAATTACGCCGTAATGAATGTAATTTGTCGACAAATCAATCCAGCCACCAGACGAGAGGCCTTCTAATCCTACAACTGTAACTAATCCAAGGTGCGTCGTCATTCATCACTATCATCACAACTGATTTTGACACAATTCATCGTAAAGTACATTTTTTCTCTTTTAATAATATTCACCACTCACTGTACTTGTTCTTTATCATAAAATCAACCTGAGTAATTTAATTAATTGAATACAATTTACATAAATTGTATTGAAAATTTGGTATTATTTCAATTTGTTTCAGAAATAAAAGTAAGAAATTAATAATAGATCATCATGTTGTTTTCATTATTATTCAACCTAGTAATCAAAGCTATATAAAGTAAGTAATTACAATAAATTAATTGACAATAAAGTATAAATTTCATTTTAACCTAATGTTGAAATATATATTTTATTATTAGAAAAATATGTGTTTTTGGTGAACATAAAAATTATAAACATTGTTTTGTGTGCAAGAACACAATGTACAGTTCAATATTAAAAAATAATTAAGGGAGAAAATTGGTAAAGATTGTAGAAGAAAATGTAAAACTAAAAATAGAGATTATAACAGGGTTTTTATTTATTGACAGGATAAGGGAAGGAAAAGCAAATGATGAATGTATCATTTAAAGTACAAAAGATGTCATTTATTATCTAAAATCCTGAGGTACCTAGCTGGATCTACCTTGTTTCATGTAGTCTCTTTGGTTAGATTCTTCTCTTTCATCTTGTAATAATTCAAATTTGTCGGTTGAGCAAATGAAGCTTATCTTTAAAGAGAAAAATTATTTGAACTTGAAGAGTTCTTACTTTATTTATTTAACTAATGAAAAAATGAATTTATAATGATTTACAAAGTTTTATGGGCGCCAGGTAGCATTTAGCTTACCAATTAAAAAAAAGAATTTAATTAAGTTTATTCTCAGGGTCGCAAGTTCTTTTAAAAGTGTACTACACAGTGAAATTTGGTATATAATGAAAATACTTTGGCTGAAATATTAACATAAACATTTATTAAACAGGATCATATTGTATACAAGAACATATTATTTAAACATATTAAGAAATTAAATATGAATATTATCTTAGTTAATATACTTTATTTATTTTTTATTGTTTCTCTGAAGGAGATTGTTTCATTTATTCCATGAATTTAAATCTTTACTTTAAATGTTGCAACAAGAAATTACTTTTTAAATTTAAATTACTTTGCAAATCTACGAAGGAGATTTACTTTTAAAATTGAAAATTTCATTATTTTATTAATTTATTTTTCTTAAAATATTTTTTAAGCAAATAAAGAAAAATCAAACATGTACAGTACATATATCAAAATCTAATACAATTCATTAGTCTAGAGTTAACATAGGGTGTTTATACCACAACACCAATTTTTATAAAAAATTGTCCGAAGGTAGCAGTTCAGACGTCCCGTATCTTGTAGTTTACTGCGATCGTGGCTTTCAGGAAAGTTCATGTTACATATATGCTCGCACATCACTCAAAGAAAATGTTTTTCTTATAATAGTTCATAGCGAGTTTATTGTCTTTAACGGAGAGTTTATCTCTACGCGGAAAATGATCTGTTTCAAACTCGCGTATAGAAACCATTGTCTTTTATGTTCCCGCGACATTGTCATTGAACACACTCTTTATCAATTTTTAAACACTTTCAATCTCTACTTGAGACAAAAATCAAATATACATTGTTCTAACAGAACCTAGAAACTCTTTCCTAAGACTGAATAACTCAATCATGCTCTACTGAGCTCTTATTCACATCTTACTCCTCCAACAACTGAACTGATACTTATTCACCTTGTCTCTCCAGACGCTGGACTCATACTGCCTACACAACCTGTCTCTCCAGACTCTTTACTTATACTGCCTGTTGCTAACCACGAGATACGTTACTTCCGAAAACGTCTTTTCCGCTTTGCTGTTATACAGAGTTCACATACCCCTATTTTTTACACAAACTAATAAACACTTCTTATTAAATAAATGACATTAAGATTAAACATGATTATTTATTTTCTTGTTTTGAAAATCCATTATGTTCTTATAAATGAATTTACTGAAGACTGATTATTATTTCAATAGCTTTCCCCCCCCATGTACTTTACCGCGTACTTTTAAACATATGATAGGCTTTAATTTTTTACATTATTACAATCTTTCCCTTCAGGTCTCTCTTGACCAACTTTTGTTCTCTTCCAACCTTGATATGCTATCAAACTATTAAAGAGCAGGGCTGGATTTAAATGTTGAAGCTGACTAGGCACTAATAATTGTACTCCCCCCCGCTTATAGTTCCCTTTGAAACCATTACAATAATAATAATAATTTTTGTATAAAATAACAAATAGAGGAACTGTTAGTTTTTTATGTATGTGTGTAATAATAATAATAACAATACATAAATTTATAAGAGTAGGTCCTACTTGTAATTCTTACTTGTATTCATTTCTTATTTGTAACGAAATGTAAATATAATATTGTAACCATTAAATCATTAAATGTTTGATACAACAATAACTCAATAGAATGATAAATTATTATTAAGCCTATAAAATGAGAATAAACTATAACTCAACATCACATACTTTATATTCAATAGGTTTATTAGGTTATAGATACTTAATACATTAATACATCAATATTCAAATTATTGACTGTGATATTGCATCAGCCAATGGGTTTTTTTTCTCGCTTTTACAGCACCAAAATTGTTAATGATATTCTTATAATCCACTCTCTTTGAAACGTCTGTTTCAATAGCACAAATGTTTGTAGCTAACAACCTCTCAGCTCCTATGGTTGATCTATAAAAAAAACCCTAATATTAGTCTATAAACTAATAATTGGATGCAGAAAAGAAATTAAACGGACATTAAGTAAACAAATGAGCAAGAAAAATTGCATTTATATTCGTTACTGACCTTAGGTAGTTTTTTTCTTGGCGAAATATAGAGAATGATCGCTTCTCTGTACAGTTGTAGCTGGTGTACTGAGAGCCATCCTTAAGGCTATTTCAACATTAGGATAGACGTGAATTACATCTTCTTTTCTCAAAAGTTTGTTAAATTCAAGGAGGTTAATGTCAGTTTGTTCCAAGTCACTTTGCCCAACTAAAAAAGGGTACTTACGTATTAACGCCACCGCAGAGGAAGTTGCGCTAATGCGCATGCGCCAATAAAGAGCAAACTAGTTTAAGGGAAGCAGAATTCCATTTTTTTCAGCTTTGAGATTCATATACTTTCATTTTATGATTTGTCGCAAAAATTTTAGGCGTAGATTGGCGGCACTTCACTTTTAAAGCTCATGTTTATCCATGATCTAATTTCAAATTATTAACTTCAATAAACTTACGAAAGGTTTGGCCAGGTGATTATATATATATATATATATGGTTTGGCCAGGTGTTTATATATAATTATATATATAGCTACCTGGCCAAACCTGTCGTGATATATAATTATATCGCAAAGTAAGCAAATATTGGCGCATGCGCATTAGCAACTGCTACGTAAGTACCTAAAAAAGATTTTAGATGTAAAGATTCTTCAAGATTGTTCGTGTAGACTCTAAACTTACACAGTTCTATGTCTTTCTCAGAAATCGTGGAAGCTGTAAGCTGCTTCATCTTTTCCAAAAACCTAAAAGTTTTCTGCAGATTTTTGTATTTTTCTGCACAGACTTTAAGCTCGGCGCTGAGGGGAATTTACCATAGAAAGTGTTTATACGAAAGTGGTCAGATCCTGTCAAGATTTCAGCTTCACTTTCACTGTTTTAACATTCGTATTCACCAGGTTCTAAGGCCCTTCTTCCTTTCCTTTGTCATTCAGATTTGTATTAGATCAAAGCAGAGTTTTCTTGTGCCAAGGCTTCCAAACGCCAAAATTCCTTTCTAAGTCCTACCAGAATATCAGCCAATGATTGAAAATACCCTCTTACTTTATTTAAAGTTGTAGTTTTGTACTGAAGTTTAGTACTGACTTTCTGAAATCTTTCCAAAACACAACTCCAAAATATGGACAAAAGTGCGTTTTCTAAGGACTCAAGAATTGCTCTAATGCTTCACTTCGGCAAGAGGGCTTTTCATTATCATCGTCCTCTATTAACTTTAAAGTTTCTATAATGACCCATCAATTTTCTTTCGATAAGCACAATTTTTCGCTGACTACCATGTTTTAGACAAGTTTTGAAGAATGACAGAACATTTATGGCTTAAAGTACAGCTGCCATTGATGCATTGAATCTGTAAAAAACTTATATAATTCTTGAAGTAGGCCAAAAAAAACAGCAAAAACGCATGAACTTATAGCCACAGATCCAACAAGATTTAGAGAATGAGCGGCACACGGGACATATTCAGCCCGAGGACATAACATTTTGATTCGGGCATGAACACCTGTATATACTCCTGCCATATTATAGGGCTGTCATATGACTGACCATGACATTTTGTGACATCAAAATCCAATTAATCAAAAACATCTAAAATGGCATTTACAATCTCTTCAGCTTTGCGTCCAACATTAGGCAAGAAAGTCAAAAGCCGTTCTACTGGCACTCCATCTCTGATTACATATCTTAGCACAAACGTTAATTGGTCAATATATGAAATATCAGGAGTGGAGTCTACCACAATCCCAAAATACTTCGCATCTTTTGTAATTTATCTATGGACGGTTTGAGCCATAAGAAGGATAACTTCTTCATAGGTTGACTTTGGATACGTATGAAGTACTTCCAGAACCTCCATCGCCTTGCAATTTCAAATGCTCAGCAAGAAAAGGATCAAATTCAGATAGAAATTCTATCAAACTCAAAAAGTTGCAGTGATCAAGATATCGTAAATCTTCATGGCTGCCACAAAAAGCTAGACCTTTCCTTTAAAAAAAAAAAAAAAAAGTAGCAACAAATCGTTTAAGAACATTTCTCCAATATTTGGTTTCCTTATTTAAGTGGTCAGCAAAGATTTGTCCTTTTGTGTTACCTCTCAATTTTAATGTTCTTAGATGTGTCGTGTGACGGGGAGAATTTTCATGGTCTAGCACTCTGTGAGGCATTTTTCCAATCATTAAATCCTGTTGTAAATGTATTTGCATTGGTACGCAAAACAAACATCCTTTACTTTCAGAGTATGAGATCCAATTTCTATTTATTATTTCTCCATTTTTGAGTTGATGAGAAAATAGTGTATCAGCTAAATACCTTTCAGTTTTTTCTGAGGGGTAGTGCCGCCTAGATGATGCATGAACTACTTTCCAGTTTTATGGTGCACCCTTTTGAGCCACATAGTCACGTAGTAACTCTTCACAGATGTTCCAGTGTGAAGGATCAGATTGAAAGCCGGACAAAAAAGAGATGTCAGTACGGACAATAATATCATTATCATCATCATTATTTACATTATAATCCACATCATCATTTCACATGGTTTTGTCACACACACACACACGCTTTTGTCCTCTTCACTTACTGTCTCTATATCACTCTCTGATAGAACACTTGTATTTGTACTGGCCCCCCTCTTTTTGTCCTCCATTCTCTTTATCTTTTGAAAAAAAAGTTTCAGGAAAGAAAACCACAAACACAATTTTTAGTAAATTCTACTTTTTATTGAGTCTTGTCGATCATGATTTCGCCAGTGACGGCATTTACTAGACAACTTAACACATACTAAAAATTGTGTTTGTGGTTTTCTTTCCTGAAAATGAAGTTCTACTAAGTACCGTCGGTCAGTAGTATAAATCGTAGAAAAAAGTTCGTTAGTTTAGGAAAATTCTTAAAATTTTTTTCTTTATTCACTTCCTGCTCTTCATTAAGTTCTTTGTACTTTGCTCCACTTTCTTATTTACCAGTATTGTATTTACTTAAACTCATTTTATAACCACTGTCACTGAAATTACTGATTACAATAATTACATAACCCTAGACTAACTAAATAATAATAAATTACATTAAACTTAATTACAATAAGTACAAAACCGAACTACACAACTCTACATCAACAGGGACACACACAAGACTGAGACTGAAGACTCGAGTGACTTAGTTTTAACAATAGTTTTGAAAGATTGGGAAAGATTGTTGGTATTGGAAGTTGTCATCCTATATTGTCCGAGCAAGTTGCGTGGGCCATAAAGAGGGAGGCTTTTGATTAGTATCCCCAGAGAATGAGGAAAAGAGGAAGGCACAAGGAGTCATGGAGAAGATCTGTTGAGAGATAAGCAGGGCAGGCAAGCAAAACATGGTTAGATATGAAGGGAAATGTTGCCAACGGACACAAATGAATGGGACTTGTGGAAGGCCTATGCTCCAGTGAGAGTTAGCTGAATTAAGTTCAAGTCAAGTACATGTACGAGAGACTAAGTTTATGCATAATTTATTCATACTATAATCTTGTAAATATTGAATAATGTTCATTGTAAGTTATGAAAATAAATTAGGTACTTTAAATTCTTATCTGTATTTCGTGATAAGAGCGTAACAACGCAAATCTTCTTCATCAATTTCCACACTAATTTAAATTGTTATCTCAAGTATGACATTTTTTTTCTTTACTTATCTTTATGATAAAAATTTGTTTTGCAAAAATATTAAATTTGTTTTAATTTTAGTTAGTCCTAATTTCTTTTGTAAATTGATTAGGTTGTAATATATTGAGTTATGTAATAAAATGGAGCAAAAAAATTTCTGATTTTTTTATATAAAAAAACTCAAAATTTAATTTTAAATATAACTTTTTGTTATAATTTAAAATGTTAGGCCTATCATTTGTATATCTTGTATATCTTATAATTTTTGTTATATAAAATATAACTTATAAGATATAATTTTTCTCGGAAAGATGCGTAGAATTTATCTATGTATTTTTTTTTTTAAACAGTTTTGGAGTAAGTATGTTAGGTATCAAAAAATGAATGTAACATTTTTTAGAAAAACCTAAATCATTCAAAATAAAATTTTTATCACTGTTTTTCAAGATATACAAAAGTTTTGTAACATAATTTTGAATAATAGTTGATAAAAAAAAAATTAATTTGTTACATTTAAAAAAAAAAAAAAATGTTTTACGGAAAAAGGTAAAATGTTAGGCCTAATTTGAAAAAATCACAAAAAATAGTAATATTATGCAAAACACAACTTCAAATTATCATTTCCTTCAGAAAGGTGCATAGAACAGCAAATTAGGCTAATTAGTCAGGTTGAGGTTAAAATTAACAAAGTCGAGGAACATATCAAACCAATTGAAAATAAAATAACGAGCTTTGAAGAAAAAATTCGGCTGATTGAAGTAATAGGGCATCAACAAACGGATTTAATTAAAAAGTTAAAATTAATTACGAAGAAAAATTTTAAGAAATGGCAATTCGGTTTTCAGCGGAAGTTAATTCTTACAAGGTAGTAACGTAACAAATTGAGGTTAATTCTTTAAATTTTGATTGGTCGGAACAGAATCCTATGGAGTTTTAAGAAGCATTGATCAAATTAAATGAACGATATTACAAGGGTAAAGACCTAAAATGGATGGATAAGCATTTTTGTACGCAAGCTAGAACCTGGTGGCATTTCTGTGGTTGTAAATTGACCGATTACACACAATTTACCAAGGTATTTAAAAATAAATATTGGAGAAAATGAAGGTAATCTGAGATACGGGATGATCTGGAGTTTGGATGGTATTATGCAAATGGGAATCAATCGATGCTAGACTATGTTGAACGAAAACTTTTACTTTTCAGTTATCTTGATCCCAGACTCAGCGAGCTGCAAATAATACTCATGCAAACATTGTGATGGGGTAGATAATGAGGGGAATAAAAATGAAAGAAGAACTGATTCATTTAATAATGGAGTTTCACTATGTGTTTAATCAACAAGACCATTAGAGCACAAAAACGAAAGTCACTTTACAGGGCATGATATATGGCAGATCAATGAAATTAGACCGTTCGAAAAAGGGAGAGTTTATGACCACTAAGGTCGGCATACTGATACTACAAACTGACATAATAATTTTACTACTAGGTTGCCGAAGGAAGGAGAAGCCGGGTCTGAAACCAAACAATGACTAGACTTCACTTTCAGTAAACACTATTTTCACCGACATCCGCGACCTGATAAATAAAGAAGAAGAATTGGACCTTAATTTAGAAGATATATGTATAGAATCCCCTAATATAGTTATAAAAATTGGGAAATTGTAGTTACACATCCTTAATTGATACTGGCAGCGAGTATAATGTATTATCTGAGCAGTTTTACCATAATAATAATAACTTATGGAGTGACCATGAAGTAATAAGTGTAGCCAATACTAGAGTGATAGAAGCAGTAGGTAATCGTTCTAAGATGATCACCAAACAAATAATATTAAATATAATAATAAATTCCCAATCAATCGAAACACATTTGATAATTGTACCAGGATTAATAAAGGATTGCATTTTTGGCATAGAATTCATTAATAAAAATAAAGCTGTACTTAATTTCGTAGAAAAATCCATGGAATTAGAGGTAAATAATCAAGAGGTCTCTGAGGCTTATAAAAATAAATAGTCAAGTTTGTAAAATCAGCAATATTTGGAATTGATACCATAGTAATTAAACGTGAAGCTAATAAATTAAATGAAGCAATTAACACGTTAGCTGCCATATCGGTCCGATCGGACCGAAACTAAGGCGAATGTACATGCAGCGTGTCGGCACGATCGACCGATAAAGTCACTGACGTAATGTTTTGTTTTGTGGCTCACAGTTCGATAGTGCAGCAACTTATCGGCATATTTTGGTATTCTCTGGATTGGGTAAAGACGTGTGTTAGACGTAGTATATTGTATGCTTTAATAACCTTTACCATGGTTACTCAATATAATAATAAAATGAGTGGATATTTTCACTTTTTTGTTGGCACAATCGGACCGATTAAAAATTATTGAAAAAACATTTTGGTTTAGTAATGAATAATTCACAAAGAATACAGTTGTAAAATGAATATATGTAGTTATAAAATAAATTTTATGTATTAGACAAATAAAATAGTGAGCTTGCCAACATAAAGAAATGAAATAGCCTGTTTAGTTTTTTTTTTTTACACGAAAATTACCTCGGTCCGATCGGACCTAAACGGACCTAATACTACGATTAAAATTAAAGCCGAAAAATTTCATTTCGGTCCGATTGGTCTCGAAACTATATATGCATAAATGTAAATAAAATTAGTAAATACTATTGCCTTATACAGGGTGCGGCAAAAATCGATCTAATTTAAATTACGAATAACTCAAAGATTGACAGTGATGCAATATGTTTTATTGGTTATTACAGACTGTTATTGATTGCCATTAACGAAAACTCACATATGAGCAGCAAAATTCATCAGTTTAAGTTTTGAAGATCACGTCCTTCAAATGGTGTCCCTCTTTGATTAAGCACTCTTCCAGTCTCGCACCAAAACTGTCAAACACTGTACTTAACATTTCAGGAGTCAGGTTGGCGATCTCTTGAGTTATGGCCTCCTTTAGTTCCCCCAATGTGCGGGGCTTGTTTGTGTACACTCGTGACTTTAAGAAGCCCCACAGAAAAAAATCACAGACGCTTAGATCCGGTGAGCGTGCTGGCCACGCAATATCCCCGAAACGTGAGATTACTCGGCCACAAAACTTACGTTGCAAAAATCTCATCACAGCATTGGCTGTGTGTGCAGTTGCCCCATCCTGTTGGAACCACATTCTTCTCAGGACTATGCATTTTCTACGAAGTTCAGGCATGAGGAAGTTTTGTAACATAAACAGATAGCGTACTAAATTCACCGTAACAGTTCGACCACCCTCTTCAAAGAAATATGGCCCGATCACACAAGTTTTTGTGACACCACACCACACAGTGACCTTGGGGCTATGTAGAGGATGTTCATGAAACTGTTTGTAAATGACCAATAGCGAAAGTTCTGTTTGTTAACAAATCCGTCCAGATGAAAATGCGCCTCGTCACTAAACATTAAAATTTCTTCATCGGCATTTAAATCAATCACTTCTTCAGCAAATGTTTGTCGCTTTGCATGGTCAGTGGACTTTAATTGCTGCACAATAGCCAATTTATATGGATGAAAATTCAGATCGAACCACAAAATTCGTCTAACCGAGCGGTCAGACATGTTCAAAGCAGCAGCTTGTTTACGGGCTGGCCTACGAGAACTGTTTTCCACAGCAGCACGAACTCTATCGATGTTCTCTGGCGTCCGAGCTGACCTTGGACGGCCTGTCGGCTTCTTTTTCAAAGCAGAACCCGTTGTTCTAAAGTTAGTAACCCACCGCATAATTGTGCTACACGACGGAACTTCTCCATGTCGGCCTAATTGAAAGAACGCACGGAACTGCCGCTGAGTAGCAATGATTGAATCGCCACTTTTAAAATACTTCTCGATAACAAACGCGCGTTGCTCAGGCGACCACTGCTCCATGACTACTGACAATGGCATTCCAACAATATCGTGTAGGCTTTCCAACAAGCCTACCCCCACCACCCTCAGACGTCCTTGTCGCTGAACAGTGCGCCGCAGAAAATAGATAGTTTTTTTGCCGCACCCTGTATTATTTAACATAGGTAGATGCAAAAATAATAATAGAAAAATAATTTGGTAATCGTGGCACTCCAGGCACGAGTATCGTATTAGGCTTTGGCAGCTAACGTGTTAATAATAAAATTATGGCATCACAATATTAAGTCAAGGAGAAAAATTATAATTATGTGCACTTTTAAATAAATACAAAGATGTATTCAGTATTAAGCTGGGGCATATCACTATGTATGAACATAGATGCAAGGTTACGACCAAACACCGTATTGTAAAAGGAGTTGGCCTATTGTGATTAAGTATCGGGATGCTGTAGATGCAGAATTAAAGATAAATTTTTAAAAGAAACCATATTGAGTCACCTGATTCCAAATCACTGATACTATCTCCAATGTGACGCAAGTAATAAAGCGCTAGGTGGGCATTTATATCAATATAAAAGTTAGCAGAAGATATGTGTAATCACATATACTAGTTGCATATTTAAGGTACCTGAATTATCATACAGTACAGCAGAACGAGAGTTATTAAGTGTTGTTCACTGCCTAAAGAAGTTTGTTGTTTTATTCTATGAAATCCAATCACTGTAATAACTGATAATAAGGCTATAACTTATTTAAATAATTGTAAATTACTAAACGCTAGAAAGACTAGTTGGATGTTATTAATTCAGGAGTACAATTTCAAATTTTAGCACTGTAAGGGAATTTAGAATATTGTAGCCGATCTGCTAAGTAGGAACCCAGAATTCATACACCAGAAAACAAAGGGAAATGCTAATCCGAATCTCTAAAATCCAACAGAAATTTAATGATCAGGTATTGGACTATTTAAAATAAATAAAACTGTATCGAGGTCAAGATGTGAAATTATGTGCTATAATTGATGAAATTAAAATTAATAAGGGCAACTTGAAAATAATCGCTAATCATAAATTAATCGATGAGACGCTCTACCGGAAGGAGAAGGGTCTATGGAAATTGTAAGTACCTGAAAATATAGTTAAGTATTGTTAGCGATACATGAGTTTTATGGCCATATTGCTATAGGGAAATGTTATAAGATGTTAAAGGAAGGTTTCACTAGTGATCAATTAAGCAATTAATTAAATGATTAAATAAAGCAATAAAGCTAAAGTTTCAAAATTATTTTAATAATATAAATGAGCCACAATATGTTGGGCGAAATAATTATAGCTCATTTATATTATTAAAATAATTTTGAAACTTTAGCTTTATAGCTTTATTTAATCCTTGAATATGGAGTTTCAACAAGAAATATCTGCTGTTACATTAAATATAATTAATTAAATGTTGAGATACTGTCAGCGATGCAAATATGATCAGGTATATAGGAACGCAGAAATGAGCTGTATAGTACATAAAGAGAAGGGGGAGTTAATTTCTATGTATTTTTATGGTTCATTACCTAGGAGTGAGGTGAGAGATACATTCTTGTGGTAATTCATTGTTTCACCAAATATGTGAAATTATATAAACTTAAAAACACAACTACTATGGTTACATTGAATAGGTTAAAAACATATGTTAGGAATTCGGAAAACCAACAATGATTATAAGCGATAGTGGTGCACAGTTCATATAAAGAAATGGAAGGAAGGATTAAAACAGTTAGATGTAAAGACTATCTTGACAGTTCTCCAAAATCCACAAGCAAATCCAGCAGAAAGAACAATGCTACAGTTAAGCCAATTTTTCAGAATATTATTAACTGATCAAGATTACAAATGGATTACAAATGGTATGTTTACAGAAATCAAAACAATTAAAAATGAGACATATCAGGACACTATAGAAATACACCTTTCGTAGCACAATTTCATAATAAACCGAAGCGTATATGGCATAACGTAAGAAATAATCAATTTCTGACATAAATTGCAACAACAAATTCAGCCGAAATACATAGTAAAATATTTAAGAAAATGAAACGAGCAGTCGTCAAGTATAATAAACGTAATCCAGTGATCGTTTATGAAGTAGAAGAATTAGTCATAGTACGAGGATTAAATGTATCAAATTCAATTGAACGAAAAGCAGCTAAGTTTTATTGTTTATATACAGGACCATATTTGATTTCTAAAAAATTTGGCTACACCAGCTATGAATTGACAGATATTGATAAACACCAAATCAGAGTTATTTTTAATTGTAGACTATTAAAAAGATATTATAAGGAATTGAAATAAGTCAATTATTGAAGAAGTTTAAAAATGCATCATTTATAAGTAAAAGATCAATACCTAGAAAGTGATCAAGCAATTGGTGTACATTTGAATGAAGTAGGATGTATTGAAGAAACTGGTTGTGTTGATCTCTAGAAGACTAAAGAAGAACCGGCAGAAAGCATTTTAATAAAAGAAACAGCTGACAGCACACAGGTTTTGGTGGGCCAAAATTTCTCTGCATACGGTCGACTACTACTAGCTGTATGAAATGCATTGATTGCTGCTGAAAACATTCTATAACCCTGTGTACAGTTTTGCTATACGTAACAATCTAATTTAAAAAAATGTTTAAATAATGCTTTTATATAAATACTTTCTTGATTAGCATAGTACGTGTTGTTATAACTATGGGATGTAATAAAATATGTCTTATAACACTTAAAAAAATATATTTACACTTATACTGAATTTACATAACAGATGGTAAATATAAAAAAAATGTTATGGTATTACTGTCTCTTATGTAAATTCAGTATAAGTGTAAATATATTTTTAAGCGTTGTAAGATGTATTTTATTACATCCCATAGCTTTTACATAAAGCACAAACTTTCAAATAAATATATTTACGTTTACAAGTTAATTGTAGAAATTCAAAGAGTCTAAATGGTTAATAGAATGGATGTTAGACTGATAGCAGTAAGATGCAGACTGGAATTGTTATTGTTGTCTGTGGTGTCAAACAGTGACTCATGTCTTTAGAAAAGTACCCCCGCCACCTCACCCTGCCTAAACCCGGCAGTTTGGAGTGTGCACAGAGAAACTACAACTCGTCTGTAGTAGGGCGAGTCAGGGATTGTTGCCATGTGTTTATTGTAACAGTGGGGCGGTTCTTGTTTATGGCTTTTGTAGTAAATACTATAGTATAGTAGAAGAGTTGTTTATTTTTTAACTCACCAATATTAATGGTGCACTAGTGATTTTCTAATTATATCATGTCAGCTCAAGTTATTTTGTATTATAGTAAGGTGTATAGAGTAATTATTATCGAAATTGTATTATTTTAAGAAATTTGTAATCTATATGAGTAAGTTGATTCTAAATTGTTGTGTATAACTAAGCATTGAAAATAATGGAGTTTATGAATAGAATTAAAGTAACATTTATTGGGCATAAAAATATCACTATAATTCGGGGACAATACAACGAAATCAGTACTTGCAGTTTGTATAAACTACATGAAAAGTCAAAATGCTCAGTTTAAAACAGAATTGACAAGGATTGGCGAGGGTGCGGGTAACATGTTTTATTAAATTTATTTTTCATTTGCAAGTATCATAAGATGAGTCACTCAAGAGTGATTGGAAAAAAATAGAATGTTTGGAAAGGACCCATAGCGGATAAAAAAAACAGCGTATCCAAACCGGTTTCTTAACGTTCATAACGGACGAATTTTGAAATTAAGAACGTATGATTGGCTACCGCCAATTGACACTGTATTTGATTGGTAGAGGAAAAGAGCCTTAGGTGGGGAAAAAATTTGAAACTTAAGAATGTTGGGTAGAAACGGCAGTTCAATGGTAGCCATAAATAGAGAAGTCGCGTCTGGCCAGCCTTACATTGTTTGAAACTCATTTTTATTATTAAAGTTGTTCTTTTAGACTTACTGAATAATAAAGTACACCTGTAGAGTAATTCATCTATTTAATTATTATAATTAAAGTAAAGTAAATTTTCGACCAGTATTATTAATTAATTGAATCAATAAGGAATAAGAAGTAATGTTATGGAGAACTGGATTGGAATGTAATGTATTAAAGTTATATATAAAAAGGTTAAAAATCGCTGCATAGAGTCAAAGTGATTATGTGCTATTAAATAATTCATTGTACAACCATCTTTGAAGTGTTATTTAAGGGTAAAGGTAGTCAATGACTAGTTGTGTTAGTTTGTCATGCAAAGTTATTGTGAAAGTTAATTACGCCGTAATGAATGTAATTTGTCGACAAATCAATCCAGCCACCAGACGAGAGGCCTTCTAATCCTACAACTGTAACTAATCCAAGGTGCGTCGTCATTCATCACTATCATCACAACTGATTTTGACACAATTCATCGTAAAGTACATTTTTTCTCTTTTAATAATATTCACCACTCACTGTACTTGTTCTTTATCATAAAATCAACCTGAGTAATTTAATTAATTGAATACAATTTACATAAATTGTATTGAAAATTTGGTATTATTTCAATTTGTTTCAGAAATAAAAGTAAGAAATTAATAATAGATCATCATGTTGTTTTCATTATTATTCAACCTAGTAATCAAAGCTATATAAAGTAAGTAATTACAATAAATTAATTGACAATAAAGTATAAATTTCATTTTAACCTAATGTTGAAATATATATTTTATTATTAGAAAAATATGTGTTTTTGGTGAACATAAAAATTATAAACATTGTTTTGTGTGCAAGAACACAATGTACAGTTCAATATTAAAAAATAATTAAGGGAGAAAATTGGTAAAGATTGTAGAAGAAAATGTAAAACTAAAAATAGAGATTATAACAGGGTTTTTATTTATTGACAGGATAAGGGAAGGAAAAGCAAATGATGAATGTATCATTTAAAGTACAAAAGATGTCATTTATTATCTAAAATCCTGAGGTACCTAGCTGGATCTACCTTGTTTCATGTAGTCTCTTTGGTTAGATTCTTCTCTTTCATCTTGTAATAATTCAAATTTGTCGGTTGAGCAAATGAAGCTTATCTTTAAAGAGAAAAATTATTTGAACTTGAAGAGTTCTTACTTTATTTATTTAACTAATGAAAAAATGAATTTATAATGATTTACAAAGTTTTATGGGCGCCAGGTAGCATTTAGCTTACCAATTAAAAAAAAGAATTTAATTAAGTTTATTCTCAGGGTCGCAAGTTCTTTTAAAAGTGTACTACACAGTGAAATTTGGTATATAATGAAAATACTTTGGCTGAAATATTAACATAAACATTTATTAAACAGGATCATATTGTATACAAGAACATATTATTTAAACATATTAAGAAATTAAATATGAATATTATCTTAGTTAATATACTTTATTTATTTTTTATTGTTTCTCTGAAGGAGATTGTTTCATTTATTCCATGAATTTAAATCTTTACTTTAAATGTTGCAACAAGAAATTACTTTTTAAATTTAAATTACTTTGCAAATCTACGAAGGAGATTTACTTTTAAAATTGAAAATTTCATTATTTTATTAATTTATTTTTCTTAAAATATTTTTTAAGCAAATAAAGAAAAATCAAACATGTACAGTACATATATCAAAATCTAATACAATTCATTAGTCTAGAGTTAACATAGGGTGTTTATACCACAACACCAATTTTTATAAAAAATTGTCCGAAGGTAGCAGTTCAGACGTCCCGTATCTTGTAGTTTACTGCGATCGTGGCTTTCAGGAAAGTTCATGTTACATATATGCTCGCACATCACTCAAAGAAAATGTTTTTCTTATAATAGTTCATAGCGAGTTTATTGTCTTTAACGGAGAGTTTATCTCTACGCGGAAAATGATCTGTTTCAAACTCGCGTATAGAAACCATTGTCTTTTATGTTCCCGCGACATTGTCATTGAACACACTCTTTATCAATTTTTAAACACTTTCAATCTCTACTTGAGACAAAAATCAAATATACATTGTTCTAACAGAACCTAGAAACTCTTTCCTAAGACTGAATAACTCAATCATGCTCTACTGAGCTCTTATTCACATCTTACTCCTCCAACAACTGAACTGATACTTATTCACCTTGTCTCTCCAGACGCTGGACTCATACTGCCTACACAACCTGTCTCTCCAGACTCTTTACTTATACTGCCTGTTGCTAACCACGAGATACGTTACTTCCGAAAACGTCTTTTCCGCTTTGCTGTTATACAGAGTTCACATACCCCTATTTTTTACACAAACTAATAAACACTTCTTATTAAATAAATGACATTAAGATTAAACATGATTATTTATTTTCTTGTTTTGAAAATCCATTATGTTCTTATAAATGAATTTACTGAAGACTGATTATTATTTCAATAGCTTTCCCCCCCCATGTACTTTACCGCGTACTTTTAAACATATGATAGGCTTTAATTTTTTACATTATTACAATCTTTCCCTTCAGGTCTCTCTTGACCAACTTTTGTTCTCTTCCAACCTTGATATGCTATCAAACTATTAAAGAGCAGGGCTGGATTTAAATGTTGAAGCTGACTAGGCACTAATAATTGTACTCCCCCCCGCTTATAGTTCCCTTTGAAACCATTACAATAATAATAATAATTTTTGTATAAAATAACAAATAGAGGAACTGTTAGTTTTTTATGTATGTGTGTAATAATAATAATAACAATACATAAATTTATAAGAGTAGGTCCTACTTGTAATTCTTACTTGTATTCATTTCTTATTTGTAACGAAATGTAAATATAATATTGTAACCATTAAATCATTAAATGTTTGATACAACAATAACTCAATAGAATGATAAATTATTATTAAGCCTATAAAATGAGAATAAACTATAACTCAACATCACATACTTTATATTCAATAGGTTTATTAGGTTATAGATACTTAATACATTAATACATCAATATTCAAATTATTGACTGTGATATTGCATCAGCCAATGGGTTTTTTTTCTCGCTTTTACAGCACCAAAATTGTTAATGATATTCTTATAATCCACTCTCTTTGAAACGTCTGTTTCAATAGCACAAATGTTTGTAGCTAACAACCTCTCAGCTCCTATGGTTGATCTATAAAAAAAACCCTAATATTAGTCTATAAACTAATAATTGGATGCAGAAAAGAAATTAAACGGACATTAAGTAAACAAATGAGCAAGAAAAATTGCATTTATATTCGTTACTGACCTTAGGTAGTTTTTTTCTTGGCGAAATATAGAGAATGATCGCTTCTCTGTACAGTTGTAGCTGGTGTACTGAGAGCCATCCTTAAGGCTATTTCAACATTAGGATAGACGTGAATTACATCTTCTTTTCTCAAAAGTTTGTTAAATTCAAGGAGGTTAATGTCAGTTTGTTCCAAGTCACTTTGCCCAACTAAAAAAGGGTACTTACGTATTAACGCCACCGCAGAGGAAGTTGCGCTAATGCGCATGCGCCAATAAAGAGCAAACTAGTTTAAGGGAAGCAGAATTCCATTTTTTTCAGCTTTGAGATTCATATACTTTCATTTTATGATTTGTCGCAAAAATTTTAGGCGTAGATTGGCGGCACTTCACTTTTAAAGCTCATGTTTATCCATGATCTAATTTCAAATTATTAACTTCAATAAACTTACGAAAGGTTTGGCCAGGTGATTATATATATATATATATATATGGTTTGGCCAGGTGTTTATATATAATTATATATATAGCTACCTGGCCAAACCTGTCGTGATATATAATTATATCGCAAAGTAAGCAAATATTGGCGCATGCGCATTAGCAACTGCTACGTAAGTACCTAAAAAAGATTTTAGATGTAAAGATTCTTCAAGATTGTTCGTGTAGACTCTAAACTTACACAGTTCTATGTCTTTCTCAGAAATCGTGGAAGCTGTAAGCTGCTTCATCTTTTCCAAAAACCTAAAAGTTTTCTGCAGATTTTTGTATTTTTCTGCACAGACTTTAAGCTCGGCGCTGAGGGGAATTTACCATAGAAAGTGTTTATACGAAAGTGGTCAGATCCTGTCAAGATTTCAGCTTCACTTTCACTGTTTTAACATTCGTATTCACCAGGTTCTAAGGCCCTTCTTCCTTTCCTTTGTCATTCAGATTTGTATTAGATCAAAGCAGAGTTTTCTTGTGCCAAGGCTTCCAAACGCCAAAATTCCTTTCTAAGTCCTACCAGAATATCAGCCAATGATTGAAAATACCCTCTTACTTTATTTAAAGTTGTAGTTTTGTACTGAAGTTTAGTACTGACTTTCTGAAATCTTTCCAAAACACAACTCCAAAATATGGACAAAAGTGCGTTTTCTAAGGACTCAAGAATTGCTCTAATGCTTCACTTCGGCAAGAGGGCTTTTCATTATCATCGTCCTCTATTAACTTTAAAGTTTCTATAATGACCCATCAATTTTCTTTCGATAAGCACAATTTTTCGCTGACTACCATGTTTTAGACAAGTTTTGAAGAATGACAGAACATTTATGGCTTAAAGTACAGCTGCCATTGATGCATTGAATCTGTAAAAAACTTATATAATTCTTGAAGTAGGCCAAAAAAAACAGCAAAAACGCATGAACTTATAGCCACAGATCCAACAAGATTTAGAGAATGAGCGGCACACGGGACATATTCAGCCCGAGGACATAACATTTTGATTCGGGCATGAACACCTGTATATACTCCTGCCATATTATAGGGCTGTCATATGACTGACCATGACATTTTGTGACATCAAAATCCAATTAATCAAAAACATCTAAAATGGCATTTACAATCTCTTCAGCTTTGCGTCCAACATTAGGCAAGAAAGTCAAAAGCCGTTCTACTGGCACTCCATCTCTGATTACATATCTTAGCACAAACGTTAATTGGTCAATATATGAAATATCAGGAGTGGAGTCTACCACAATCCCAAAATACTTCGCATCTTTTGTAATTTATCTATGGACGGTTTGAGCCATAAGAAGGATAACTTCTTCATAGGTTGACTTTGGATACGTATGAAGTACTTCCAGAACCTCCATCGCCTTGCAATTTCAAATGCTCAGCAAGAAAAGGATCAAATTCAGATAGAAATTCTATCAAACTCAAAAAGTTGCAGTGATCAAGATATCGTAAATCTTCATGGCTGCCACAAAAAGCTAGACCTTTCCTTTAAAAAAAAAAAAAAAAAGTAGCAACAAATCGTTTAAGAACATTTCTCCAATATTTGGTTTCCTTATTTAAGTGGTCAGCAAAGATTTGTCCTTTTGTGTTACCTCTCAATTTTAATGTTCTTAGATGTGTCGTGTGACGGGGAGAATTTTCATGGTCTAGCACTCTGTGAGGCATTTTTCCAATCATTAAATCCTGTTGTAAATGTATTTGCATTGGTACGCAAAACAAACATCCTTTACTTTCAGAGTATGAGATCCAATTTCTATTTATTATTTCTCCATTTTTGAGTTGATGAGAAAATAGTGTATCAGCTAAATACCTTTCAGTTTTTTCTGAGGGGTAGTGCCGCCTAGATGATGCATGAACTACTTTCCAGTTTTATGGTGCACCCTTTTGAGCCACATAGTCACGTAGTAACTCTTCACAGATGTTCCAGTGTGAAGGATCAGATTGAAAGCCGGACAAAAAAGAGATGTCAGTACGGACAATAATATCATTATCATCATCATTATTTACATTATAATCCACATCACCATTTCACATGGTTTTGTCACACACACACACACGCTTTTGTCCTCTTCACTTACTGTCTCTATATCACTCTCTGATAGAACACTTGTATTTGTACTGGCCCCCCTCTTTTTGTCCTCCATTCTCTTTATCTTTTGAAAAAAAAGTTTCAGGAAAGAAAACCACAAACACAATTTTTAGTAAATTCTACTTTTTATTGAGTCTTGTCGATCATGATTTCGCCAGTGACGGCATTTACTAGACAACTTAACACATACTAAAAATTGTGTTTGTGGTTTTCTTTCCTGAAAATGAAGTTCTACTAAGTACCGTCGGTCAGTAGTATAAATCGTAGAAAAAAGTTCGTTAGTTTAGGAAAATTCTTAAAATTTTTTTCTTTATTCACTTCCTGCTCTTCATTAAGTTCTTTGTACTTTGCTCCACTTTCTTATTTACCAGTATTGTATTTACTTAAACTCATTTTATAACCACTGTCACTGAAATTACTGATTACAATAATTACATAACCCTAGACTAACTAAATAATAATAAATTACATTAAACTTAATTACAATAAGTACAAAACCGAACTACACAACTCTACATCAACAGGGACACACACAAGACTGAGACTGAAGACTCGAGTGACTTAGTTTTAACAATAGTTTTGAAAGATTGGGAAAGATTGTTGGTATTGGAAGTTGTCATCCTATATTGTCCGAGCAAGTTGCGTGGGCCATAAAGAGGGAGGCTTTTGATTAGTATCCCCAGAGAATGAGGAAAAGAGGAAGGCACAAGGAGTCATGGAGAAGATCTGTTGAGAGATAAGCAGGGCAGGCAAGCAAAACATGGTTAGATATGAAGGGAAATGTTGCCAACGGACACAAATGAATGGGACTTGTGGAAGGCCTATGCTCCAGTGAGAGTTAGCTGAATTAAGTTCAAGTCAAGTACATGTACGAGAGACTAAGTTTATGCATAATTTATTCATACTATAATCTTGTAAATATTGAATAATGTTCATTGTAAGTTATGAAAATAAATTAGGTACTTTAAATTCTTATCTGTATTTCGTGATAAGAGCGTAACAACGCAAATCTTCTTCATCAATTTCCACACTAATTTAAATTGTTATCTCAAGTATGACATTTTTTTTCTTTACTTATCTTTATGATAAAAATTTGTTTTGCAAAAATATTAAATTTGTTTTAATTTTAGTTAGTCCTAATTTCTTTTGTAAATTGATTAGGTTGTAATATATTGAGTTATGTAATAAAATGGAGCAAAAAAATTTCTGATTTTTTTATATAAAAAAACTCAAAATTTAATTTTAAATATAACTTTTTGTTTTTCATTTTTAGTTGTGGTAGTCTGAGTTCTCTTTACAATTTGGTATGTTGGTTTTTGTCATTAAATTTTACTTTTCAACAATATTTGATCCAACTTGGTTAACAAAGCGTGATCACGAAGTATTTTGGCTATTGTTAGTATGAATTAACTTATTGAGTTGGGGAAATGACTGTAGTGTGTGGTTGGCCTTGAGATGTACTAGTCACAGTGTTTCTTACATGTTGTTGAGTGAAGTTGTGTTTATCAAAGTGCGTTCATAAAATTCAGTCAAAAATATGAGTAAACCACATCGGAAACTTTTATGACGAAAATGTTATTATTGGTATATGCAAATAAAAAAATGTCACATACACATGTTTTTCTGTGGTTTAAAAGATTTGAAAGGGAAGAATGAGTATTGCAAATGATGAATGTCCTTCAACAAACAACAATGATATGATTGGAAAAAAGTTTAGCTATCCGAGATAATAGCTATTTAATAATAGCTATTAAGTAAGCTTAATGACAATTTCAACATCTCATTCAGATCAGTTTAAACCATATTCATTGTTTGATTTGGGCTTCATATCACTGTTGATAGTGGTAGCAAAGTTTATACTAAAACTGCTGACAGATGAACAAAATAAGGATCTAAAAAACAGATTGTCTTTGATCCAGGTTTAAAAATCTAGGCAGCTGGAATCTGCATCATGGCAATGCTCCAACTCATTCAGCCCATGTTGTGCAAAAGTTTTTGGTTAATCAACTACAGTTTCTGTAGTCCATCAACTTATGAAGATCAACAACCTAGCTCTGTATGATTTATTTTTCTCTATTCTCCTCAACATAAAAATGGTGCTTAAGGATCGAAGTTTTCAAAAATTCAAGAGGGAAAACAAAATGTGACAGAATAGCTTCAGATGCTTTCAAAACAAGATTTCCAGAGATGTTTCGAGAAATGTCAGGAATGCTGGGGAAAACTGTGTGGATTCAGAAGGAGATTAATGGCCTGTATCTGTAGATAATAAATAACCCTTGGGAACTCACTTTAGTGGCAATCCTTAGGGACCTGGCAGGATCTACACCTTTTTTCATGTAGTCTCTTTCATCTTTATTATCAGGTTTCTCTGGACCAACTCTTGTTCTCATTCGATCCCGACGAAATTAGAGTATTCAAGGTCTTTATATAATGTTTTTTTATAAAGTGATGACCACCGAAAAGTTTTTTTTTTAAAAGTAAAAATTTTAAACAAAATGTAATCAGTCTCAATTAGAACACACTTTTGTATATCATATTTAAACACTCAAAATGTGTTCTAAAGTTATGATATGTGGTAGACACTTACTATTTTCAGCTCAAACATTTTATTTTCAAAAAATGTTTTAATTTTAGATAAACTTTATATAGATACTATTTTTAATAACATATTATGTTATTCAAACAAATGATTATTGTACCAGATGATTCAGCAAAAATCATAAAATAATATTGTTACGTTATGGGTTTTCTCAACAAAGAATTTTTGTTATAATTAATTAATTTATAAATTGAACCCCTCTACAACAAATTGTGGCGAAAAAAACAAATTATTATAGAGAATATAATTTAAATAAACCGAGTAAAATATGTACTGTTATAAAAGGACAATTAACTAAAAATGATAAATGGACTGAAGGTAGGCCTTAGTTGCATACCATTTTCAATAATGCATGTGTGAATAACGTATGATTATTGTTCCAGATGATTCAACAAGAATTATAAAATATATAAGTTATTGTTTTTCTCAATAAAGGATTTGTGTTATAATTAATATAATTATCAATTAATGAAAAAAAACAAACACAATATTTAGTAAATTCTACAATTTTATTGAGTCCATGGTTTCACCAGCAACAGCATTTACAAGGCAGCTTAACACAGACTCAACAGTCTGTGTTAAGCTACATTGTAAACCAAGGTCGGCAAGACTTAATAAATGTAGATTTTACTAAATATTGTGTTTGTTTTTTTCATTAAAATGAAGTTCTACCAAGTACCTTCGGTCAATAGTATAAATCGTATAATATATCAATTCATTAATTTATAAATTGAATTACTCCACAACACTTTTACAATCTATTTATTCAATATTCTGGTTTTAAAGTTATTTGATAATGATGGTTTGTTTCTAATATGGTTTAATCAGATGCCATTATTTTTTTATAATAAAACTAATACACAACTTTTTGAGAGTGTAAAGTAATTAATGTAGAAAATGAAAAAAAATTAATCATGTTTGTATTTAATCTTAATTAATTTGACTACACTGTTTCCTGACTTTGAGGAAACAGTTTTAGTTTCCAGTATGGCTCTAGGCTATGTTGGCATTTATCATATTCTAGGTTTATCACTTGATAACAGGAGTTGATTTATATTCTCAAAATGTCGTGTATTAGTTTTTATATACACAAAAGATGGGAAATGTCCAAAAACCATATCATTTAATATGTTTCATTTGTTTCCATTTTTCATTCAACCCACCTCCAAGTTGTTTTCATTTTAAACATAATTTTCATATTTATTATTAATTAGAATTTTCACTTTAATTTGAAACCATTTACAATTTTTTTAATCTCCTTTGTTTCTAACCTCCCTTTATTGCAGCAAGATATATATTGTTATCAAGAGATATACTTCAACCATTTTAAAATGACTAAGTGCAATATATGTTTTTCTTTCTGTAAACAATCAACCTTTTTCACATTTCCATTTCAGCAACTCTTCCAACAAAAAACAACTATTTTGTACTCGCACCTCTAAATTAAACTATTACATTTGTTTAGGAATGACACCTTTACTTGCCGCGAGTGTAACTGGTCACTCACACATAGTGGAATATCTTATTCAATTTCCTTATTTTGTTAGTCGAAAGGAAATGATTGATGCACTTGAACTGCTTGGTGCAACATATGTAGATAAAAAACGTGAAATGATTGGCGCCTTAGAACTTTGGAAAAGAGCTATGGCAATACGGTAAGTCATTAAGTAATACTATCAGTTACGTAAATAACCCTTACTTTATCTGGGGGGAGGGGGTGTAATTGATTTTGGCAAAATATTGAATGACTTTTTATAACTTTGAAAAGTAACTTGAAAGTAACCTGTAATTGAGCCTTAAGCTGAAAAGTGTTGGGAAGGGTGGTGTGTGAGGGTACAAAGGATCACAAAATTTAAATAAATGTCTTATTTTTGCTTTTATTTTTATTCTCATTATTTGTTTTTTTTTCTTTTTCATTTTTTGAAACTCAGATTTTATTATAAGCCATTGATTTTGATATGAGATGGCACCCAAATCATAAGTTTCGTTTTGTCTTTGACTTTTGCGATTTTATTTTGGTATACATGCAAAGTTTCAAGAGATCTGTTCAATAGAAAATTTTTGACAGGGTTTGAAAGTGTATATGTTTTTGTTGGAATGAAGAAATGTGAGTATTATTTGCTTATAAATCACTACTTTTTGCAAGGAAAACTATTAAGAAAAGCTAAAAAAGTATTATGGAGACATTGGAGACTCCGTCATATAGTTCACTGAATTTCATTGTGGTCTATAATGAACTTTGTAACGGGATGTCTGAATAACGTCACTACTGAAGAGATGTTCAATAAAATTAATAATATTGTGTTGGACGACCATCTAGTGAACATATGTGGGATATGTAAACTAGGGCTGTGCCCGTTAACGGGTAACAGCTAACCGTCAACGTTGACCATTGTCAACGATCAACGCAGTTGACGAATAAGTGCATTAACTGCTAACGTTGATCATTTGTTTAGTGCTTGCAGGTGACGCATCAGTTTATTAGCGACAGCGGCCCACTCGATGCGCACACACCCAGCTACACGTACCCCTCTCAGTCGTCTGTTAGTTTAGTTGAGTAACTAAGGCGAACCAATTAATGTCAACGTTTATTCATCAACTGAAACAACGTATGTTTCTTCTGTAGCCTACTATTTTACTGTTTGTTTTTTACTAAATCTAAAACTGTATAAAACGACGACTGGATAATACGAAAATAGTGTGGTGTAAATAACCAACATGATTTTATTTGATCATACATTGGAATTATTGTAATAATTGATTATAATAACTGATTAATTAAATAGTAAATAGTAATACAAATAACTCTGAAACCCTATCCTCAGTAAATAATCAGTTTTTATTTATCTAAGAAACAGGCAACAGTCGATTGATGACTAGAGCCTTCTCACTGAACACGCTTGGTCTTCTGTTCTGTCTGGCAGGTTTACGTTAGCAGTTTTTTCAACAGTTAATCACGTTCAACGTTAACTGGTGTTGAAGTTGACCATTGTTAGCGTTAACGCCCACCACGAATATAACATCTCGGATGAATATGTTTTTAATATGTGGCATTTAGGTATGAGAAAGCGATCAGTAAGATGGGTGCCAAGTTTGCTCACGGTTGACTGAAAAAATAATCATGCTACCTTCAAAGCGGAGTTGGAAAATACCCAATGCGAGTTGGTCAAAAGAAACCCAAGTGAATTTTTTAGTCGTTATGTAACTCTTTATGAAAACGGTTCCATTACATTCCAGAAATGAAAAAGCAGTCAAAACAGTGGATTTGTTTTAATGAATGTACTTAGAAGAAGGTAAAGTGTCCTGGTCACAATTTTTTGGGATTTGCAAAGTTCTATATGTTTTGGATCAATTTAATGGTAAATTGATGAAAAAGGTATCTCTCCTTGTTTAAAAATAAAATTCTCTTCCACCATGACAATGCTTCAGCTCACATATTTGCAATTGCCATGGTCAAAATTTTTGAATTGCACTATGAACTGTTCCCTCATCCATCCTATTTTCCAGATTTGGCCTCCTTGTGACTTCTTTCTTTTTGCAGACATGAAGAAATGGCTCGGTGGAAAAAAAAATTACATCAAACAAGGATGTCATCACTGAAACAAAATCTACAGATTTTTAGAAATCATTGTTTGGAAGGCTTAATGAAGTTGGAAAACCATTGGATAAAGTGTATTGTGTATGAGGAAACTATGTACTAAAATATATCGAATTTTGCTAAAAAAAGTTTCATTTCAAAATCACGAAACAGGCTTTGTATATAGTGCAAAATAAAGTCAGATGGCATACTTTCCTAGAAGTCCTATGTTCTTCAGAGAAGTAAATGTATTTATATATGTTGCTATAATTTGAACCTTACGCTAGTCTGAACGGCCTAAGTGACGTGAAGTTTTCATGTTATGACTTGTCAATTTAACAACTATTTGCTGTGGCTCACTATGTCAGTTCTGAGTTATGTCTATTGTGCATGGAAGTAGTATGTTTGTAGCTATGTGCTTTATTATTGTTTAATTTTTTTTTTTAATGTACATTTGATGTAATAATTTAAAAAAAAAATTTTTTTTTTTTAATGTTCTCTTGATAATCTGAACAGCTTGAGCAAACAAATATTTGGATTAAAGTGATGTCATTGTAATATTCTTTTTAAAATATAAGAAGGAATATATTAGTAAAAATTTGATTTATTTTATATTACTTGTTGTTTGACTTAAAGATCATTCTTTACTATTACTGACTTATTCTTATTTGTTTAGATTCACAAATGGCTTACCAGATATAGTTAAACCACTCCAACCAGTCACGATAGAAGCTTATGACCACACTAGAGAAATCCGAACGCCTGATGAACTAGATGATCTCTTAGCTGATCCTGATGATATGAGAATGCAGGCTTTATTAATTAGAGAAAGAATATTAGGTGAGCTCAATTGAAAGGAAACTTCATTCATAACTGAATTATTGAAGAAGTATAAAATTCTCGGTAGTGACTCTTTAAAAATGTTTAAAAAACTACTTTTATTGATAATTATTCTGTTAATGTTCATTAACCTTCAATTTGTTCTTAGTCATCCATACTCTAATTATTAACAACACCTCCTCCTCTTCTTGCCTCTCACCTATTTCAAGAAAAACAGAATCATCTGCATACAAATAAGTCTTCATATTAGTAATATAGACAAATAAAACACCTGAAATTCTACATGTGAACGTAAAAAGTAGAAAATTAAATGTTTTGGAAATTTTAGAAATTAAGAGACTTTTTTGTAATGATACTAATCTAGTTTTAAACGACCAAACGGAATTTTTGTCATTTTCTCCTTTACTTCAACCTCTATTCAAGGTTGGTTAATACCTGTTTGAATGACCTGTGGGGGTTTTTCCCCCGTGTCTTTGTGCTTTGTTTGTTAACGGGAATTTCCTGCCTTTCTCAACCTTTTATAATAGTTCTTGTGTGTATTGTATTTAGTCTTGTAAGAGCCTCGTCAATGCCGTAACAGGCGACACCATGGTCGGCTAGACCAAATAAATTATAGAATTTTACAAAAGAAAAATTGTGTTTTATTTGTTAAAATGGAATTCTATCAAGTACCGTCGGTCATCAGTGTAAACAATTAGTAATATAGGGTTATTTTAATGTAATGTATTTTAAGTGTTAATTGACAAAGGAACACATCCTGCTCAACTTGAGAATGGTTGAATAGCCAAAACGGCTGACATTGAACAGTAAAAGAAGATTACTGAAGATGGTAAGTCCTATTAACACGTTAAGTGCCAAGCCAGTTGTGCCACTTTTATCATACAGTGCCAACTTAAAAAAAAAAATTAATAACATAACCTGTATATATGTGGTCTTGTGGTCTTATGGTTATATGGAGAACTGATTTTTTGAGAAATTGTTTTACAAAACATTCAAAAAAATGATCGGCCGATCGGCCCGGCATGTCATTTTGAATACCATATTTTGTTTGGAATTTGACGTGTCGGCCGATTGGCCGACCACACTTTTGATCAATTTCCTAGGATAATTTTGGTCTGTGATGTGGTAACACATGACTCAGTGGTGGAAATTATAGAAAGATAAATAAAACAAAATATAAAATGATAACTTACCATTTATAAGTCATGAAAAAACACAATATTTACACAGTCATTCAATTTACACAATACACGAAATTACACAATGTACTTTAAATGACGAAAAACATTTTATTTACTGTTATATTTGTTGTTATTGTTAATAAAATTATACTTTTGTAATTGTTACAATATCTTTATTACAAGTACTATCTACAGACAAGGCTGTTGCCTACGACCTGCTTACACCCGTCTTGCCTCCAGACTCCTGCAGTGTCGTCAACCTAATCTTATCTCAAATACAATCATAACATCTCTCTTATTATTATTAAAAATTAAATTAACAACACTTTTAAACTTCTTTGTCTTTACATTACAAAACAATTTAATTACTTAAATAAAATTAATTCCTTGTATATCTAACTTAATCAATAACAAAATATTCATAACTTAATCTTTTTTCATTTATTACTTATTATCTAACTTTTTATTCCTGAGGATATCTTTTAGTAGCATTAACCACTCTGCCATATTAGTTGTATATTTGTGTGGGTCTGTTACAGAAGTGTCTTCTGTACTAGTTGACGGTATGGGCAATTGTTTACTTAGACTATTTTGATTATTTAATTCATTGTAATTATCAGAATGATTATTAATGCCATGTTCTGTATTTATTGTATTGTCTGGTGAAATATGAATAGTATTACGTCTGTATGAATTTCCATTTTGATCTTGGATCGTAAAGGATCTGGTTTGTTCACATTTATTTACAATTCTACCTGGACACCACAATGATTTGGGATTTCTTTTAAACCATACATTATTGCCACTAGAAAAGTTTTCCTTCATATCCTTAGCTCTAACATCATGATGTTGTTTCATGATACTTTTGTTTTTTATCATTTTTTGTCTATCTTTCTTTAAATTAATTTTAGGTTTCAGATGGTTTATGTGTCTAGGTATAGTGGTTCTTAAAGACCTTGACATTAATAATTGAGCAGGCGAACTTAAATTTTGTCTTGGAGTATTTCTAAATTCTAAAAGCGCAAGATAGGGGTCCTGCTTAGAATCTAAACATTTTCTAAAAATATTTTTGATGACTTTAACAGCCGACTCCGCCATTCCATTAGACTTTGGATGGTGGGGGCTAGAAGTTATATGATTAAAATTCCATTCTTTCATAAATTTTTTAAATTCATCGGACATATAATAAGTTGCATTATCCGAATAGAAATTTAATGGTATGCCATGACGTGAAAAGAATGATTTAAGTTTATCAATTATTGTTGTACTAGTACAATTAGATATGTGGGAAACTTCTATAAAGTATGAAAAGTAATCTACTACCACTATGAAATATTTTTTGTTTAGCTCAAAAATATCACAACCTACATTTTGCCATGGTATTTCAGGTACTTTATGACATATTAATGGTTCATTTGATTTGTTTCTTTTGTATCTAGCACATGTTTGACAACATTTAACAAAATTTTCAATATCATTTGACATGTTGGGCCAAAATAGAATATTTCTTATTCTAGACTTACATCTTGAAATGCCACTGTGTCCTAAATGTATTTTGTTTAACATTGATAATCTTAATGTTTTAGGAACAACAATTGCGTTATTTTTAAATATGATTTTATCTATTATACATAATTGGGATTGCAATTCAAAATATGGTTGAATCTCAATCTCTACGTCTTTTTTATATTTAGGCCAACCATTTTGAATATATTTTTTTAATTTACACATTACTGCATCTTTCATGGTTTCTTGTTTAATATTTAGTTTGTTGGTCTCAGTAATAGGCATATTGCTAATTAAAAGATTTACCTGAACTTCAATTTCCTCATCAAAAGGATCTATTTCTTTTGAAGCTATATTACATGTTCTGGATAGAGTATCCGCCAAAAATAGGTATTTACCGGGTATATATGTAACTTTTAAATTATAAGGTTGTAATCTTAGTAACATTCTTTGCAGCCTTATTGGAACATCACATAAAGGTTTTTTAAAAATTGGTATCAATGGTTTGTGATCTGTTTCTACTAGTACATTAATACTACCATATACATATTGTTTAAAACGTTCACAACCAAATACAATACTTAACAACTCTTTTTCTATTTGAGAATATCTCGTTTGTACGCTTGTTAGTGCTTTTGAAGCATAAGCCACTACATTTCCATTTTGTAATAATACTGCACCTAAACCAAATTGAGATGCATCGACTGATAACTTACTCTGTTTATTGGGATCAAAATATGTTAGTACAGGCGCTTCTGTAATATATTTCTTGAGTTTCACATATAAATTCTCCAAAGTTTTATTCCAGACAAAAACATTATCTTTTTTTAATAATTCTCTAAACGGTTTAGTTAATTCTGAATAATTGGGTATGAATTTCGAAACGTAATTTACCATACCTAAAATACGTTCAAGAGCCCTTGCATCTCTTGGTGAAGGCATATCAACAATCGCTTTTATCTTATTTTGATCTATTTCGATACCTTTAGCACTAAATTTATGACCTAAAAATGTTACTTCTTTAGCATTAAAAATACATTTGTCTTTGTTAAATTTAATTCCAGAGTCTTTAGCTCTATCTAACACTAGCTTCACTCTATTATTTAATTCTTCTATAGTATCAGCATGTATTAAAATATCGTCTATATATAAAATTACACCTGGTATTTCATCAAAGGTTTGTAACATAATTTTATAAAAAATTTCACTTGAGCAATTTAGACCAAAAGGCAATCGTTTAAAAATATATCTTCCAAAAGGAGTTTGAAATGCACATAATTTAGCACTTTCTTTTTCTAAAGGTAACATCCAAAAACCTGCACTTGCATCTAACTTAGTAAAATACTTCGCATTTGTAAGCTTTGAAGAGAGTTCTTCAAAAGTTGGAAATTGTATATGAGACCTTTTGATTGCATTGTTCAAATGAAATGGATCTAAGCAAATTCTTAAATCTCCATTTTTCTTTTCTACAATAACAATTTGATTAAGCCATTCTGTTGGTTCATTAATATCTTTTATAATGTCTAATTTAACTAATCTTTTTAGTTCTGCTTTTAATTTATCATATAATAAAACTGGCATTTTACGAGATGGACTTACAACTGGTATTGTGTTGTCTTTTAATTGTAATTTTACTTCAATTGGTATTTTACCGATTCCTTCGTCAAATAATTGCTTATATTTCTCACAGTTAAAAATCTCTACAGTTTCAATTTTTTTTATGAGATCTAATTCAATACAAGATTTTAAACCAAGTATATTAGAACAATTAATATTTGCAACATAAAATATTAATTTATGAACTTCTGTTTTACCCTTTACTTGACAATTAACACTACATGTGCCTAATATAGGAACACAATTTTTTGTAAAAGACGTTACTGATGTGTTTGTCTTTTTTACAAATTTATGGTTAATTTTAAGTTCTTTAAATGATTTAATTGATAAAATATTAATTTGTGCCCCTGTATCTAATTTTAGTAGGCATTCTTTTCCATTAATAACTAATTTCTCATACCATTGTTCTACTTCAGAATTTTGATTACTATTTATATTTACTATATCTATAATAAAGTTTAAACTAGGATCACTTATTGATGCTAGACTATTAAATTTTTGAGTATTGTCTAGAGTACTTACTAATTTGCGATTATATCTACACATATTGGCAAAATGATTCGCTTTTCCGCACTTATTACATTTTTTTCCAAAAGCAAAACATTCACCAAACTTATGTTTGTAACCACATTTACCGCAAGAAGTTTGTATAACACGATTATGTCGTTGAACTTGTACATCTGTTGTTTGCTTCTGTTGAAACGACGATTTAGGCCTATGTTTACTTTTGACCTGTCCTTGTTTGAAGTTACTATCGCTGCTTGACTTTGATAATAAATAATGCTTCTTAGTTTTGTTGATAGAGTCAATATCGGTTGATGACGTACCCGTTTCAGTTTTAATATCTAGATGGCGTGCTCTTCTATGAGCCATTTCCTTTGTTTTACAAATTTCCAAGGCTGATTTTATATCGATATTTTTTGTCTTTAGTAATATTTCTTTTGCTGATGAATCTGTAATTCCACTAATGAAAATATCTGTTACCAGACTGTCCCTTAAATTTCCAAATTCACATGTAGAACTTAAATTTCTAAGTATTGCCATATATTGTTCAAATGATTCATTATGTAACTGTTTCCGGTTGAAAAAAATATGTCTTTCATACGTCACGTTGTTTAACGGAAGAAAGTATTCATCGAATACTGTTATGACATGTTCAAACACTTTTGCACTTTCCTTTGTTAAATTAAAAGAATTAAAAATTTCAACACCCTGATCACCCATTGAATGTAATAATAACGCAATTTTACGTTTATCTTGTACATTTTCAGTTAAAAAAGCGTCACAATATAGATTAAATTTATGTTTAAACTTTGTCCAATTTTCAGTCAAGTTTCCTTCAAATGACATTTGACTAGGAATATTAGAGTGATAATCCATTGTAAAAAATATGTCTTTTGCTTCAGGAATATCTAATTCTTGTTGTTGTAATTTAGCCATATAACACTAACGATTTATAAATTTAGCTTTGCACTTTTTTTAGGCTAACGTGTCTATACTAAAACTTACCGACAATCGGCCAGCTGTTCACATGTCTTATATAATAATGCTTTTTAAAGTAGGCATTTTATAATTAATAATCACTTCACTTGTTCACCACTGCCACCATGTTATATTTGTTGTTATTGTTAATAAAATTATACTTTTGTAATTGTTACAATATCTTTATTACAAGTACTATCTACAGACAAGGCTGTTGCCTACGACCTGCTTACACCCGTCTTGCCTCCAGACTCCTGCAGTGTCGTCAACCTAATCTTATCTCAAATACAATCATAACATTTACACACCTGAAATATTTACACATGCTTTTAATTTACACAGGGTTTAGTTGTTATTTACAAAAAAGTCATTTATCTTCCTCTGTTTTAATTTAGTGTGACTTTTCAATGCGGCCCTGTCTATACGATTCAATGCGTCTAACTTTTGGGTCATTGTAAGCACATTACGTTTTCGTTTCGTCGCCATTTCCATGCACAAACGCTAACACACGAATATAAATAAATAGCAGTAACAACGCCCACCTCTAAATACTATGCCGATTCTCATTCACGTCCTTGATACTCCCGACTGGGGATGTGATGTGCCAACTGCCAAAAAAAAAGAACGGGGGTTCCCAAAGCTGGCGGCACCGCTTTAAGATGTGACAAAATGTTCACATTTACTGATTTACACCCTTGAGTCTTAGCAACCCGACAACAATAAAGTTGTAAAAATGACATGATGGTTTATGATGCGTTGTAAACATGCACCTGGTTTGTATTTATTTCACAGTTGTACATTTTCTTTAAGGACCGGTACAGGCATCGTCATTGTATTAAACTTTCTAAAATATCAGGCATTCTTTATTTTTTCCCCGGTTTTTTAAAAAATTTCCTGACTTTTCCAGAAAATTCAAATTCCCTGACTTTTCCCGGTTTTTCCGATTTTCCCGGTCGCTAGACACCCTGAAATACTATTAACCGTATCCAATCAAAAATGTAAAGAAACTAAACACGGCACAGCACGATATGGTAATGATGTATTCCGGTCGCTAGCACATGATAGACTACCCGCCGGCATAGACAATAGACAAGGTCACTGTCATGCCGCATCGGGGTAGGGGGATGGTGACGCAGTGGTCATTGCTCCTCCACTTTCTCTTCCCAGTGCATCAACAACCCGCCCTAATACCACGAGGCGACTCTAGTGTTGAGGAAATCACGTCTTTATCAACATTAATGTAATAGCAGATATTTCTTGTTGAAACTCCATATTCAAGGATAAAATAAAGCAAAAGCTTAAAGTTTCAAAATATTATAAATATTATTCAAAATACAGTAATTATTAAAATATTTTGAAACTTTAAGCTTTTGCTTTATTTTATCCTTGATTAAATTTTTTATTTTTTGTTACGGATCGATCCGGATAATCCGGACATCCGGTTGAATGAGGTACGGATAAACGAGGTAGTACTGTATTTCTTTAGTTGAAAATGAAATGTTATCATTTTGCGACTCTACGAACATATACAAAAAAAAGTAACCTTTGAGCTAGAAACACTGAACGCATGGAAAATGACTTCCAGTACTGCTGTGATCCATCAGGAAGAACGTTTGAACTGTATAAGTTTCCAAAGGTGGTTCTTGAAAGAGATAGCTTGTAGTTTCAGGTGTGTCTAATATACATTTAAATAATATCCATTTACTTTTGGAACACTCCTTATATAAAAAATGAGGAATAGTCATTGAAACATCATCCTGTTATTCTCCACACTGTTTATTATGGGTAATTGTCTTTTCTTTCATTTAGTGATTGACTTTTCCATAAATGTTGCACTTTTCAAATGAATAGTTGTATTTTAATCCTTTTCTTTGTCTTTTGACAGGACCTGCACATCCTGATACTAGTTATTATATCAGATATAGAGGAGCAGTGTACGCAGATGCAGGCAAATTTTCTCGTTGCATCGCATTATGGTCATACGCACTAGATATGCAACAGGCGATGTTGGAACCCCTTAACCCCATGACTCAGTCATCGTTATTTTCGTTTACCGAACTCTTTGCATTCATGATGGGGGAAGAAGGTAAGATATTTTAAGTTTATGTAAGAATGTTTGTTCAATACGTTTGTATCATAATTAATAAAATTCAGAAATTTTAATAATAGTATAGGGCAAGTTTGGTAATTGCAAAAAACTTCGACATCCATTAATGATTGATCTTCATATTTCATGATCTTTGAAAGCCGGAACAGTGATTTTCAATATCCAGTCCATCTGTTGTAGTCTATTACATGATAGCAGTCACAACAATTAAGATAGGAAGATGGAATTTAACATAGTGTGTATACTCATCAGAATCCTAATGAAATTCATAAAAATTCCATTGAAAATGTCAAAATGATGTAAATTTGAAACAGTATCTTATGTGTTATTCAACTTATGACACATTAAATTAGATACAAATTTGTATATTTAAATTTCACATCTAATGGCACCAACCCTACCTCTCTTCTATGACAAATAGTGACATAATTGTCAAAAATGTAATTTTGAATCCTGACCTCCCAATAAAATGCAATGTTCGTATAATTACAAGATCCGGTAGGGTTGAGTTACCAACACTAGCGTAGCGAGTGGAAGATATTTCATTTATGTATAGATTCTAGACCCTCCAGGGTTGAGACTCTGACACAAGTGTAACAAGTGGAGATATACATACACAAATCAAGCAAATCCTTGTCCCATTAAGACCTAGCTGACATCAAGAAACTAATGATGTACACAATTACAAGGTTCAAAAAACATGTCTAACAAACTTACCTTACTGGGTTAGACACCTTGATCTACCAATACAATTTAACATTTCCTACAAGGCCCGAGAAACTAATGTTTTGCCTTTATATTTATAGGATCACCTCGTATTACATTGTATGATGAAGGTAAGTAAGTACAATGATTGGCTCATCACCTTGCTTAATCCCTTACTGTTGTAGGAGTTTTTTCCTGATGCTATTTATAAATGTAATTTCTACACAATGTTTTTAATATCCATAAATACAAATGTATGTTTGTTGTTTTATTTTCCATCACATTTGCTATTTTTTTTTTTTTAAACCTACTATACTTAATTTGTTGTTGCAATATATAAAATAGTTAAATGTAGCAAAAAAATATATGTGTGCTTAAGACACAACAGCCGAAGGCAAAACTTCTATAGCAATTGTATTAGATTCGAAGTAATATGTTTTTATATTACATGAATAATATTAATATTATTATGGATGATATTACTGGGATGAATCAGGAATAAGGCATAAATTAATAATTAATATTATAATATATGCAGGGTGTTTCATAAGTATAGGAACTGTCTCGTGTTTTAAAACTTTTGATTTATCAAATAAAAAAAAATAGTATGATTTATTGTCATTTAGTAAATTTTATTTGAATTGGAAAATTTCAATGTAAGTTATTATATAACTGAATACATTTTGAACCTAACTTAAAGTGTTCTGCAGTATTTTAATTTTAATTTTAAAACATACAAATTTAGTTTATACAAATATTTTATTGGAATTTCTTAAAAGTATTATTGTCATAAATATAGAATAACGACTTCTATAATCATATTGTTTTAATCATTAAAAAAAAAAATAAAATAATAATAATGAATTTAAATTTTGTAAAAATATGTTTTATCTTGCCTTTGATTTTTAAGATATCGCCTACAGTATATTAAAAGTAGAATTAATTTGTCGGCGAGAGCCTTGAATTTTTTAAATTCAAGCTTTGAAATCCTTGAATTATGCTTTAAATTCTTTGAGCCCAGACTACTGGACACCCTAATTAAATATATACACTGAAAGATAGGTATAGTAGTTACACTATTTGTTATATTCCTGCTCAATTACTTGATCTCAAATGTACACTGAACAACAGTTATTAATATCTGTTTCTTTTGTACATAACAAACTTTATCACATGGTACATACACCCATAATATTAAATTATACTCGAAAACTATTAATGAATTATTATTGCAAATAAAGCAGGAAACGTTCTGTGACATTACCAAAACTAAATACAGATTAGATCATCAGCACAGCTGACTGTTTCTCTCACACTCTGCTAAACTTGGCTCCTTCGAATTTACCCGAATAAGCGTTTCACTTTAGAGCCTGACTGATCAGACTTATTCATTGCCCAGCAAAAAATGTGCACAGTGTGTCTTAAGTCTTTTTCTACCTGTGAGATCAAACCTTAACTCTATAAAGAGAGGCTTTCTTACATATATGTAGAAAAGATAAAGTTATGTGACGGGTCGAAACATCAATTTCGAGATTTTTGTGGATATATCCATTTTGAGTTTCAATGATGTAATCAATCTTCCTCCCCTCTATAATAGTCCACCACAAAAGTACAAAGTAAACACAAGAAACAACAGCTGACACGGTGAACTACCAACATTACAATGGTGCCTTGATTTTGGCATTTTATTTAAAGTTACAGTATAATTAAATGGTATTAAACACTTTTAAAACATTGTCCACAATATATTACGATTGTAACAATAAATTTCATAGCTGTTATTGGTTGTAAATACGGCATAGATGAATCGTCTGCTCGGTCTTTTTCGCGCACTTGTTAATGCGGCCGATCTTGGTCCTAAAAGGGGGTGAAACTCTCTTATTTATCAAACTCCCCTCACAATATTAAAACTGTGTATGTTATATGTTTAGGACGATCTAGTGCTCGAGGTATACGAGTACCCGCTGTAGCTTTCTGTGATATCCTCACTGTAGTGAAGAAGGCAATCTGTGAAGTATTCAATGGCTTTATATCATTAGACATGTTACCAGTTGAAAGAGATCCTTCGAAGGAACACTTTAATCGCGTTCTTGTGATAGCTTTACATCTTGCTTGTTTAATTGCAAAGATAATGCCTCAGTTGTCATCTCAGCAGAAAAATTTAGCTCATAAGGTAAGCAAAACATCAACTATTTCTACCTTAATGATACACAATACTAGAATGAAACTGGTGTACACAGTGTTATTTTAATACTATATTATTTTCATTGCAGTTGGAATAAAAAAGAACAGAAGTTAAAAAAAGGTAGTTTTTATACAAAAGGTATAATCAGAATTTTTTTAGGGGGAAGGTGGGAGGTTGGGTTAATTTCATATTAATATGCCAACTGTATGTAACGCTATAAACAATATTTTGTATGATCCAATCAGGGAGCGAAGGCAAATGCTGCAACTCCCCACGACCAATACAATAGATACTAACTCTGGGCACTAAATAATTAACGCTCCGGTGCACTCAACTATTCTGTTAAATAAAAATCTTGATTAAAAATTACATTTTGTTATCTATAGATTATAACTGCTACGACAAAGACCTACATAATCGAATTTGTAGGATGAATCGGTGATGAAAAAACGTACTCATGAAATTTTTTAAATTTTATTTATTTATTTTTTTTATCAACCATAAATTTGAAATTGCATTATATATACCATGTAAAAGACTTGCATAAACATTGTATAAAAATTGGTAGTGATTGGACAATATGTTTACGAATTATGAATTTTTAAAATGGACATTTTTGAAAAGTAGGGGAAAAAACAGTATTTTTTTGTTGTTCCAACCGCAATAAAAATAATGTAGTATTAAAATTTAAAAAATTAATATTGATATCAATCAATGCAGAATTAAACAAGGAAAGTTAGTTATTGTATAATTGTATTTCTTTTATTTCACTTGGTTAATTTTATGTTAACATCCAAATTTGAGTATCCATATTTTTTCAACCGACAGTAAGCCTAATGTGAAATAATCAAAAAAAAACTTACCTATATAAACTAAAAAAAATAAAACAATAAATAAAAAAATTGTATTTTATTATCTTTAAACATGGAATTCCACCAAGAACCATCGGTCTCAACAGTAATGAAAAAAAAAAAATAAATAAAATAAAATAAATATTTTACCTATCTTACAACAATGTTTACTATATTTTCTAAAATGGTTACGAAATTATAAACCAATTTTTAAATTTCTTGGCCAGAGTGACACTCTTTTTCACATCTTACCTCAAACCTTATTGCTTTAGGTTAACAATATTTAATTAAAGAAAAATTACTAAGGCAATAATTTAAATGGGAATAATAATTGATAAGTAAAATCTTATTTATCCTCTTTGTTAACAATAACCTAAGTAACATTGGAGTCATACACTCTCATAAAAATTTTGTATCCTTTTCCTTTAAAGTGGACTGAGTGGATGGATACAAAATAAGCACACTAGCCCTAAATATTTTCAAGTAAATTTAACAGGTTTGTTCTGTGTAGTTTACTCTTTAATACTATATAGTGTTTTAGAAAAATATATACCAGTACTTTTTTTTAACCCGCCCCATTGTTCGAGACTCCCAGACGGACGGCGTTGGTTGACAGGTGAGCGCCGCTCATCTACCGCTTTTATGCTCTTTTTCTATGATTTACCATATATTTGGTATTGAACTTACTGAACGTTATGTTTTTTTTTGTTTAATTTTTTTGTGTGCTAGGTTTTAGCCTTTATTTTGTAGTGTACTAATTTATTTTGCAGATAACATACAACAAGTGTGCTATTATAGCAGTTCAAGGATTAAGGCATGTTACTTATATTGAATTAAAATGGCCGATTTTGTTTTAATTTTTGTGTGTGCAAAATATCAACATTTAATAAAAAAGTACAATATAGAATTGAATCTTTTTCGAGTAATTTTGCAGGTACCATCATAACAGCAACAGAAGTCGACCTGTATATTTATTTAGTAATTAGGAAGCTATATAAAACATCATTTGATAACTAGTGTTGTCAACAACCTGTAGCTATAATGATTTATTGGCGTTTTATATAACCAACTAGTTAACACTCACAACAGCTGTCATGTCTGGATAACGGAAACCATAGTTCAACTGATTATCTAGCAATAGAATAAAACTTTTACATTGATTTCTAGATGTATTTACAGTTTTGTTCGCTTTATCTACTAGAGCTAATTTACTTTATTTTGTTATTTCCTATGGATAATTTAAGTTCATAATTCATATGTATTAATTTACCTTACATAATCATTGTCTTTTCAGCCTGTTCACCTTGAAATTTTTTTTGCCACCATGACCAGACCAACCACTTTTAATGAACTTTTGGCTTTAGTACCCACTATCAACATGGATATTTTTAATAACAGAGTGGAATCAGTGCAAGCCAGTAACCCAAGTTCCAGGGGTCTTTGGTCCAATTCTTATGTCTCTCGGAGACACAACTTTGATCGGTACTTCTCTAATCAGTATAATCCACCTAGTAACATTACTTATTCCCCACCCTTGATGTGTACTCAAAATTATTACTCCCAAAATACAACACTAGCCAGTAATAACAACAACCATTCATCACAATACTGACACCGACCCTCTTTCCACTGCGATGAAAACCCTCTCGATCATACCTGAATACATTTAAACCGGAGCGCTCAGAGAGTCGATCAGCAACTTCCGTCATCCCAAACGGCTCGAAACACATATACTACAACTGGAAACCTACAGGTCACATTGACCGCTTTTTATTTGAAATTTATTGATAATTTTGCATCCATTTCACACTCATTAAACAAACTCCCTTTCGTACGATGCTAGGGAGATTTAGACTGCAATCTTTTTTTTTGTATGCATTTACATGTTTATCCTAAGCTTTTATATCTCCAAAAAATTAACAAATAAAAAAACCCTTATTTTAATATCACCCTAACTTACCTTCTTACCTAGTTCTAGTAATTATTAACAAATTTTCTTTGGCTTTAGGGTTTGCCTAATATTAAAATGTAACTATAGTTCTTTTTCTAGGTTTCTGCGCTAATATGAACATAGTACACCTGCATTTTGTGGTAATTTTCGAATAATATTATATTTACTACTAAATATAAGATTAAAATTAATATTTATTTTTTTCCCTCAATATTTATTTTTTCCTCGGTGTTACCCTCATTAGCAGATTATAAAGCATTCCCAACCTTACTTTTTTTAACTATCAACTACAATTTAACCACCCACCTAAATTTTCCCAATGTTCTTCACTCCCTTTTCGTCCAAGATTTTTAATATTTCAAATGCCTCGCTATTCAAAATTTAAAACTTAAACATTAGCAGTGATTGGATACAGGTTGCAACCATATATATATATATATATATATATATATATATATATATATATTTTTTTTCTCTTCTCTCTATCATCCTTTTCCTAGTATACTACCCCCTTTTCCTTCTGCAATTCACGATCATAAAAAAAAAAAAAAAAAAAAAATACAAAAGACAAATAAGCACAACTCGGGTGTGACAGTTCTGTCAAAAATAAATAACAATAAACCATTATTAAATTGATAGTCCACCCTGCTTTGTTTTTTTCTTTTGTGAGCAGCTTAAAAAAAAACATCCTCACCTTTATTTTCCCATAACTTCCCTTCTGTTTCTGGTCCACCTCTTCTTCCCAAACAATCACTTTCACTGAACTGCAGTATTTACCCATAACATATTTCTATTTACATAAACCTTCACTAATCACACCATTGTCTCTTTTATATTTCTTTTTAAACTTTTTCACTCTAAAGTTTTAATCATATACTGAGAGTGCAATAAGTGATTCCAGAACGGAACTGGCATCTGTCAAAATTTAACCTCAACTTCTGCATTTCACTACTCGTTCCACGGAATTGTCTGATTTGTTGTTGTCCTTTGCCCTGGTGGCTTATTATTACCGTCATATACCAATTTTGTTCTAGGTATTTTCTAACCCCTTCCTTACCTTGCGCAAGCACTGTTAGGTTGGGTCCCCCCTCTTTTTTCTGCCAGGGGGAATATGAACCCATATAGTTTCTTTTTTTCACTTTTCACCACCGAGGGTGTCTGTAGCGAATTTCCTTTGCGCTACTTTTCCCCTCCAATTCCAGATATGGTTTATTTTTATGTTCTGTGGCGTTGCGGATTGCAGGAGCCAATTCATTCCCCCCACTCGCTAACTAAGTTGCAGACGCAGTAAGAAGTTAAAAAATTATCAGTTATGCATCAGCTGTCACTAGAACAGGAGCAGAACTTTGTGGAAATTACTTTGTGCTACAGTTCCTGTTTTTTCCTAGTTAATACCCCCCCCCCTCCCGGAAATTGCATACTAGCCGTACTCGGGATGGGTCGGAAGACCCAAGCGAAAATGATGTGCTAAGTAAAATAACCGTGATTAAATGAAGTTGTAGTCAGCCATCTTGTCCCAGCGTTTACGATTAGGATCACTAATTTAGCAGAGTCAATCCCTTACATATGAATTAACATAAGTATATACCGAGTGTTCAAAAAGTCTGGAAACCCCTTAATATTAATTTTATTAATAAACGCAGAGCAATGAAACTCTAGGATTACATCCTCACTGTAGTTACCGACTTTTTGCTCATTTTAACTGTCTTTTTTCACTTTGGGGAGACGTCCTGTGGAGGAAGTCTAAAAAATCTTAAATGTAAGCATAGGTCGAATTATACCTCATTTTAAAGGTCTTTGTTAGAGGAACACATTGCCGCAATCCCGACTGAAAAAGGACCATTCGTTGGAAAATGGCAGCCTTTTACAATTTGTTAAATTTACTTTGCGAAGATTAAGAGACAGAAGTGAATACTCAACCGTGTTGGTTATGTTAGTGTTTTAGCTATGAGAATTTCACAGCTGGAGTGTGCAGGGATAGGAAATATTAGTAATGGTCGATTTAATTGTTTAAAAACGTTAGGAGTGCACAGATGTAATTGGGGACAATTATCATTATTAATAAAATTGAACAGACAGTATGTCAGTTGTTTGTGTTTATATTACTTACTTTGCAAGACAATAATTATTAAAAAATAAACAAACCTTGGAAGGTATTACAGAAGGTGCTCGAAGTGGTGTCCTTGTGTAGCTGATTGGACGCATTGGTTGCTGATTTTGGCCGTCCGGATCTTGACCGATCTGTTACAGAACCGCGCTGTACGGTCTTCAACACTGTTGATTTTTGAATAGGTGGTCAATTAGGGCAAGTTTCATTGAACAAGCGGCTTACCTCCTCATATGAAGGAGTTCTATCCCCATAACCCCTCATCATCAGAATGGTTATTTGCTCTGTCTCACTAAGTGACATTGTAATCTAAACTAAAGCTTACTAAATATTTACCATTGAATTAGCATTAAAATCAAACAAACTTTAAGAGGCTGCCATTTCCAAACGAATGGTCCTTTTTCATTCGGGATTGCGGCAATGTGTTCCTCTAACAAAGACCTTTAAAATGAGGTATAATTCGACCTATGCTTACATTTAAGATTTTTTAGACTTCCTCCACAGGACGTCCCCCCAAAGTGAAAAAAGACAGTTGAAATGAGCAAAAAGTCGGTAACTACAGTGAGGACGTAATCCTAGAGTTTCATTGTTGTGCCTTTATTAAGAAAATTAATATTAAGGGGTTTCCAGACTTTTTGAACACCCAGTATATTTAAGATAATGTTAATTATAAATTTATTAGTTAATCATTTAGTTTTACTTGCTCATATGAGCTGGCTGACTGACATGCGTCGTGTTGTTGGTTGCAATTCTGGGCTGGGATAGGCTGTTCCGGATCAACTATCCCAAAAAATCCAAGATCCATGGAACCTCCCATTCCCAATACCACCCTAAAACCCTGAGCTATCATTATAATTAGTATTATCGCCGCATCTTCTAGATTCAGTGTATAAAACATCCTGGTGTCGGTTAAAGCAAACATTTTCAAACTGTACTTTGTCGGTTTCTTTGGTATATTTTGCCGGAAAGAACACCTTCTAAAAGACTCCAGCATTTCATCCAACATGACATCTTCCCCAATACTGTAATTTTCCAAGAAACGTTTTCACATTTCTTAGCGATGAGAGGTTGGCCAATGGTTTTCTTTGTCTTGTGGATTGATCGTCAAAACAAAGCGAACGTAACAATAAATAAAAGCACCTGTAGCTCATTACCATGCGAAATATTTCAGGAGCAATTCCATCAGTCACCCACAAGTCCAATACATTGACATGCAAAGATTTTTGAACTCCTGCCATGTAGAGTAATCCGATCAGAGCTTTTATTTCTTCAGGATTCATATTTATTACGTCAGACTCTCTAATATAATTTTTCCTCATTTTCATTAGACGAATATTGGTGTGGTGAGTAATAATCTCAATAACTAGTTCCAGGGAAAAAAAAACTCCAAGCTTTTGATGTTGTTGTGGCATATCTGACCTGTCCTGAGGGATGAATTACATCGTTCCTATTTAACCTGCATCTACGTTGAGAGGGTGCATGGATATTCCATAGTGTAACATTGTCACAGCCTAAGTAGTATGGCCCAATAGCAACAGCTTCTCCTTCTTCTTGACCAGAATGATCGCTTTCACTGTCATGTTTACTATTATTTACAATATCCTCTTAAAAATCATCTGAAGAAACATCACTATCCGCTATAAAATGTTAATCATGTTCAGATTCCTCTTGCAGCTACTGTACGATTTGTTGATTTTGACTCATAATAAAATAAAAATAAAACAATGCATACAAAAATTTTAAATATCAAAGTGCGATAGTGGTTTCCACAAAAAAAAGAAAGAAAAAAAGATACACAAGTGGTTGACCGGTGAGCACTGCGCTCACTGACATGTAGTAATGTTTAAGTTTGGCATCCCTCACACTACTGAAGGTCAAATAGTGGTTCAGTAAGGTATTTTCTCCACTCCTGACAGTCCAGCCGACAGCTATTAATAGTTACAGGCTAGTACTGCCAACCTTGGTTGATTTAAAGGTAAATCAACTTAAAAGTGACCAGTGCTCTCATCCCTCGACCAACGGCAGGTTAAGAATAACCATTTATACTCTAATTTTTTGTTCAGTTGCACATCCTTAACCAGATATTTCATCGTTACTTTCATTATTCAAATCTGAATCATTATTCAGGGTTATGAAAAAACGCTATAAATCCTCAAGTGACAGAAGTTTTGTACTAATATTCCTAAATAAAAATATTTAGATAACTGAAAAATAACACTAGAAGTAAAAGACATATTTTGTGTACTTCGCAACTCACAGAATGTCAGTGCATCTAGTAAACTAAACTGACAAAGAAAATAAACTGATATTTTGATGTTTTGTTGTAATGCACTGCATTCTAGTGTAGAGTATATAATTTATAAATATAAATTACTAAAGCCTAATGCTATCGTAGAAGTGACAATTCAAATAGAAACAGAGGAAAAATTCAGGGCATGTCAGCAGGGAGCATTAAATTTTCCACTGTGTTAGATGTGACGTTAGTCAGCATTGTATTAAGAGTAACATTGTACTGTCGCATCCTCTCATAAAAATGCTGTATCTGCCCTTTTAAGACATCCATCCCTCATCAAACTTTAAAATTTATAGTCAAGCAGAGTACTTGTTTATCAGATAATGTCTATCAGACTCCATTATAATAGGAATATTATATACACTCAAATGTATTTCTTTTATTTGCTTAAACAATTTTATAATTAAAATTGTATTTGTTTTAGATCTTGTACTCTCTAGTTTCACTCAAAGTACGGGGCATAAATGGAAAAACTCTTCTACATCTCGCTTGTTCATCAGAAACAACTCTAGTAGAACGTTACCCTGCATGTAGTTTTCCATCACCTATGCTTGTAGAAATGATGTTATCAGTAGGAGCTGATGTAAATGCTAAGGACAATTTTGGAAACACACCGCTTCATCTGGCCGCTACAATGCATCCTTGCCGATCACTGTTAGTTCGGACACTGTTAGCCCACGGTGCACATTTGGATGCAATTGACAGTCGGGGAAATACATTTAAAGACTTATTAGAAGATCAAGAAATACACCAAATTGTTAACCCTATTCGTTATACTAAATTAAGTTGCTTAGCGGCGAGAGTTATTCGTCAACAAGAAATTAATTTTTATGGTGAAATTCCCGCACAACTTGAAGAATTTGTTTTACAACATTGATATTAAAGAAATTTAGTTGTGGAAAAAACCACTGCCTTCAATATGAACTCTTTTAACGAGTGTAATATGTTCGTCCATACGCTTTATAAGGTTGCCAATATTTTCATACACAATGACCCAACTATAGAAAATATATTTTTCTCTATGACACTGTGAATTAATTGTGTTTTAATAAATATAAATAAGTATTTTATGTTGTTTTCCAACCATTAAATATTGAGTAACTGAATTCCTACTATGTTGAATGTTGAATGTAAATTTAATTTTAATTTATTTTATTTTAAAATTTAAGTTACACTATTCCAGTGATAATTTTATAATGTGATAATTTGTTTGATATTCATAGTTTTATTTAATAATTAGAAGTTATGATTACAATTCTATGATTGTTGTTTTGGTGTTATTATTTCTCCTTTTATTCTGATCCATAAATATCTCCCACGACAATTAACACTTTAAGGAGTAAGGCAAATTATCATGAAAAGAATAATGCTGTTCCGGAACGGTACCAATAAAAAAAGCTCAAAGGAATAGTGTCGTTCTGGAATGTTTTATGAATGAATTCATTTTTATTAATTTTTATGCTTATAAATCAACAAAAAAGTTTATAATAACATGTTATGTGGCTTAGAAGTATTGTTTCTGTGATGAAAAACTAGTTGCGATATAATACATGGTGCTAAAAAGAAGTGGTAATGAACAGCGTATGATTGCTGTAAAGTGGTGCAATAAACATTGTGTGACTATGTTATCAATGGTTGTAATAGTTATAAAATAACACCTTTTACGGTTTTATTTATACATATTACTTTATATAAAAAAAAGAATTTATGAATTTTATTTATGACTAGTGATTTTAAAATTATTGCTCAGCTGATAGGCGCCAGATGTGTTAACATCAATTTTGAAAACAAACATGAATTTACTCTTTATCAAATTACCTCGAGGTCTCAAGTTCTTTTAAAAACGTACTTGGCATAGGTGATGAAAGAAAGATCCAAATCTTTTTCTGCTGAAATTGTACATATTTATTTATTTTTCATTAAACATCCTACAATTATTAATATTTTTTATAAGACACATATATTTTTAATTAACGATTTATTATACTTTTCTTTTTCAATTCAAAAAATGTTGCAACAGCAATTTACTTTTTACAGTACTACCTCGTTTATCCGGACCTCATTCAACCGGATGTCTGGATTATCCGGATCGATCCGGAACAAAAAATAAAAAATTTAATCAAGGATAAAATAAAGCAAAAGCTTAAAGTTTCAAAATATTTTAATAATTACTGTATTTTGAATAATATTTTAAATAATATTTATAATAGGCCTATTTTGAAACTTTAAGCTTTTGCTTTATTTTATCCTTGAATATGGAGTTTCAACAAGAAATATCTGCTATTACATTAATGTTGATAAAAACGTGATTTCCTTAACACTACAGTGTCGCCTCGAGGTATTAGGTCGGGTTGTTGATGCACTGGGAAGAGAAAGTGGAGGAGCAATGACCTCTGCGTCACCATCCCCCTACCCCGATGCGGCATGACAGTGTGAAATAAATACAAACCAGGTGCATGTTTACAACGCATCATAAACCATCATGTCATTTTTACAACTTTATTGTTGTCGGGTTGCTAAGAAGGGTGTAAATCAGTAAATGTGAACATTTTGTCACATCTTAAAGCGGTGCCGCCAGCTTTGGGAACCCCCGTTCTTTTTTTTTGGCAGTTGGCACATCACATCCCCAGTCTGGAGTATCGAGGACGTGAATGAGAATCGGCATAGTATTTAGAGGTGGGCGTTGTTACTGCTATTTATTTATATTCGTGTGTTAGCGTTTGTGCGTGGAAATGGCGACGAAACGAAAACGTAATGTGCTTACAATGGCACAAAAGTTAGACGCATTGAAACGTAACACCAAATTAAAACAGAGGAAGATAAATGACTTTTTTGTAAATAACAACTAAACCCTGTGTAAATTAAAAGCATGTGTAAATATTTCAGGTGTGTAAATAAATGTTTTTCATCATTTACAGTACATTGTGTAATTTCGTGTATTGTGTAAATTGAATAACTGTGTAAATATTGTGTTTTTTCATGACTTATAAATGGTAAGTTATCATTTTTTATTTTGTTTTATTTATCTTTCTATAATTTTGGATTATCCGGATTTTTGATTAACCGGATCACTTCCAGTCCCAATTAGTCCGGATAAACGAGGTTGTACTGTATTTAAATTTAAATCACTTTGTAAATCTCTGATGGAGATTTACTTTAAATATTAAAATTTCATTATTCTGGTAACTTATTTTTCCTAATATATTTTTTAAGCAGATTAAAAAGATCAAACATGTATAGCAAAATATATTAAAACATCATATAAGTTCTTAATCCTAAATTAACATAAGGTGTTTATACCAGAACACCCATTTTCATAAAAAATGTCCAAAGGTAGTAGCTCAAGATGTCCTATATCTTGTAGATTACTGCAAGCGTTGTTTTCCGAAAAGTTGATGTTTCGAATGTTCACACAGCACTAGAAATGTTTTTTGTACGATAGTTCATAACATTTATGGTTAATAAAAGGATGTTCAGTTCGGTACACGATTTTCGCCACGTGGTAAACGATCAGTTTAAGACTCACGTGTACAGTACACAGTCTCTTAGTATTTGAAATCTTACAAACTCGAGTGTTCATTAAGGTTTTAATATTCACTGTCCAGTTACTCACTTTATACCAATTTTCTCACTTCTTATTTGTCTATTGTATGCACTAAGTCTATTAGTCTATCAACCACGTTTACATTGTCATTGAAAACTCTCGTTATCACTTCTCTAACCATTTTCTATGTTGTTAGTCTCTATTTGAGACAAAAATCAAATCTATTACATGTTTAACAAAACAAGCTTCCAATTAAGACTCCACTAAAAAACATCTTACACCTACAACCGCTGAACTAAGACTTTTTAACACAACCTTCCCCTCCAAGCTCTGTTCCAAGACTGACTGAACCACGAGATTTTCTCTCTCGCGCTTCCTCCAAAAACCCTTTGACACATCAATTTATATTTAATTATTCATCTTACACATCTACAACGTTTTACTATAAAACATTTATTATAAAATCATTTAAAAACTATTTATAACACAAAATTGTTTTCTTGGACGTTTTTTATTAATAGTTTACGGCTTTCTTTAATTAAATTTACTACACTCGCATGAGCTAGGAACCAATCAGCTTCTTTAACCTATATTCTATAGATCCAATCACGTCGTGTCTTTTAACCCTATTATTTACTATGTTACATGGTGCACAAACATGAAATGGTCAATGTAACAAGGCACAGGGATGTTGTACAGAAACCTATAAGTGTAGTAGAATATAACAAGAAAATGGTAGGAGTAGATAAGGCAGATATGATGATTTCTTTCAATAACTCTGCAAGAAAATCAAAGAAATGGTACTGTTAAGTTGTTTTTCCACATTTTGGACATTGTTGTTTTGAATTCATTTCATATGTTTCAAATCCACCATCAGAAAAAAAGTTCCACTTCTTGATTTTAGAATCAATCTAATCAGACAAAAATGTTTGAAATACACAGTGCGCTTAGAGAAACTGCCATTGTGCTTCGGCCTCTAACGATGCCTCTACATCTCACTGCATGTCACTTCCCTCGGCCTACTTTAACGTCAGAAGGGCAGAAGCGGAAAGCCCAAAGAAGATGTTTTGTGTGTGCAAACATGTCAAATAGAACAAAAAAGAGGAAAGACTACATTTGAATGTTCAAATTGCAATGTAGGACTTTGCATCTACTCTTGTTTTGAAGAGTACCATTCAAAAAAATATTTTTTAGGCTTACTTGTAAAAAAAAACTTTTTAAAATTTGTAACATTTAATAAAATTATTTTTTCACTTTTTGCTGCATTTTATGCTAAATAATTAATAACAAACCCAGTTTCAACAGTTTTTGCAGTGTTTTTTTCTTACTCTTATGACGATTTTGGAATTTTTCATTACTCATTTCGGTATAGAAGTTCTGGAACGACGGTACTCTTTGAAAGGTTAAGCTAAAAAATTATATATATATATATATATTAGTACTTTCTATATACATTCAGAGACCTGTATCTACTTACTTCTATTTGCTGCCATCCAGCACTAAGTAGTATTGATGACCCGATGCCCATTAAAACTTCATTGCAAACGACCAGAGATTTCTTATTGAAATAGCGCTCCCATCAACTAATCTTTTCAACACTTCTCTTGCTTGGTAAGGTGTCATACACTGGAGTAACATGGCTCCAACATTTCTTCTGCCTCTCTGCAAGGAGTGCATATTGGTGAATAACACAGGCAAAAATGTTATGTAACCCGTTCCTGCTCTCGTTACAGATATCACCACAGTATGGTACACTCCTCTGTACATATATTGTGAGTTGTAGATTTCAGTTGAAAGCTTAACATATCTTCAGTAGTTTGTCTCCATTCCTCTAGCATTTTAGAGCTGAGGTTTAATATGCATTAACTGGGGTTTTTTAATATGTTTTTAGCAGCTGACCACCAATCCACTATAATAGTTTTAGGTCTAATATAGGATTTGTAGAAGTGTCAGTTCCCATTTGTGATTTGCTACCGCCTTTAATGCATACAGTCAATTGGTACACTTCATCTTAACATAGTCAATATGCTCTTTCCACCTAAAGTTGTATCATGAACAACCCTTAGGGGCTTTGAGGTTTTTATTTATTTTCAATGACTTATTATGGCCTTATAGTAACAAAATTTCCATGCATGTTAAGTAGTATAATATCTTTTAACTTCTATGTTATTATAAAAAATTAATTTTAAATTATCTTTTCTTTGCCTCACGTTGTGAGCGCCAATTTATAATATACTCCTACTTATTATTTAAAAAAAATAATAATATGTTTGGAAGAAAATTTTATTTATGAGTATTTCAATTTTCAGACTATTAATTAAATTTCTCTACAATAATCAATAAATTGCTCAACACATTTTTTAACATTAATAATAATTTGGTTTTATTCATGAGAAATTTATATATGCGAAATTTATATATATTTATATATTCATTTTAATGATCATACATGTAACTTCATGTACATGTAGTCCTTTTTTGTACATGTATTAATATGTAGTCCTTTTAATTAGGATGCCTCAACTTAACTCGGCTTGGAGCATGAGAAATTCAATATTACATAATACAATAGTTCAACAAAATCCATACAATTATGGAATTCAAAATAAATTTTTTACAAATTATATACCTATAATCTCGGGTTGGGGAACTTGTGCTGGCTGATTTAAATTAACCACTAATCGCATCTCTAGTTTAATTTAAAAAGGTTATATATTAAATCTTAGTACTAAAGAAAAAATTTGATCTTAAAGCGAATTCGAATTTAGGCTAGGCTTTCTTGCCTCTTGTAATTGTTTAAAGTTTTAAATTGGATTATCTTTATATATTTGATATCTAGTGATTGGTTTTCTTATTTAATTACGTTTATCCTACCATTTGCACATATTTAAGTCACTTTCACTTTACTTTACCAAATGAAACTATTAAGAAATTCACACACGTTAAATACACATCTTCATGCTTTGGTTGTCGGGACGCGTCTCTCTCAAACCACGCTTAGGTTGGCGGCTTCTCCATACCTCCCGGGACTTGCATATTCGGATTGTTCGACGCCATTGTCATCTTGTGATTGGTGTCACGTGGTCTCGCTGTGGCTGTAAACGTTCAAGACGTGTATGTTCATTGGTTGTAGGATATATTTTTTATGCTTTACCACTGTATTTACGATTTTTAGTCAAGTTTATGTAAACAGTTAAATGTATTTCAGTACCTTGTTGTTTTGTTTGAATTTTGAGATCATGGTTCAATTAAAATTTACTTTAACTTAGAAATATCTGAAAATCGATATTTGAAAGTAATAGATTGTTTATGTATTGTTCCGCGACTTTCCAATATAGCTTTCCTAAATATAATCGAACAGCTGTTCATGTCTAAAACTAATTTACTTAACACGTTAACTGCCACGCCGACCCATTCGGGTTGGCACAGTTTCTGTGGGTAGAGCAATCTGCCGACCCGATCGGGCCGGCATCTCAAATACGTCATTGTTGTTGTTTTGCTCGACTGCAACACCACAGCGCATTCTAGCGGGGACAAGCCGTACTATTTGGACATTGCACATCCTATGTTTAAACGCAGAACACTCGGTTCCCAGTTTAGATTTATTTTATAACTCTCTTTTCGCTGTTGAAAAATGCAAACTTTCGCGGTCCTATCGGGACGGCACTTTTTTTTTAAAGATAGACCAACTCTAAGTTATATGAAAACTGGTTTCAAGCTGTTAATATGTAAACAATTAATATAATGGTATACATTAGTTATTATAAAAGTGTTAGTAACATATTTTGGTTGATGTATTTATACCAAATTAACTAACACGGCTGCCAAATACTTCGCACGGCTGCCAACAAAGATCTGAGGCGGAAACAAGTCATGGCCCGATCGGGTCGGCGCCTTCACTTTTAAGCGAACTTGCGACGAAAAATGAATGTGCCGGCTCGATCGGTCCAAAACTAACCTACAATTTCTCCGCATGAATAATTGAATAAAATGTAAATAAATAGCCTTTGTAACAATAAAAAATCGATATCAGCAACAATACACCAATAATTCAAGCTGGCACTACAGGATTTTGTAGGACCCTCTTATGGTGGTAGTTAACGTGTTAAAATTATCGTATTTCTATTTAAAAGTTTAGTGAAATCTTGTTCTATTGTGTTTTTTACAAGTTTATATAATACTAACTGTGACAGATAATATCGTGTTACATATCTATTAGTGAATATAGTTCTGAGACAGTTTGTTTTGAAATCAGTGTTTTGTAAATGTCGTGCTTGGCCTAGATTTGGGTTTAGTGTGTTTCCAATACATAGTGATTGTTTACAAGTGCTTTGGTGATATTCTGAACTCTACTTCTTTTATTATGTTAACTAAATGTATCTTTGTACATATTTTCGATTTGAATGGTTCTTAATAAAGGTGTTTAGTTTCTATTAATCTTGGCATACAATTATTTCCATGGGCGCCGACTTTTAAAAATTATTGGGGGGGGCCTAAAAGTGATTGATGGCCTAAAACGATAACTATCAAAGTTCAAAAGGGTAGTATTTAAAATAACATTTTTAGAACCCCTCTAAGAAAAGTTTATTGAATAAAATCAATAGTTTAGTACATTTTAAATAAATGTCATCCTTATAGCTTCCATGAACTTTGACATCCTTCAATGGTTGTATTACATAAGAGATTAGTAAAGTAAATGTAAGAATAAATATAATAAGTCTAGAGACCTAACAACAAATTAAATTCTTTTACTCGTACAAAATTATGAAAATTATAAATGGCAAAAAAGTAAAAATGGTATATGACTATATGGTATAGAGTTTTGTAAACATAAATAGCTGTCTTTACATTAGTTCAATGAATTTTTTTTAAAACAATGAATTCGGAATCAGTACAGAGCAAACATTGAGCGACGCACTGCATTTTGTTTCACAAAATCATTGACCAACGGTCTCAGGTCAAGGTCGTCTAGTATTTCTTGATGTGCGTTGAAAACTGCAATACTATTTAGACGCCTCTTGAGTCATCGTCGTCCTGAGGTAGCTCTTGAGACGACGAAGCGCACTAAAAGATCTCTCCACTGTAGAAGTAGACACGGGAACAGTGTGAAGTAGTTTTATACATTTGGTAGCTTCAGTTAGTAAACTACGCACACTACTGTCTGATTGTAAAAATTTCATCATTTCGTATAAAGATGTAACTGGCACTTGTTTTTGAGTGGCTTGTCCCCGAGCATAGATAAATGTAAAGCAAGTCTCTTAGTGTACACGTCATCTTTAAAAAATGCTTTGGTCTTCTCCAGTTTTGAGTTATTGTCTCTTACAGCTGAAACACATTCCTTTCCAACTAATAATAGCTGCTGTAATCCAGTGTTATTGTATCTTTCTTTTACGCAGTTGTTTACAACGTCTACAGTTTCATTGTATACCTGTAAAAAGTAGTCTTTACAGGTGAGAAAAGCGTGCTGTTCACTTGCTCTTGGTGTATCTAGACTATCTAGTTTCTTTGGTACACGCTTTTTACGAGGCAATGTAGGCTCATCAACCACAGAAGGTTACCTTTGTAACGTTTCTGCCCAGAATTTACCAAATTCTAAACGCATCTTGTCAAGTATGGTTGCCAGATTTTCCAGATTAATTTCAACTTCAGTGGCACCTACGTGAGGACACTGGATCTTCGTGTTGATATCTTCTACAGGAGCCATGACGTGGTATTACAAGGAGATGAAAAAATATGTCTGAAATTGTTGTATTTTTAAGCATATCCCGCACACTTTGATGCCCCATCACTGGATTCTTCGGTGGAAAACCTCTCATAAAACTCAACAAGTAAATCATAATTACTTATAACTTGTTTTATACTAGATGCCCTCATAGTCCATCTTGTCGGGCACAGTGGACAAAGGCCAGTTGTAGATTTACCACTTTTAAATTGGACCTCTTCAAAAAGGTTCAGCCATTTCGGTGACTCTCTAACTGTGTTGATCAAGTCTTTGGAGAGATTCATAATATCTCTCATTGCCGGCAAAAGGCGTAAACTGTCTTCAACTGCCAAGTTGATTGAGTGAGCTGTGCAGTGGACAAACGTCGCTCTCGGCTGCAAATCTTTGATGAGTTTCTACAGTCCATTTAATTTTCCAGACATTTGGGAGACACCATCATAACACTGACCTCGAAGATTTTCTAATGATAAATCTAACCTCAACAGAATGTCTCTCACAATTTGAAATAAAGTGTTTGCTTCGGTATTTTTTGTTTCATAAAGTCCAATAAAATTTTCAGATATGTCAAATTTTTCATGTACGGTCCTAATGCAAAACGTTACTTGTTCGTGAACTGAAATGTCACATGTTTCGTCAACCATAATAGAATAATATTCACTTTTTTAAATCTCCTGCACGACCTTTTTCAAAACACTATCACTCAACAAATTTATTACTTCATTTAGAATATCATGTGAAAAGAATTTGTATCCTGTACGACCCATCCACGCGCTCAAATCAGGAAGGTCATTTTTTCTCAGCTCTAGTAATTGACGAAAGTTAGAATTAATTTCATCGTGCCCTCTTATTGCTAAACCTTGGCGGCACAAGAACCTCAAAGAGGTAAAGATTGCCATCTTGCAAGTCTGGGCTCTTACCATTTTTTGAGGCCACTGTTTCAGCTGATACGGAAGCTAGTTTACATAACCCTTCTTTATGTGTATTTGAATGTTCGTGAGATCGAAACTTTTCTAGCGCCTTTTTCCAGTTGAAAAAGCCAACTGAAGTAAAAACATCTTCTTTTTTCGTACTAAAACTCAATAAAGATTTAGCCTTGGCCTCTTTGCAGGTTTCACAATAAACCCGTTCAACTGCAGCATCATTATTCAATTCAGGTAAAACTGGACTCCCATGATTTTTGAAACTTTCTATTACTTTTAGGTACCTGACTTGCCTGACTAGCTTGATTTATAGCTCTAGGTACCGGTACATTACCTTGGCAATCATACGAAGTGCAGGGTTTAGGTGACGGAGCTCTAGGTACATCTTCCAAACGTGGGTTTTTTTACAATAAATCTGTCCATTTCGTTAACTAATACAAACCACACATAATATCAATAATATCATTCACAACAATCACAACATCACTTATAATATTATTAATGTTAGGTACAGCACAGTGAAAGTCAAGCTACAGAAATACATACAGTGACATGACGAACTGAGTGCGCCTGCCCTGCACTCCTCTCCCCAACTCAGTGCCGCCAGCGGTGAATCACGTAATCCCGGTTCTAGCTATCAGTGTTGCTAGTGATGGTGCGTTTACGCACAAACTGAAAATACCCTGACTCCCCCAAAGATGCTTGACGATTGTTTTACACAACAAAACTTCATTACATTACAAATGCAGTAGATATGTATTCATTTGTGCAAGTGAATAAATCATTTTTATTAAACAAAATATAGATACGAAAGTTTGTTTACAGTTTTTAATAGTTTGTTTATAGTTTGAATGGTATTTTTTTGGGAATGGGGCTGAGCTACATTTGTTGGTTTCTAACTTTTGAAATGTTGGTAAGCTATTTTATTATCATAGTACCATTATAAGTTCTAGTCTTAGCTTCTTTTGGTAATTTATATTTTCTAAAGTGTTGGTAACGATTTTTATAATTATTTGGCTAGGTTTATCTGAACATTTGTTTATAATAGGTTAGGTATGAATTACTAATGGTAGGCTTTGATTGGTTAGATTTTGTATGGACAGGAGACAGGCTTACCTTGGAAAATGGTCCTTGGTTTACCTAATAGTATATAAGTAAGAAAACACTAAATTTTTGAAATATTTCGTAAACACTGTTCACTTTCTTCCCTCTTCAGTCTTCTTCTTCTACTGATTGAGAAAGTGAACAGTGTTTACGAAATATTTCAAAACTTTAGTGTTTTTTGTGTGTTTTCTTACTATGTACTATTAGGTAAACCAAGGACCATTTTCCAAGGTAATCCTGTCTCCTGTCCATACAAAATCTAACCAATCTAATAGGCTATGTGCCCTATTAAATTCTAACCTAATGGTAGGCTTTGATTGTTTTGTATGGTAAATCTTAAGATGGGATTTGGTACATCATAGTAGGTACATTCTGTATTACTTTCAGACAAGTTGAGTGACCATGTCCTGATCTAGCCTCCCAAATTTTGTGATGTACAGAGAGAAGTCTTATTAAAATTTAACTGGCGAAGTTTATTAAGGATAATATTATTTTTTAAAGGCTTTGATCAGCACCTCAATTGCATTCAGCACAAAGTAATGGAAAAAATAATCTATTGGGTAGGGTTAACCCATTACTATAAATAACAGTTTTTTCTCGTATTTTCATACATATCCAGTATGTTCAAAACATGTTACAGCCGTTTCATCATTAAACGTGTTGTCAAACACTGGATAGAAAACATTAAAAAAAAAAATATATATATATATATATATAATATTTATATTATTTTCAATACTGGGATTGATGTTATAAAAAATAAGTTCCAACACAAAAAAAAGAGTTGATCATGATACCCCATTTGTAATCCTTAAAATTTTAACTTTAACTTGGATATCAAAGAAATGGCTGTTTTAAGATTTGAAATATGAAAATAAACCGGGAGATTTATAATTGGTCTAGAGAGAAGACCACGTGAGTCAAATGAATGACTGGAAAATAAATATTAAAACAAGGGTAATAAAAATTAAATATAGATTTCCAAAATATTAATTTAAAGTATAAAATGTTAGTTGTAAGTTGTAATAAATGTTTAAGTGATATATTGTGTTGTGGTAACAGACAGAACCTGTTGCCATATAAATGACTTAAGTAGTGTCCGTGGTGCAAAGTATGTGAACAGTTTTTTAGCTGACTTTGTACATCTGAAAGGAAGCCTAATGTTGGGATTTGAAAAAAGCAAGCATGCAGCGAGTCAGTCTTAAGGTGGCATCTGACTGAGTCAGACCTATTATTTTTGTTAAAAGATATTTATGGACAATGTAGTGAAAATGTTCTAAAAAGTTCAGAAGAAGGCTCTGACTGAGTCAGACATATTATTTTTGTTTAAAGATATTTAAGGACAATGTAGTGTAAATGTTTTAAAGGGTTGAATGGTGGCATCTGACTTTGTCTGACTATTTTCTGTTAGAAGAAATTTTAGAACAATGTAGTGTTAATGCTAAAGGAGTCTTAGGGAAATGTTTGAGTTGGCAACAAAGTGAATAAAAAAGGACAGTTTGAAATTAATTGACTGTAGAGTGTGCAGGAAAGTGATGGACACTTTGAGTAGGACTGTGAGTTTGTATGGACAATTAGAGATAGTCGGCGGGCTAATTGCGTCTACAATGAACTTATACTTCAGGAACGAGGGCTGCTCACCACAAAGGACTTTCACCATGGAGATGGCTACTATGTGGTAACAAAAAATGGTGGATAATGTTATGTAAATTTTTGTATAAAAAGGACTAATGATAAAAGATATATTAAAATTTGTTTGAATAAGTATTTGTATTGTAAGCAGTAATTTTGAAAGATTTAATTTAACTTCTAAATAAAAAATAATATAAATTTTGATACATGAGAATAAAGAAGCTCATAACTAATATAATTACAGTATTAAAAGTTGCAACTGATTAAAGTAGAGTCATTAAAAAGAATTTTGGTCTCTTCAAGACAGGATAATTTTAAATTTACAATAAATATTTCAGATAATATACTAAAGATGTACCATGAATATATATGTGTATGAATAATGTTAATAAATTACCATGTTTAGTTTCAGCAGAAAAAATAAGGATTTTTATTTATCAAACCGCCACTGTTAGTACACTTTTAAAAGAAATCACGACCCTGAAATTATTTCAATTTAAAGTAAGTTTGTATTTTTTCAAAATTGATGAGTTTATTCCATCTGGCGCCCATACGCTGAGCAATTTTTCTTTAAATAAATTCTGCATGTTAAATAGCGTCAATTTAAGATTAAATTCAGATCAATATATTTTTTAACTACTCTTAATTTTTAATATTTACAAATTCCATCATACAATGTAATACAAGCAGATCCTCTAAATGTAATGTCCAAAAGTTGATTTATTGGACCTTATAGGAAATGTTAAATTGTATTGGATTATCAAAGGATCTTACATAGCAGTGTTGTTTAAAACAGTTGTTACATAGGTTTTCTGAACCTCGTAATTGTGTATAGCCTATCACTACTTGCTTGAGTCAGCTAAATGTGTATGTATTTTACAGTCTCCACTCGTTTTACTTGTGTCAGTGTCTCGGATCTAGCTGGCCTTGAAGCTGTACATATGTGAAGAAAAAGTAACTTGATCCTGCTGGATCTAGTATCTTTACAAATATCACATTTTCTTGGGAGGCCAGGGTTCGAAATTTATTTTTGAGAATAACTTTGCTATTTGTTAATGTAGAGAGAGGTAGGGTTAGTACCATTACACTAGTTTAATTACGTATGAACAATAAACTATATAAAATGGCTACCATTTTATAATTTTCAATTTGATTTTTATAAGTTTCAATAAGGTTCTATATGATCATAGTATATTGCACAACAAGTTTCATGTTCCTATCTTCATTTTTGTAGCTGTTATTGTGCTTACATATTGAAGACATGTTAAAATCAATTTTTTTGGTTTACTGATGCCATGAAATGTAACGATTAGTCAAATAAACTGATGAATTTTTTTGTGATTTTTAAACTAGCCCTATTTTTCATATATTGGGGATAAGAACCGAGACATAGGAACTGTAGAAAATTTCAGATTTAGGGGATCAATAATTTTGACCTAAGTTTGTATAATTTATCCAGAGAAGAGTTATCTTTACTAGGATCATGTAAGTTGTTCGAAATACAAAGCTGAGCATATTTTTCATTACTGTTGAGACCGATAATTCTTGGTGGAATTCCATGTTTAAAGATAATAAAACACATTTTTTTATATTTTGTAATATCCACTTTTTATTAGTCTAGCCGACCAATGGTTTCGCCTGCTAAGGCATTGATGAGGCTGTATTACAGACTGAAGAAAAAAGAAAAAACCTTAAAACTAGAGGGTGGGAGTTAGGATACAATGAATGGAAAGTTGGGGAAATACCCGGCCTGGGCAATGACCATAGGAACAATACATAATGGGAAAACCAGTTGATTGTTCTAAGTACAAATAACATTTTAAAGGTTTTACTAATGGAGAGTTATACAAATCTAACTGGTCATTTAAAACTAAATTAGGATTACAGTATCTTCAGGAGTTGCTGCCATACCATTATCAATGGAAAAATTACTTTTAGTTTTATTATTAATAGAGCATTGTTAATACAGCTGACTGATTTTTTTTCTTTTTACCATTATTTCGGGTCATCAAACCAAAAAAGATTTTAAAACCATCCACACTTGAAGATTCAAAGATCTGTGACTTTTTTGCTTTTTGAGTTTTACTCCTCATTGTTTTCGAAACAAGCAACAATAAAGAACATGTAATTATAATTATTGAAAAATTCAATACTTAGTTTTTAACACATAATAAACTATAAATGACTGCTAGTACAGAATCGTGTGGGTACTATCCCTTTTATCACAATACAATTTCTGCAATATGGCACTAATACAACCTCCTCACTAGACTTGACTAGACTAAATCTTCTCCCACCCATCCCAACTCAACTACAACACAGGAAGATATAGCGTTTTGTTGTGTAGTAATCTGAAAAGGACCTCAGCAGATAATACACTTACCAACATACAATGTTATAGATTTAAAAAAAAAGATCAACACTGTATTACGAATAAATTTACATTTTAGTTATTAAAAATAAAAAATGGCAAATTAGAGATATTTATAATATAAGGCATATATTTGCATATAGAAAGAACTAAAAACGCATTAAAGAATAAACTATTTATTCTCATTAAAAAAAATAGTACTTAACATTTTTTTGTTAATTTAGAATCTTTAAAAAATGCAACTAACTGTTTTGAAAAACAAACTTGTCCAACTATTCACAAAACCCTACAAACCCACAGAAAATGGTGGTAGGATCAGTTGACATTTCATAGTCTCTGATATAGGAGTTTCACAAGCAATGATTACAAAAGTCCAAACATGTTCTGTATTCATTACCGTAAAGGAAATCGCAGTAGCTAAACAAATGTATATGTAATGAATATTATTCGTCACACAATGAAATGATTTAATAATTGCAATGTCGAATTGGCTAGTAATTTTGATTAATGTGAGTAATAAAGTAAAGAAATAAATGAATTATAAATGTTTAGCAAAAATAATTTACATTAATGATTATATTTGGCATTATGAAAAATACTACGAAATATTTAAAGAATTAACGTGTTGTTAGTTTTAGTAATATTATGAAACATAAAAAAAAAACAGGCCTATCAGTGTTAAAAGCTATATTCCTCCGCATCTGAGTTCTTCTCTTTCAAACCACGCGAGGGCAGCCTTATACGCATGGGTACTTTTTTCATTTAATCCGTTGTATCTGCCCTACTACTTAAGTTAGACACTTCAGCATTATTTATTGTAATAGATAATAAACCACTGAGTGTTTTCCTTTTTTAAATTTTTCAAAAATATCATTCACTGACTCACAAAAAAATAGCAAAATAGAAAATCGATTTACAAATATCCACTCCATTTGTTCAACCACTAATGATTATATCCCAATTTTTAAAAAAAGGAAACATCCACGTTCACGTGATCTTTATAATGATCTCTTAACGATAATTCTAATATGAAAATTGAGATAAGTACAACTTCTCAAGTGTAATATTATTCTTATGGGAGATGAATCCAATATGGCGGAGGTCGAGCAAAGCCTTAATTATAATATATAATAATAAAACAAAGAAATAATTAAACATAAAGGGCGAAAATGAGAGTTGTCTCCACCTGATGTATTTTTGCCAAACAATAGGCCTACTACAAAAGCATTGTGAACAAACTAAACGTTTTTACAAATGGAAATGTTATTAAAAAAACACATTGAAATTTTGCATATATATATATATATGTATACATATACATATATATATATATATATATATATATATACAAATATATATATATATATATATATATATATATATATATATATATATATATATATATATATACATATCTGGTGTTAATATTTGAAATGTCTACAAAAAACTACTTTTCGGAAAGTTGATTTAAACATGAGGGTATACGACAGAAATGTGATATTAGGTCGCACAAGTATACGAGTGAATAAAAAGTGTAATTATGGGCGAACTAAGCATTTTCACAATTTAAAAATTGGCATGTAGATAGATAGCAAATATATATAAGTTACTGAAAATTACCCGTACAGAAATTCGAATAAAACACATCAGCTAATTGACAAATAAATACAAAATTTAATTACACAAAATGTAATAAATATCTAATAATTAAATAAATTGCTAATAAACCAAACGATTTTATTAGCATACTAAAATTTTTAAATTCGGACAGTATTGGTCAATTAATTGACGCCACATATTGGATATCGTTATAATCATCAAACTCATCAGGTCATCTTGGTAATTGTTGCATTTTCTTCTTTGAACCCCTTTTATATTTCATTTTGTTCTTCGTTCCGCCAGTCTAGTCTACATCTGGACATTTGGCTCTAAAATAAAATTCACAAAATTGTGTTAAAGTACAGTATAAGATAAACAGATATTTGAAATAAGTTAGTTTGTTGTTTATTATTAAATGTTTACAAAATAATTTTGAAAATTTTATGCACATAGGCCTAGTCGACTGTTACATAATGCCATAAAAATCAATGAAAAAGTAACATTCAACTAAATCAGTCCAAAAGTTTTCATCGAAATTTAAAAAGTTTGAAATTATTATTTCAGTGTAATTTAAACATACCTCTCGGTCGTTATCATTGCTTTATAAAAGAAATGAAAAAGAGAACAGAAGACCCCTAGCCATCGAATACTCTAATAGCGTCAGGGTCAGAAAATAACAAGAGTTGGTCAAGAAAAACTTGAAAAATTGTTAGAGAGGGACCTAACCCAAAACTACATGGAAAAAGGTATCGACTCAGGTAGGTTCCTCAGGATTAAAAGCCCGTGCTCTTGAGGGGTCTCGCAGATATTTAATTTGTTCCACAATTACTTTATTCTTCTCAAAATAATTTGAACACAAAATTCTTCAAAATCAGTTTAATTGAAGGTGGTTTAACTTATACCACCCATGCCCTTTCTGAACTAATGCTTTAATCAATGTGGTTAAAATAATTGATAGAAGAAAAAAAATTATAAAATCATCTTATTTCCGATGTTATGATTTTTCAACATGTTGGGCAACCATATTTCGTCGCCGTGGGTTTTCGCGTTATAAAACACATTATATAACGTTAATAGGTATTATATTTATGTTAATGCTTACTATATAATACAGTAAAACCTGTCTAAAACGGAACTCGATCGTTCCAGTATTTTTTGTCCGTTTGGGAGGTTTCCGTTTTATAGAGGTTCTTAATTTTTTTAAAAAATACTGTACATACTGTATAGCCTAGCTTCCTGTATTTGTTTTGTCACAAGAACAAAAAGAAGGAAATATGTACATACTATGTTAAAATAAACATAATACAATATGTGAAAACTAGATTTATTTTTTAAATCAACTTACATGTAATCCATTCTCTTTTCTAGTTTCTTTGTCCAAACATTTCATTTAAAGTACACTGTCACGATGTTTTAACATCAGACCGCTGATTGATCTCTTTGGCGTCCTGGATTAGTTTCATAAGTTCCAGTACATTTTTAAAAGCCACAAATTCCTGAAGGTCATTCACGCAAGTTAGTACTTCTCCAAAAGTGTGAATTTTCAATTCCCTTTCATCTTCGTCGTCATCGTCCGTTTCTTCTGTCACTTCCTTTGCACTATTTTCGAGAGCAATATCGGATGCACTTTTGATGTCTTCTGATGTCGAAAGTTCGTCGTCAAAATTTACGATGACTTCAGGTTGAACAAGTAGCATTCCTTGTACACAGAGATCGGAAATGTCCCTTACATTATCCACTTGAATGTCAGAATTAGCCAGTGATACTTGAGCAGGAAAACCAGCTTTAAAAAATACACTTTTTCACAGTTTCTGGAAGACTCTTTTTGTGGCCTGGTGTATCCAGTTAACTGTATCAAGAATATTAACTTGCTTAACTAGTTCTGAAACATTGGAACTGGTGGAAATTTTAGCAACAAGTGATTATAGCACGAACTTCCTATCAGTGTGTAAATTACACCATGATCCATTAGTTGTGTAACTGAAGTTGAGCTGAGAGGAAAAATTACATTAGACAAATTAATTTTTGGATGAAAGGTAGCATTATCTAAAAACAATATGACCTTACGATTTTGACATTTCATTCATCCATTAAAAGAATGAAGCCACACTTCCATTATAGAACTGGTCAACAAAGCTTTTTTTCGTCACCATTATAAACATTTTTATGTTCATATCCCGCAACTAGGTCTTTAATTTTTGTTTTCCAGTCTGTTACAGTATGCATATCAACATCATTAGCTTCACCACATACAGAATTGAAAACAATGTTATGACGATGTTTAAAACTCTCGAGCCAATCATTAGATGCCTTGAAATTGACTTTACCTAACTTTTTTGCCGTCTCTAAAGCTTCAGTTTGAATCAATGATCCTGAAATTGGCACTCCTTTAGCACGAGCACTGACAAACCACTCAAACATAACACGATTTAATTCGTCATATTCAGTACAATTGGCGATAAGCTTCACATGTCCGGTTGTTCATTTTAACCACCGATCTTTAATTTTAACTCTATTTTTCAAAATGTCATAAATTTGAGTTTTTCCCACTTTAAATAACACAGTGAATTCTTTACCTGAACTTTTGTTTTTTTTCATGTTCTTCAATAACTTCAGTGTAGTGTAGACTAATGTACACATGTGTACAGTACAAAACAATTCTGTTATGCAGTACCCTAATTCTTAGAACAAACGGGACTTATAGCTGCAAAAAGTACAGTAATGTAAAGAAGGATGGGGCGAGGGGTTATGATTCCCAGAAACTGCCTTAATAGTGCTTGTTGTAGCTGCTGAGTGGCGCCAAATCAGTGATTGTTTGATCTGTACAGAAGTAATGACGTGTGGTTATACGCGGTTTCGCTTTACGCGGCACTTTCCCACAACAAATCTATCGCTTATAAAAGGGACTATCTGTACTCCGCGTTAGACAGTTTTGTATTAAATTACATTGGTGTATGCAATTTATTTTCCAATTACCCAGGTTTTTGTTTTAGGCAGGTTTTACTGTATATCCAATGAGTATAACAGAAGTTGGCTGTTTAGACATTGTGATATTATATGTTATGGCATTTAATTTAGAGTTTGTAGGCTACAAGAAACGACGGAATCAAGTGGCCTATTGCGTAGTTGTTTACAAATCTCGCAAGTTGTTCTAATGTCATGTGTGTTTAGTTATTGTGCTTTTTTGGTTATTTACTATGTTAAATAGTTATTTTTAGTGTTCTTATTGTCAAATTGTGTAGTGTGTTCTAGTTTTAAGTGTATGTAACAATATAAAATCTTTGTGGAAATGGATAGAGAAAACATAGCTTCAAGTGAAATTGACAGACAGCTTGCAGTTGATCTATCTGACGGTAATGTTTCACTTACTTCGGAACGATCTGATTTATTTAGTGAAGATAGTGATAGTGATCCTTCTTATTATTTAGAAAATGATTCCATCAAACGTAATAGGCCTTTTTTTCGATACCTAGACCCTGCTTACATAACCTTCCATCCACTTCAACCAGGACTAAACACTCACCTATAATCTAATAAATAATATAGACCATTTGTTTAGTACTATAAATAAATGGAAAAGGTTTGAACATATGAGGCAGGTCCCATACTTTTGGAACATACTATATATAATACAGTATGAGTTAATATATCATTTCAATAAGGAAGATGACAATAAATTTTATTTTAATTAAAAATATCAACAAATGATTTTTTTCCGTTACCATGGAAATAACTTTAGATGAATGTAAGATTTGGAAAGGAAAGATCAAAATTTATTTTGCTTAAAATTAAATATATTTCTATAAGTAAAAAAAATGAGTTGTTTCACTTTTAACAGTAACACTTTTTTAGAAGACACCTTTAAGATTAATGTAAAATCTGTTGTAAAAGTCATTTTATGTCTGATTTTATATGCTATATTTGAATGTGTCATTTGTGATGAAAATCAGTTTCATAACAAGAGAACCAATGAATTTCCGTATATTTTCTTCGAGTATGGGGACTATATTTTTGTGCTTGCCTTCGCAGTTTGGTTATCTGTCAATTATGAAAGCGGAATAAAAACACATAGTATTTTGAAGTTCATACACAAAGTAAGTGTATTTATTAAGGAAATATTGTTTACACGGTGTTTAGGGCTCTGAATCATAGTTCTTTATTAGACTTTACTCTTGTAGAAACTAAAGAGATAGAAATGAGATCTATTAATTTATCTATGTATTTATTATTACAATTTTTCATTAAACTGTATTTAATTAAATTTTCACTTTTAAATCATCTCATATTAAAGCGATTTCAATGTTTTCTGTAGCCTATATAAATTATTGTCATTTTTCACATTCTTATTTACATGTATTTAGGTGATTTTACATTCAGAACTAAAATATTATTTGTTAATTTTATTTTTCATAAACTAATTATTGTTAATTAACTCTATTTTTAATTAGTTTGAGTATATTAGAGCACTGTTAATGTTAATGATATTCTTTGTAGAATCAAAGTGACTAATTTGCAACTGGTCACAATACTTTAAAATACTACGAGCGAATTATGTTTAAACAAATTTAACGCACAACTTGTCCGTACATCTGTTTATCACAACATTTATATTTTTTAAATCTAACCCTTCGAGTGCCAGACTAATTTTAACATAGTGACGAATAATGCCACATGTATTTTGGCTAGGGTTGTGCTAAAAATACCAAGGTCTAAAGACTGTAAATGTAACGTTTTAGTAAAAAATTCATAACTTCTTTTCTATAAGATAAAATATAAAATTATATAAATAATTATATATTATATATATATTTAAATATATATTATAAATAATAATATATATATATATATATATATATATATATAGGCCCTATATAGGTCTGAAAATGTTGCTAATAAAATTGTCTGATTCTACTAATGATTTAATATGGGGGGGGGGGAGAAATTGTTACAGCAAAAAATATTTTTCTTGAAAATTAAAAAAAAAATTACTTTTAATTTATAAGTTAAAATAAATTGTCCCACACCTAGACAATTGTGTGGGAATTCCTATAATGTTTTGTATGCATAAAAAAAGAAAAATCAACATTTCATAAGAAATTAAAAAAAATAAAAATATTTGTCATAACGTACCAAAAATTGCAAATTGCATGACATAGAACTAATAAATACAAAAAAGTTTACTTACCATAGGATCTGTATTTCATAGGTTTAAGTCAGTTTTTAGTTTATATAGAATGTAAAATGTTTAATTTTTTTGCACTTGTGATTAGCAAACACAGACCATGGCATCTTTCCTTGCACTGCATACATACAGTTCTGGATCTTTTCTTCCCTCTTTGTATGTGGTACCTTTTGCAGAACATACCCAGCATGTTTTTTCTTGTCTCCCAGGTACTTTTTCAATACCAGTACTCCTACCAATATTACGGTTGTCGCCACCAGCCGCAACATCAATGTTTTGCTGCTCAGCCATCCATTGTTCAGTTATTTGATAAATTATACTGACAATATACCTGGACATGTCTTTCTGTTGGTGTTGTATACGATTTTATTTGTAAATAATATAGGAGTTGAGCACCATTCTAGAAAATAAATTAAAAGCCACTTTTTCCAATATTTGACGGTACAGCGTTCATCTAGGTATAGTTGTATAACATCATGTCAAAAGTATTAATGCCTCCCATGTGTTTATTATAGTCTAAAACTATAGCAGGGTTTTTTCAGTTATAGTTCGGCCATGCTTTTTTTTGTACACTCCAAATGTTTCACTTGAGGCTTTGCCAATGGCGATAGAAGAAGAACTGGCTTGTTTTGAAATTTCTTTTGTCTATATCCTAAAGCTACAACATTGCCTTTCTTGCAGTATACTTTTTGTCCTACCTCCAATTACCCTTTATTTCATTAGGGAGTCTTTTTTTGTTCTTTCTTACTGTACCAGTACAAAAAGTTCCTTTTTCACATATCATTTCAACAAGAGGCAAACTTGTAAAAAAAACATCAGTAAAAACATGATACCCCTTTTTCAAGTAATTGCAGATGGAAAGAAGATAATTTACAACAGTGTATGCAAGACCATATTTTTTTATTTCATCTTTATTTTCTTCAGAAGATTTACCTTTGTAACATATTAGGCTCAGGTAGTAATTTGAAATAGAGTCGCAAAGTACCCATAGTTTTATGCCCTATCGGTGATGGTGTTTGTTGGGTACATATTGAGTTAGTGCTGTTTGACTCTTGGTTCCAATAAGTGATTCATCAACAGAGAGTTGCTGGTGTGGTGTGTAGAAATATTGAAATAGTCTATTGCAGTGGTCTATCAGTGGCTGAAATTTTTGTGTTGCATCATAGCCTATTCGGGTTCTTTTACAGTTGGGAGTTTTGAATTATCAACAATATGGAAATAACCTAGTATTGCCAGAAATCTATTTCTGTTGAACATTTGTCGGAACCAAGGAGTGGATTGTGAGCCATTAGTTGACCAATATGAAGCAATGGTTGGTTTTTGATTAAGCTTCATATTCAGGACTACAACAATGAATGCTTTTATCTCACATATAGTGACTGGAAGCCATTTCAGAGTTCTAGAATGAGGCGAAATGGTTGGTTTTTCTGAAATTACTTGACGTGCATATCACTGTTGGTTTCAGTTACAAAAATATTTAGCAGTGATTCAGTAAAAAATAATTTGAAATAATCTATTGGTTTAGATGTGACAGGAGGACAGTGTTTGGGGCCAGGTGTTTCTAAAAAAGTAAAATCATCGATAAAATTTTCAGATTCTAATTCATTTATACTTTGCCATATTTCATTGTTGATTTGTTCACCACATTCATCATCAGAATCTGAAGAGCTATCACTAAGAACATTTCTATTTATAGGTGAGGATTTAGGCTTGGTTGAAGTGGATGGAAGGTTATGTAAGCAGGGTCTAGGTCTCGTTGTGTAAAAAAAGCCTATTATGTTTGATGGAATCATTTTCTAAATAATAAGAAGGATCACTATCACTATCTTCACTAAATAAATCAGATCGTTCAGAAGCAAGGGAAAAATTATTTTCAGATAGATCAACTTCAAGCTGTCTGTCAATTTCACTTAACTCTAAATTAAATGCCATAACATATAATATCACAATGTCTAAACAGTCAACTTCTGTTATAGGTTTTGAAACAGCACCTACATGTTTCCATATCATTGATCCCGACAAAACCTCAATCCTAGGCTAGCATCGTTGCCATGGCCTAAAGTCATGTGATAAAAATACTACCCTCTGATTTTCTCTGTTCTAAGCTGCCTGAGTCTCTTCTATTGTCCCATGCTTTTATTAGAAATACCCTTTAAACTTTTCGTTTCCCCAAAAGACTATAGTCGTAGTATGTCTTTATACATGAAATTAATATTAATCATTGGTTATGTGCAGGTGTTTTTAGATCATCGCACTCCAGATGAAGTATTATTCCTCGTAGGAGCTAAGACCAATGGAGCGACACCACTGGTAATGGCCTGCAGAAATGGACATTGCAATGTTGTAAAATACTTGGTGGAAAAATGTAATGCTGATTTTGAACAATCTGGCTCAGGTGAGTTGAAATGAAAAAGTCTATTTTATTTAAATAATAACTTCGACTACAGCTGATCGGTTAACATGATGGGGTATGAATTTTACGAAATTTGCCACCTTGGTATCAATCAATGTATTTAAACTGTCAAGATTCACAGAATGACCTGTTGTTATAGAATCTACAGAGTAAGAAATTGTTGAAATATATTATAATATTTCCATAAGCTTACTACGTATTTACTATGCTCATCTTGGTCAAAATTGGAATATGGTTTTTAAATTTGGAGGGGGACATAATTATTTTACATTGTTAATAACTGTCATTATGTTACAAAAGAATTTCATTGGTATAATTTTAAATAAATATAAAACTGAACACACTTGGACCTCTATTTAGGTTACTTACGTAAAAGCAAGGAAGGACCCTTATAATTTTATGTGGATGTCTGTCCGTAAGTCGTAACCTTTCTACACAAACAAGACAATAAATTCTAAATATCTCAAACTTTGCATTTATATTCTTTGTATTGTCCTACATATAGGAAAAATATATAGTGTTAACAAAAAAGTGATGGGGGAAAACTATTGATTTGAAATATTATGTGTGGGATATCAAATAAAATTAGAAGTTACTCTGATTACGTCATCTATATTTATTTGACGAAAAAATTAACATGTTTACGCTAGGCCAAATTTAAAGTGTCAGATATCATGTGTACCCTCCCCAATTTAACTTGAACACGTCGTGACCTACAAAAACATTATTTGGATTTGAAATTAAATGTCAATGTGAAATCATATATTACAGTTTTTTGATGATGAATACAACTTTATTTTACCACACAATAAGAAATGCGTAGCGTAAAAGTTTTAAAAGCTTTTTTTGTGAGACGTGAGACAAACAATTCAATAAATGGATTGCATTTTCATTGGTTTCTCTTTATTAGGGTCCGTAGATAAAACAAAGGACTCTAATATAATGATAACAAAATAAACAAAAAATGACCTTGGTGTAGTTACGAGACAAAATCTATTGTGTTGGAAAATTTTATTTTTGGAAATATTATGTGTGGGGTATCGAATAAAACTAGAAGTTTTCTGACTACGGATGTGTATCTTTGCTTGATGAAGAAATTAACATGTTGGGGCTAGGGTTTGTAAAAAAAAAAACTGTCCTTATAGCTATGCATACAGACCCCCTAAGTCCTGTGATTTTAGCACATGTTTGACCCTTTTAATAAAAAACAAAAAAATTTATCGTTGAGAAATTGATTTATTTTCAAAGTCTTAAGAACTTTCTTAGACAGAAGCGGAAATTTGAGACCGTAATTTGAGAAAAGAGCTTTAATATTGCGGAATAAATTAAACTTTTTTATACCCAAACCAAATTTGTCTATATTTATGAAATCGTATGCATATTTAGCTTCCAAATTTTAAATTTTATGCTAGAAAATATCCAATCTTGTCTTAGTAATTATAAATTCTGTATTTTCTTACATAACCTTGACTTGAGCAAAAAATGTCAACTTTTATTTTGACTTAATGTGTTAAGCAGTTTAATAATTCTTTAATGTGATCTACTTGTAAAGAGTAAACAAAAAAGTATGGTATTCTTGTGTGTCCGCATTATTGTAACTAATTATACGATTATTGTCATTGTGAGAATGTATGGTAGAGATTAGTTTTAAGTATTGTATGTTTGTGTATGTTATGGTATGTGTGTATATATACACACACATATTAATGTATTTAGTATATATTTTTCTATATACGAGGTCGCTATTTCCCACGAAGAGGTCGCTATTTTTGAATTAATATGCTGGACGTATGGAATACTCTACAAATTTGATACTTTACAGTTATGCTACATAGATGTAAAAAATGTACCCTCGATATTTTTTTTTTATGGTCAATCAAAACAAAATGGCGGTATAACAAATTAATGGTATGTTTTTACAAAAATGATTTTATTTGCAAAACCATTAGAAATTGTTGATTTGCAGATAACATGCAAATATGTACAACTTAATAAAGAAAAATAACAGTAATAAATTATTAATAATCCAAATTAGACCTTTTTCGAATTGATGTCCATCAATAGTTATGGGTTGATAGCAACGAAACAAAATAATCAAAAAAGAGTAAGCGCTTTTGAAAAATTGCTGAGGTATCAACAGTAATTCCTCATTAATCAGCTTCATTAATTCATCATCTGTTGCTATAGGGTGAGAATTCACTTTTTCTTTTAAAACTCCATCCTGTTGAAAAAAACCGTACCTCATCTCCGCCTGATAAATAGAGAAACTATATGATCAGTTAATATTGATGCGTATGTGTATCTAGTTATTGTCTGATAGGATATGTCATACGTTAAAACACCATTCTTGGTGACGGCAGCCCAAACAGTTCTTTGATTTCAAGAACCCTCTTTGTGTAAGATATGTGGATTTTGTGTGTTATAATAATTACAATTATGCCTGTTTACATATTCTGTTCGATAAAATGTAGCTTCATCTGAGAATACAATTCCTTCATACCTCTCGGCATCTTCGTCAAGGTTTTCAATTACCTTTGAACGAAATTGTACTTATTTCTCTGGGTCATCTTCTAGCAGTCTGTGAACTAAATGTGATTTTATAAAAAATTATTTTGTTTTTCTTGGCATACCTTTGAACTGACGACTTTGCTATTCTAGTAGCGGATGAAACTTTTCTAAGTGAATTAGGCCTAATTGGAGATTTCAGTAAAGTAGGACATGCAAACTCTTCATTTTCTGTGTTAGAAAATCTATGATATTTCTTTGAAACTGATCCAGTTTGAAAAATGCAGTTTTTCTTTTATGAATTGATTTTTCTGACGGAGGAATCTCATTTGGGTAGGTTCTTTGAAAACACCTTATCACTTCGTATTTATTTTCAAAAGCAATAGCCCAAGAACAACATTTCATCTTTTGTTCAATTGAAAAATTCATTGTTGTGAGGTTAGATATCACACATAAACTGATCGAACAACTACCAAATTGTTTTATTGTTGTGTGTTAACAAAACAACAGATAATGGAAATTCACTAGATGGTAATGCACATATTAATAATTGCATTGTGTTGTGGGAGGAAGTGGTTCTATCCAGAAGATTAATGTTTATTTTGTTATTCTACCATTTTGCTTTTATTGACCATAAAAAAATGAAACTCAAATACTTTTTACATATCTATGTAACATAAATGTAAAGTATCAAGTTTATAGAGTGTTCCATATGTCCGGCATATTAATTTTTAAAAAAAGAAGAAAAAGCGACTTCTTCGTGGAACTGGAGGTTTATAAGTGTGGGTATGTGTGTTTGTTTTCTTGGATATGTGTATATACAAGTTTCTAAGGGTATGTATTTTTCATGGGTAATACATATATGTGTAATACGTATATGGTAATATATGTGTTTGTATATGTTCGGAGGCAGTGTTTATGTGTTATTTTTTCAATCCTATACATATGTATGTAATTGGTGCGAACTCTGTTGTTTGCAGTAATTTTTAACTTTTGATTTGGACAATAAATAGTGTATTTATTACATAAATAGTATTTCTCCCACACATAGGTTTTATTACCTTGTACTTTTGTTACATATTTATTTTATGGTTATATGAAGTAAAAGGAGATACTGTATTTTATTTAACTTGTAGTGTTTTGATAAATACTTGTTTGTACTGTGACATATTTTATTTAAACTTTATTTTACATTATCATATTATCCAAATGATAAAATAAAAATCATGTTTTACAAAGGGTTGTATATGAAAATATTTAATTTGTTTTCAGTTGTATTTGATGGAGAAACAATAGAAGGAGCCCCTCCACTCTGGTGTGCAGCTGCAGCGGGACATTTCTGCGTGGTTAGCTTCCTGGTGAAACGAGGCGCTAAAGTGAATTCTACGACTAGGACAAATTCTACGCCTCTACGAGCTGCATGCTTTGATGGACATTTTGAAATTGTTAGATTCCTAGTTGGTCATGGAGCTGGTCAGCAAGTTCATTTTATTATTGTTAATTTTATTATTGTTAATTTAATAGATTATAATTTAGATAACTTCATAAATATCAGAGTATTTAATTCATTTTTATTATTTAAAAAAAATTAATTGAAAATAGGTAATACTATATATTTTGGTTCATTATAGTAAAAAAAGTTTTAACAAATTAATCAACTGATACATAAAATAATCACTCTCTTTAATGTACTGTACTTTATTTATCGAATATTCAGACGATCTGAATTCTTGTCTGAAGTATTAGCTGTTAAGATATCTCCACTTGTCGTTCAGTTTATTGGTATCAAGAGATAATTGTTTTTATAGCTTTTAGGTTATAATAATATTCAAAACTTTGTTGATGTTGTATGTTGTACAATTTGGTGTGGGGTCTTCTATGAACCGATATAATTTAAAAAAATCATCTCTACCAGTTCATTGAAGAATAATGACCCAAATTCAGTGCAATCTTGCAACGTAAAAACTATTATGGTTAAATTGGCAAAAACAAAAATAAACTTTGATTGTCCTCATTAAAAATTCAATTTTAATCAAATAAGATGTACACTGTAGGCTCTTTTATGGCACAAACGAAGCATGTTTAGACCCTGTTTAAGCGTATAAATATTTATTCAAAGACAATGTCATCGGTTTATAAAATTATATCTTGGTGACGAATGGGTTGGTTTTTATGTGATTTTGGCGACGGGTGAGGAAGAGAGGTTATGTACAGTTTATTAAATTATGTGTTTCAACCATGATCTGTGTTCTGTGTACATTGTCAGTATATGTTCGATACTGAGCACAATTGGCATTGCATTGATGATGAGTGTGTTCCATTCTTTAATACTTTTTCTGAATCCCTCAAAACCTTACATCCGTAGGAAATTTTTCGGCCTTATATATTGGAGATATAACTGTATCAACAATATATCTGCTCCCTGTCCAATTTGATACTTCCTTTAGTACGTTTATTCTAATCACAATTTGTGCAAATATAGAAACAATGTGTACATTCCAAAGTTATTTCCAGGATCCTGTAAAATTTACAGGGTGATTAGTGAATAGGAAAACTTGGAAATGCCAGAGAATTTTACTTTTCTGGACAAGTCGGGGAATTTTTGTTGACGTTAGGGAAAACTTAAATTTTAACAGAAATAAAGTTTTGTAAAACGGAGACTACTACAATTATTTGTAAAAGAACAAATAAACATTAGAGGTAGGTAGACACTCGGTCAATTCTACACAAAAATAAAACTACTTCAGTATATAAATAAATTAATAAAAAAGATTGGTGCGAGAGAGAGAGAGAGAGAGAGAGAGATGACAGCTTTTGTACTTGTCATGTTATGACCTTGAGACCTTTCTCTACCATGCTTTCTTTCTAAAATAAATGCTGTTTTCTAGTAGTAAATGTTTTATGATGTATTGAATTAGGGCAACTTTGTATTGTACATAAACAAAGAAGAATTAATTGTGTGTAGTTTCTTATTATATAATTCGCTAAACACGAAAGTGGAATATATCTACTTTAATAAATTAATATCACAGTAATTTAATATTAAATAAAAAGTATAAACAGAGCTAAATAATAATGAGGTATAGGGCTAAATAATAATGTAACTCAATTTGATTATTGGGGGTTTCACCCCCCCCCCCCAACCTCCTGGGGCTTTGGTCCAACCGTAATGGGTTTTGATAAACCGAGAAGAGCGGTTGGGTGTGGCGGTGGGGTGGGGCGGTGGTATGGATCATAGTTGTAGATTAAAACTTAATAATTTCCACACATAATTAAAATTTTTGACACACTTATAGGACATGTAGAATCATCAAATTTGGCAGACATACTGGCACATCCAACTGTCATAAATGTTTCAAATTTCATGATTTGAGCTGTTCTGTAAGTGTGTCAAAAGATTAAATAGTTTGTGGAAGAAGTACAAAATTTGCCCAAAATCTTACTCAGCTAAGGTATAATTGATTGAGATACAAAAAAGTCATAGAAACAAACTTGTAGATCTCGCCAAATCCGCGATTGCTGGTTTATTGATAGTTAGCTAAATGTAGCCACAATAATAAACCTCCAAAAAGATCTACATTGTCTTTAAAGTTGCGTCCGCCATTTTGAATTTTTATGAGGGTTAAAAATAAAAAAATTTAACTTTCTGAAATTTCGCCGTCGATTACAGGCTAAAAGCTATACGTTGGCCAAAGTTTTTAACTCATCTGAAAGTAGGTTAGAGTTTTGGAAGTATAAAATCTTCCATAAAAATTGGCTTTGAAACCAATATAATTTGATAGATGTACTTTATACAGTGAACATGATTGTGTAATTTGATAGATGTACTAATATACAATGAGCATGATTGTGTGTGTTTCCTAGGATTGGTCAGGGAAAAATAAAAGTCAAGAAATTTCTTTAGGTCATATCACTAGCCACGAATTTATGTCCTATCATGTCAGCCAACTGAATATTTTATTTGTGTTTATTTGTTTCAGATTTTGAAGTGTCCAACAGACACGGACACACTTGTCTTATGATAGCCTGTTATAAAGGACACTATCAAATTGCTATGTATTTGTTATCACTTGGAGCTAATGTAAATAGGAAAAGTGTTAATGGCAATACAGCGTTGCATGATTGTGCAAAATCTGGGTCTCTGGATATACTCAAGATGTTAGTACAATTTGGAGCTCAGATGGATGTAGATTCTTATGGTAAGTACCTAGAACATTTAGAAATCAAAATTGAAAATCATTGATTAATTTTTATTAAATGATCAGAGTGAGCAATTTTAAACTGCTTACAATTGTGTAGTGTCCCACGACTATAGCTCTACTCTGAGTACTCATGAAATTTCTAAATCCACTTTGTCATATCGCTTTATAAAAAAAGGAAGAAATGAACATAAAATAAAAACTGTAGCCTTCAAATATTCTAATAGCATCAGGGTTGGTCAAGAGAGACCTGATAGGAAAGATGAAAGAGAGGGATCTAACCCAATACTACATGAAAAAAGGTGTAGTCTTTCCCTTTTCCTTTTTTTTTATCATCAAACAGTGACAAAACCATAAACAAATAAGTTACAGAGTTTGAAATTACCTATTTTAACTGATTTTTACCTTTTCCAAAATTATTATTATATATTGAAAAAGGAAAAGTATGACATATATTATAAAAAATCGGTATTTGCAGTTTGTATAAACTACATGAAAAGTTAAAATGTTCAGTTTAGAACAGAATTGGTGAGGGTGCGAGTAACATTTTTTTTTTTTTTTTTTTTTTTGTATTTGCAAGTACCGTAAGATAAATTACTCAGAGTGATAGAAAGAAAAAGAGGTTTGTAAAGGCCACGTAGCAGATACAAAAAAAAAAAAAAAAAAAAAAACCGTACTCAAACCCAGTTTCTTAATGTTCATAACAGATGTATTTTGAAATTAACAACATATAATTGGCCACCACCAATTGACACTGTATCTGATTGGTAGAGCATTAGGTGGAGTAAAAATTTGAAACTTAACTCTATAACTGGCACAACTGGCACATGTTAATTATCTTCCTTTGTTTAAAAATTAATAAAATATAATTTTTATACAAAACCTAACTTATAAGATATAATTTTTCTCGGAAAGATGCGTAGAATTTATCTATGTATTTTTTTTTTTAAACAGTTTTGGAGTAAGTATGTTAGGTATCAAAAAATGAATGTAACATTTTTTAGAAAAACCTAAATCATTCAAAATAAAATTTTTATCACTGTTTTTCAAGATATACAAAAGTTTTGTAATATAATTTTAAATAATAGTTGATAAAAAAAAATTAATTTGTTACATTTAAAAAAAAAAAATGTTTTACGGAAAAAGGTAAAATGTTAGGCCTAATTTGAAAAAATCACAAAAAATAGTAATATTATGCAAAACACAACTTCAAATTATCATTTCCTTCAGAAAGGTGCATAGAACAGCAAATTAGGCTAATTAGTCAGGTTGAGGTTAAAATTAACAAAGTCGAGGAACATATCAAACCAATTGAAAATAAAATAACGAGCTTTGAAGAAAAAATTCGGCTGATTGAAGTAATAGGGCATCAACAAACGGATTTAATTAAAAAGTTAAAATTAATTACGAAGAAAAATTTAAAGAAATGGCAATTCGGTTTTCAGCGGAAGTTAATTCTAACAATATAGTAACGTAACAAATTGAGGTTAATTCTTTAAATTTTGATTGGTCGGAACAGAATCCTATGGAGTTTTAAGAAGCATTGATCAAATTAAATGAACGATATTACAAGGGTAAAGACCTAAAATGGATGGATAAGCATTTTTGTACGCAAGCTAGAACCTGGTGGCATTTCTGTGGTTGTAAATTGACCGATTACACACAATTTACCAAGGTATTTAAAAATAAATATTGGAGAAAATGAAGGTAATCTGAGATACGGGATGATCTGGAGTTTGGATGGTATTATGCAAATGGGAATCAATCGATGCTAGACTATGTTGAACGAAAACTTTTACTTTTCAGTTATCTTGATCCCAGACTCAGCGAGCTGCAAATAATACTCATGCAAACATTGTGATGGGGTAGATAATGAGGGGAATAAAAATGAAAGAAGAACTGATTCATTTAATAATGGAGTTTCACTATGTGTTTAATCAACAAGACCATTAGAGCACAAAAACGAAAGTCACTTTACAGGGCATGATATATGGCAGATCAATGAAATTAGACCGTTCGAAAAAGGGAGAGTTTATGACCACTAAGGTCGGCATACTGATACTACAAACTGACATAATAATTTTACTACTAGGTTGCCGAAGGAAGGAGAAGCCGGGTCTGAAACCAAACAATGACTAGACTTCACTTTCAGTAAACACTATTTTCACCGACATCCGCGACCTGATAAATAAAGAAGAAGAATTGGACCTTAATTTAGAAGATATATGTATAGAATCCCCTAATATAGTTATAAAAATTGGGAAATTGTAGTTACACATCCTTAATTGATACTGGCAGCGAGTATAATGTATTATCTGAGCAGTTTTACCATAATAATAATAACTTATGGAGTGACCATGAAGTAATAAGTGTAGCCAATACTAGAGTGATAGAAGCAGTAGGTAATCGTTCTAAGATGATCACCAAACAAATAATATTAAATATAATAATAAATTCCCAATCAATCGAAACACATTTGATAATTGTACCAGGATTAATAAAGGATTGCATTTTTGGCATAGAATTCATTAATAAAAATAAAGCTGTACTTAATTTCGTAGAAAAATCCATGGAATTAGAGGTAAATAATCAAGAGGTCTCTGAGGCTTATAAAAATAAATAGTCAAGTTTGTAAAATCAGCAATATTTGGAATTGATACCATAGTAATTAAGCGTGAAGCTAATAAATTAAATGAAGCAATTAACACGTTAGCTGCCATATCGGTCCGATCGGACCGAAACTAAGGCGAATGTACATGCAGCGTGTCGGCACGATCGACCGATAAAGTCACTGACGTAATGTTTTGTTTTGTGGCTCACAGTTCGATAGTGCAGCAACTTATCGGCATATTTTGGTATTCTCTGGATTGGGTAAAGACGTGTGTTAGACGTAGTATATTGTATGCTTTAATAACCTTTACCATGGTTACTCAATATAATAATAAAATCAGTGGATATTTTCACTTTTTTGTTGGCACAATCGGACCGATTAAAAATTATTGCAAAAACATTTTGGTTTAGTAATGAATAATTCACAAAGAATACAGTTGTAAAATGAATATATGTAGTTATAAAATAAATTTTATGTATTAGACAAATAAAATAGTGAGCTTGCCAACATAAGGAAATGAAATAGCCCGTTTAGTTTTTTTTTTTTACACAAAAAATACCTTGGGTCGATCGGACCTAAACGGACCTAATACTACGATTAAAATTAAAGCCGAAAAATTGCATTTCGGTCCGATTGGTCTCGAAACTATATATGCATAAATGTAAATAAAATTAGTAAATACTATTGCCTTATACAGGGTGCGGCAAAAAAGATCTAATTTAACTTACGAATAACTCAAAGATTGACAGTGATACAATATGTTTTATTGGTTATTACAGACTGTTATTGATTGCCATTAACGAAAACTCACATATGAGCAGCAAAATTCATCAGTTTAAGTTTTGAAGATCACGTCCTTCAAATGGTGTCCCTCTTTGATTAAGCACTCTTCCAGTCTCGCACCAAAACTGTCAAACACCGTACTTAACATTTCAGGAGTCAGGTTGGCGATCTCTTGAGTTATGGCCTCCTTTAGTTTGCCCAATGTGCGGGGCTTGTTTGTGTACACTCGTGACTTTAAGAAGCCCCACAGAAAAAAATCACAGATGCTTAGATCCGGTGAGCGTGCTGGCCACGCAATATCCCCGAAACGTGAGATTACTCGGCCACAAAACTTACGTTGCAAAAATCTCATCACAGCATTGGCTGTGTGTGCAGTTGCCTCATCCTGTTGGAACCACATTCTTCTCAGGACTATGCATTTTCTACGAAGTTCAGGCATGAGGAAGTTTTGTAACATAAACAGATAGCGTACTAAATTCACCGTAACAGTTCGACCACCCTCTTCAAAGAAATATGGCCCGATCACACAAGTTTTTGTGACACCACACCACACAGTGACCTTGGGGCTATGTAGAGGATGTTCATGAAACTGTTTGTAAATGACCAATAGCGAAAGTTCTGTTTGTTAACAAATCCGTCCAGATGAAAATGCGCCTCGTCACTAAACATTAAAATTTCTTCATCGGCATTTAAATCAATCACTTCTTCAGCAAATGTTTGTCGCTTTGCATGGTCAGTGGACTTTAATTGCTGCACAATAGCCAATTTATATGGATGAAAATTCAGATCGAACCACAAAATTCGTCTAACCGAGCGGTCAGACATATTCAAAGCAGCAGCTTGTTTACGGGCGGGCCTACGAGAACTGTTTTCCACAGCAGCACGAACTCTATCGATGTTCTCTGGCGTCCGAGCTGACTTTGGACGGCCTGTCGGCTTCTTTTTCAAAGCAGAACCCGTTGTTCTAAAGTTAGTAACCCACCGCATAATTGTGCTACACGACGGAACTTCTCCATGTCGACCTAATTGAAAGAACGCACGGAACTGCCGCTGAGTAGCAATGATTGAATCGCCACTTTTAAAATACTTCTCGATAACAAACGCGCGTTGCTCAGGCGACCACTGCTCCATGACTACTGACAATGGCATTCCAACAATATCGTGTAGGCTTTCCAACAAGCCTACCCCCACCACCCTCAGACGTCCTTGTCGCTGAACAGTGCGCCGCAGAAAATAGATAGTTTTTTTGCCGCACCCTGTATTATTTAACATAGGTAGATGCAAAAATAATAATAGAAAAATAATTTGGTAATCGTGGCACTCCAGGCACGAGTATCGTATTAGGCTTTGGCAGCTAACGTGTTAATAATAAAATTATGGCATCACAATATTAAGTCAAGGAGAAAAATTATAATTATGTGCACTTTTAAATAAATACAAAGATGTATTCAGTATTAAGCTGGGGCATATCACTATGTATGAACATAGATTCAAGGTTACGACCAAACACCGTATTGCAAAAGGAGTTGGCCTATTGTGATTAAGTATCGGGATGCTGTAGATGCAGAATTAAAGATAAATTTTTAAAAGAAACCATACTGAGTCACCTGATTCCAAATCAATGATACTATCTCCAATGTGACGCAAGTAATAAAGCGCTAGGTGGGCATTTATATCAATATAAAAGTTAGCAGAAGATATGTGTAATCACATATACTAGTCGCATATTTAAGGTACCTGAATTATCATACAGTACAGCAGAACAAGAGTTATTAAGCGTTGTTCACTGCCTAAAGAAGTTTGTTGTTTTATTCTATGAAATCCAATCACTGTAATAACTGATAATAAGGCTATAACTTATTTAAATAATTGTAAATTACTAAACGCTAGAAAGACTAGTTGGATGTTATTAATTCAGGAGTACAATTTCAATTTTTAGCACTGTAAGGGAATTTAAAATATTGTAGCCGATCTGCTAAGTAGGAACCCAGAATTCATACATCAGAAAACATAAAGGGAAATGCTAATCCGAATCTCTAAAATCCAACAGAAATTTAATGATCAGGTATTGGACTATTTAAAATAAATAAAACTGTATCGAGGTCAAGATGTGAAATTATGTGCTATAATTGATGAAATTAAAATTAATAAGGGCAACTTGAAAATAATCGCTAATCATAAATTAATCGATGAGACGCTCTACCGGAAGGAGAAGGGTCTATGGAAATTGTAAGTACCTGAAAATATAGTTAAGTATTTAGTGTTAGCGATACATGAGTTTTATGGCCACATTGCTATAGGGAAATGTTATAAGATGTTAAAGGAAGGTTTCACTAGTGATCAATTAAGCAATTAATTAAATGATTAAATAAAGCAATAAAGCTAAAGTTTCAAAATTATTTTAATAATATAAATGAGCCACAATTGTTTTGCCTTGCGGCATCATCGGGCAACTCCCGATCAGTTGCACGATGATGCCGCAAGGTGAAATAATTATAGCACATTTATATTATTAAAATAATTTTGAAACTTTAGCTTTATTTAATCCTTGAATATGGAGTTTCAACAAGAAATATCTGCTGTTACATTAAATATAATTAATTAAATGTTGAGATACTGTCAGCGATGCAAATATGATCAGGTATATAGGAACGCAGAAATGAGCTGTATAGTACCTAAAGAGAAGGGGGAGTTAATTTCTATGTATTTTTATGGTCCATTACCTAGGAGTGAGGTGAGAGATACATTCTTGTGGTAATTCATTGTTTCACCAAATATATGAAATTATATAAACTTAAAAACACAACTACTATGGTTACATTGAATAGGTTAAAAACATATGTTAGGAATTCGGAAAACCAACAACGATTATAAGCGATAGTGGTGCACAGTTCATATAAAGAAATGGAAGGAAGGATTAAAACAGTTAGATGTAAAGACTATCTTAACAGTTCTCCAAAATCCACAAGCAAATCCAGCAGAAAGAACAATGCTACAGTTAAGCCAATTTTTCAGAATATTATTAACTGATCAAGATTACAAATGGAGTGGTATGTTTACAGAAATCAAAACAATTAAAAATGAGACATATCAGGACACTATAGAAATACACCTTTCGTAGCACAATTTCATAAAAAACCGAAGCGTATATGGCATAACGTAAGAAATAATCAATTTCTGACATAAATTGCAACAACAAATTCAGCCGAAATATATAGTAAAATATTTAAGAAAATGAAACGAGCAGTCGTCAAGTATAATAAACGTAATCCAGTGATCGTTTATGAATTAGAAGAATTAGTCATAGTACGAGGATTAAATGTATCAAATTCAATTGAACGAAAAGCAGCTAAGTTTTATTGTTTATATACAGGACCATATTTGATTTCTAAAAAATTTGGCAACACCAGCTATGAATTGACAGATATTGATATACACCAAATCAGAGTTATTTTTAATTGTAGACTATTAAAAAGATATTATAAGGAATTGAAATAAGTCAATTATTGAAGAAGTTTAAAAATGCATCATTTATAAGTAAAGGATCAATACCTAGAAATTGATCAAGCAATTGGTGTACATTTGAATGAAGTAGGATGTATTGAAGAAACTGGTTGTGTTGATCTCTAGAAGACTAAAGAAGAACAGGCAGAAAGCATTTTAATAAAAGAAACAGCTGACAGAACACAGGTATTGGTGGGCCAAAATTTCTCTGCATACGGTCGACTACTACTTAACTAGCTGTATGAAATGCATTGATTGCTGCTGAAAACATTCTATAACCCTGTGTACAGTTTTGCTATGCGTAACAATCTATTTAAAAAAAAATGTTTAAATAATGCTTTTATATAAATACTTTCTTGATTAGCATAGTACGTGTTGTTATAACTATGGGATGTAATAAAATATGTCTTATAACACTTAAAAAAATATATTTACACTTCTACTGAATTTACATAACAGATGGTAAATATAAAAAAAATGTTATGGCATTACTGTCTCTTATGTAAATTCAGTATAAGTGTAAATATATTTTTAAGCGTTGTAAGATGTATTTTATTACATCCCATAACTTTTACATAAAGCACAAACTTTCAAATAAATATATTTACGTTTACAAGTTAATTGTAGAAATTCAAAGAGTCTAAATGGTTAATAGAATGGATGTTAGACTGATAGCAGTAAGATGCAGACTGGAATTGTTATTGTTGTCTGTGGTGTCAAACAGTGATTCATGTCTTTAGAAAAGTACCCCCGCCACCTCACCCTGCCTAAACCCGGCAGTTTGGAGTGTGCACAGAGAAACTACAACTCGTCTGTAGTAGGGCGAGTCAGGGATTGTTGCCATGTGTTTATTGTAACAGTGGGGCGGTTCTTGTTTATGGCTTTTGTACTAAATACTATAGTATAGTAGAAGAGTTGTTTATTTTTTAACTCACCAATTTTAATGGTGCACTAGTGATTTTCTAATTATATCATGTCAGCTCAAGTTATTTTGTATTATAGTAAGGTGTATAGAGTAATTATTATCGAAATTGTATTATTTTAAGAAATTTGTAATCTATATGAGTAAGTTGATTCTAAATTGTTGTGTATAACTAAGCATTGAAAATAATGGAGTTTATGCATAGAATTAAAGTAACATTTATTGGGCATAGAAATATCACTATAATTCGGGGACAATATAACGAAATCAGTACTTGTCGTTTGTATAAACTACATGAAAAGTCAAAATGCTCAGTTTAAAACAGAATTGACAAGGGTTGGCGAGGGTGCTGGTAACATGTTTTTAAAATTTATTTTTCATTTGCAAGTATCGTAAGATGAGTCACTCAAGAGTGATTGGAAAAAAATAGAATGTTTGGAAAGGACCCATAGCGGATAAAAAAAACAGCGTATCTAAACCCGGTTTCTTAACGTTCATAACGGACGAATTTTGAAATTAAGAACGTATGATTGGCTACCGCCAATTGACACTGTATTTGATTGGTAGAGGAAAAGAGCCTTAGGTGGGGAAAAAATTTGAAACTTAAGAATGTTGGGTAGAAACGGCAGTTCAATGGTAGCCATAAATAGAGAAGTCACGTCTGGCCAGCCTTACATTGTTTGAAACTCATTTTTATTATTAAAGTTGTTCTTTTAGACTTACTGAATAATAAAGTACACCTGTAGAGTAATTCATCTATTTAATTATTATAATTAAAGTAAAGTAAATTTTCGACCAGTATTATTAATTAATTGAATCAATAAGGAATAAGAAGTAATGTTATGGAGAACTGGATTGGAATGTAATGTATTAAAGTTATATATAAAAAGGTTAAAAATCGCTGCATAGAGTCAAAGTGATTATGTGCTATTAAATAATTCATTGTACAACCATCTTTGAAGTGTTATTTAAGGGTAAAGGTAGTCAATGACTAGTTGTGTTAGTTTGTCATGCAAAGTTATTGTGAAAGTTAATTACGCCGTAATGAATGTAATTTGTCGACAAATCAATCCAGCCACCAGACGAGAGGCCTTCTAATCCTACAACTGTAACTAATCCAAGGTGCGTCGTCATTCATCACTATCATCACAACTGATTTTGACACAATTCATCGTAAAGTACATTTTTTCTCTTTTAATAATATTCACCACTCACTGTACTTGTTCTTTATCATAAAATCAACCTGAGTAATTTAATTAATTGAATACAATTTACATAAATTGTATTGAAAATTTGGTATTATTTCAATTTGTTTCAGAAATAAAAGTAAGAAATTAATAATAGATCATCATGTTGTTTTCATTATTATTCAACCTAGTAATCAAAGCTATATAAAGTAAGTAATTACAATAAATTAATTGACAATAAAGTATAAATTTCATTTTAACCTAATGTTGAAATATATATTTTATTATTAGAAAAATATGTGTTTTTGGTGAACATAAAAATTATAAACATTGTTTTGTGTGCAAGAACACAATGTACAGTTCAATATTAAAAAATAATTAAGGGAGAAAATTGGTAAAGATTGTAGAAGAAAATGTAAAACTAAAAATAGAGATTATAACAGGGTTTTTATTTATTGACAGGATAAGGGAAGGAAAAGCAAATGATGAATGTATCATTTAAAGTACAAAAGATGTCATTTATTATCTAAAATCCTGAGGTACCTAGCTGGATCTACCTTGTTTCATGTAGTCTCTTTGGTTAGATTCTTCTCTTTCATCTTGTAATAATTCAAATTTGTCGGTTGAGCAAATGAAGCTTATCTTTAAAGAGAAAAATTATTTGAACTTGAAGAGTTCTTACTTTATTTATTTAACTAATGAAAAAATGAATTTATAATGATTTACAAAGTTTTATGGGCGCCAGGTAGCATTTAGCTTACCAATTAAAAAAAAGAATTTAATTAAGTTTATTCTCAGGGTCGCAAGTTCTTTTAAAAGTGTACTACACAGTGAAATTTGGTATATAATGAAAATACTTTGGCTGAAATATTAACATAAACATTTATTAAACAGGATCATATTGTATACAAGAACATATTATTTAAACATATTAAGAAATTAAATATGAATATTATCTTAGTTAATATACTTTATTTATTTTTTATTGTTTCTCTGAAGGAGATTGTTTCATTTATTCCATGAATTTAAATCTTTACTTTAAATGTTGCAACAAGAAATTACTTTTTAAATTTAAATTACTTTGCAAATCTACGAAGGAGATTTACTTTTAAAATTGAAAATTTCATTATTTTATTAATTTATTTTTCTTAAAATATTTTTTAAGCAAATAAAGAAAAATCAAACATGTACAGTACATATATCAAAATCTAATACAATTCATTAGTCTAGAGTTAACATAGGGTGTTTATACCACAACACCAATTTTTATAAAAAATTGTCCGAAGGTAGCAGTTCAGACGTCCCGTATCTTGTAGTTTACTGCGATCGTGGCTTTCAGGAAAGTTCATGTTACATATATGCTCGCACATCACTCAAAGAAAATGTTTTTCTTATAATAGTTCATAGCGAGTTTATTGTCTTTAACGGAGAGTTTATCTCTACGCGGAAAATGATCTGTTTCAAACTCGCGTATAGAAACCATTGTCTTTTATGTTCCCGCGACATTGTCATTGAACACACTCTTTATCAATTTTTAAACACTTTCAATCTCTACTTGAGACAAAAATCATATATACATTGTTCTAACAGAACCTAGAAACTCTTTCCTAAGACTGAATAACTCAATCATGCTCTACTGAGCTCTTATTCACATCTTACTCCTCCAACAACTGAACTGATACTTATTCACCTTGTCTCTCCAGACGCTGGACTCATACTGCCTACACAACCTGTCTCTCCAGACTCTTTACTTATACTGCCTGTTGCTAACCACGAGATACGTTACTTCCGAAAACGTCTTTTCCGCTTTGCTGTTATACAGAGTTCACATACCCCTATTTTTTACACAAACTAATAAACACTTCTTATTAAATAAATGACATTAAGATTAAACATGATTATTTATTTTCTTGTTTTGAAAATCCATTATGTTCTTATAAATGAATTTACTGAAGACTGATTATTATTTCAATAGCTTTCCCCCCCATGTACTTTACCGCGTACTTTTAAACATATGATAGGTTTTAATTTTTTACATTATTACAATCTTTCCCTTCAGGTCTCTCTTGACCAACTTTTGTTCTCTTCCAACCTTGATATGCTATCAAACTATTAAAGAGCAGGGCTGGATTTAAATGTTGAAGCTGACTAGGCACTAATAATTGTACTCCCCCCCCGCTTATAGTTCCCTTTGAAACCATTACAATAATAATAATAATTTTTGTATAAAATAACAAATAGAGGAACTGTTAGTTTTTTATGTATGTGTGTAATAATAATAATAACAATACATAAATTTATAAGAGTAGGTCCTACTTGTAATTCTTACTTGTATTCATTTCTTATTTGTAACGAAATGTAAATATAATATTGTAACCATTAAATCATTAAATGTTTGATACAACAATAACTCAATAGAATGATAAATTATTATTAAGCCTATAAAATGAGAATAAACTATAACTCAACATCACATACTTTATATTCAATAGGTTTATTAGGTTATAGATACTTAATACATTAATACATCAATATTCAAATTATTGACTGTGATATTGCATCAGCCAATGGGTTTTTTTCTCGCTTTTACAGCACCAAAATTGTTAATGATATTCTTATAATCCACTCTCTTTAAAACGTCTGTTTCAATAGCACAAATGTTTGTAGCTAACAACCTCTCAGCTCCTATGGTTGATCTATAAAAAAAACCCTAATATTAGTCTATAAACTAATAATTGGATGCAGAAAAGAAATTAAACGGACATTAAGTAAACAAATGAGCAAGAAAAATTGCATTTATATTCGTTACTGACCTTAGGTAGTTTTTTTCTTGGCGAAATATAGAGAATGATCGCTTCTCTGTACAGTTGTAGCTGGTGTACTGAGAGCCATCCTTAAGGCTATTTCAACATTAGGATAGACGTGAATTACATCTTCTTTTCTCAAAAGTTTGTTAAATTCAAGGAGGTTAATGTCAGTTTGTTCCAAGTCACTTTGCCCAACTAAAAAAGGGTACTTACGTATTAACGCCACCGCAGCAGAAGTTGCGCTAATGCGCATGCGCCAATAAAGAGCAAACTGGTTTAAGGGAAGCAGAATTCCATTTTTTTCAGCTTTGAGATTCATATACTTTCATTTTATGATTTGTCGCAAAAATTTTAGGCGTAGATTGGCGGCACTTGACTTTTAAAGCTCATGTTTATCCATGATCTAATTTCAAATTATTAACTTCAATAAACTTACGAAAGGTTTGGCCAGGTGATTATATATATATATATATATATATGGTTTAGCCAGGTGTTTATATATAATTATATATATAGCTACCTGGCCAAACCTGTCGTGATATATAATTATATCGCAAAGTAAGCAAATATTGGCGCATGCGCATTAGCAACTGCTACGTAAGTACCTAAAAAAGATTTTAGATGTAAAGATTCTTCAAGATTGTTCGTGTAGACTCTAAACTTACACAGTTCTATGGCTTTCTCAGAAATCGTGGAAGCTGTAAGCTGCTTCATCTTTTCCAAAAACCTAAAAGTTTTCTGCAGATTTTTGTATTTTTCTGCACAGACTTTAAGCTCGGCGCTGAGGGGAATTTACCATAGAAAGTGTTTATACGAAAGTGGTCAGATCCTGTCAAGATTTCAGCTTCACTTTCACTGTTTTAACATTCGTATTCACCAGGTTCTAAGGCCCTTCTTCCTTTCCTTTGTCATTCAGATTTGTATTAGATCAAAGCAGAGTTTTCTTGTGCCAAGGCTTCCAAACGCCAAAATTCCTTTCTAAGTCCTACCAGAATATCAGCCAATGATTGAAAATACCCTCTTACTTTATTTAAAGTTGTAGTTTTGTACTGAAGTTTAGTACTGACTTTCTGAAATCTTTCCAAAACACAACTCCAAAATATGGACAAAAGTGCGTTTTCTAAGGACTTTAGAATTGCTCTAATGCTTCACTTCGGCAAGAGGGCTTTTCATTATCATCGTCCTCTATTAACTTTAAAGTTTCTATAATGACCCATCAATTTTCTTTCGATAAGCACAATTTTTCGATGACTACCATGTTTTAGACAAGTTTTGAAGAATGACAGAACATTTATGGCTTAAAGTACAGCTGCCATTGATGCATTGAATCTGTAAAAAACTTATATAATTCTTGAAGTAGGTCAAAAAAAAAAAACAGCAAAAACGCATGAACTTATAGCCACAGATCCAACAAGATTTAGAGAATGAGCGGCACACGGGACATATTCAGCCCGAGGACATAACATTTTGATTCGGGCATAAACACCTGTATATACTCCTGCCATATTATAGGGCTGTCATATGACTGACCATGACATTTTGTGACATCAAAATCCCATTCATCAAAAACATCTAAAATGGCATTTACAATCTCTTCAGCTTTGCGTCCAACATTAGGCAAGAAAGTCAAAAGCCGTTCTACTGGCACTCCATCTCTGGTTACATACCTTAGCACAAACGTTAATTGGTCAATATATGAAATATCAGGAGTAAAGTCTACCACAATCCCAAAATACTTCGCTTCTTTTTCTTCTTTTATAATTTGTCTATGGACGGTTTGAGCCATAAGAAGGATAACTTCTTCATAGGTTGACTTTGGATACATATGAAGTACTTCCAGAACCTCCATCGCCTTGCAATTTCAAATGCTCAGCAAGAAAAGAATCAAATTCAGATAGAAATTCTATCAAACTCAAAAAGTTGCAGTGATCAAGATATCGTAAATCTTTATGGCTGCCACGAAAAGCTAGACCAAAAAAAAAAAAAAAAGTAGCAACAAATCGTTTAAGAACATTTCTCCAATATTTGGTTTCCTTATTTAAGTGGTCAGCAAAGATTTGTCCTTTTGTGTTACCTCTCAATTTTAATGTTCTTAGATGTGTCGTGTGACGGGGAGAATTTTCATGGTCTAGCACTCTGTGAGGCATTTTTCCAATCATTAAATCCTGTTGTAAATATATTTGCATTGGTACGCAAAACAAACATCCTTTACTTTCAGAGTATGAGATCCAATTTCTATTTATTATTTCTCCATTTTTGAGTTGATGAGAAAATAGTGTATCAGCTAAATACCTTTCAGTTTTTTCTGAGGAGTAGTGCCGCCTAGATGATGCATGAACTACTTTCCAGTTTTATGGTGCACCCTTTTGAGCCACATAGTCACGTAGTAACTCTTCACAGATGTTCCAGTGTGAAGGATCAGATTGAAAGCCGGACAAAAAAGAGATGTCAGTACGGACAATAATATCATTATCATCATCATTATTTACATTATAATCCACATCATCATTTCACATGGTTTTGTCACACACACACACACACACACACGCTTTTGTCCTCTTCACTTACTGTCTCTATATCACTCTCTGATAGAACACTTGTATTTGTACTGGCCCCCCTCTTTTTGTCCTCCATTCTCTTTATCTTTTGAAAAAAAAGTTTCAGGAAAGAAAACCACAAACACAATTTTTAGTAAATTCTACTTTTTATTGAGTCTTGTCGACCATGGTTTCGCCAGTGACGGCATTTACTAGACAACTTAACAGATACTAAAAATTGTGTTTGTGGTTTTCTTTCCTGAAAATGAAGTTCTACTAAGTACCTTCGGTCAGTAGTATAAATCGTAGAAAAAAGTTCGTTAGTTTAGGAAAATTCTTAAATTTTTTTTCTTTATTCACTTCCTGCTCTTCATTAAGTTCTTTGTACTTTGCTCCACTTTGTTATTTACTAGTATTGTATTTACTTAAACTCATTTTATAACCACTGTCACTGAAATTACTGATTACAATAATTACATAACCCTAGACTAACGAAATAATAATAAATTACATTAAACTTAATTACAATAAGTACAAAACCGAACTACACAACTCTACATCAACAGGGACACACACAAGACTGAGACTGAAGACTCGAGTGACTTAGTTTTAACAATAGTTTTGAAAGATTGGGAAAGATTGTTGGTATTGAAAGTTGTCATCCTATATTGTCCGAGCAAGTTGCGTGGGCCATAAAGAGGGGAGGCTTTTGATTAGTATCCACAGAGAATGAGGAAAAGAGGAAGGCGCAAGGAGTCATGGAGAAGATCTGTTGAGAGATAAGCAGGGCAGGCAAGACAACATGGTTAGATATGAAGGGAAATGTTGCCAACAGACACAAATGAATGGGACTTGTGGAAGGCCTATGCTCCAGTGAGAGTTAGCTGAATTAAGTTCAAGTCAAGTACATGTACGAGAGACTAAGTTTATGCATAATTTATTCATACTATAATCTTGTAAATATTGAATAATGTTCATTGTAAGTTATGAAAATAAATTAGGTACTTTAAATTCTTATCTGTATTTCGTGATATGAGCGTAACAACGCAAATCTTCTTCATCAATTTCCACACTAATTTAAATTGTTATCTCAAGTATGACATTTTTTTTCTTTACTTATCTTTATGATAAAAAATTGTTTTGCAAAAATATTAAATTTGTTTTAATTTTAGTTAGTCCTAATTTCTTTTGTAAATTGATTAGGTTGTAATATATTGAGTTATGTAATAAAATGGAGCAAAAAAATTTCTGATTTTTTTATATACACCTATAATTTAAAAAAAACTCAAAATTTAATTTTAAATATAACTTTTTGTTTTTCATTTTTAGTTGTGGTAGTCAGAGTTCTCTTTACAATTTGGTATGTTGGTTTTTGTCATTAAATTTTACTTTTCAACAATATTTGATCCAACTTGGTTAACAAAGCGTGATCACGAAGTATTTTGGCTATTGTTAGTATGAATTAACTTATTGAGTTGGGGAAATGACTGTAGTGTGTGGTTGGCCTTGAGATGTACTAGTCACAGTGTTTCTTACATGTTGTTGAGTGAAGTTGTGTTTATCAAAGTGCGTTCATAAAATTCAGTCAAAAATATGAGTAAACCACATCGGAAACTTTTATGACGAAAATGTTATTATTGGTATATGCAAATAAAAAAATGTCACATACACATGTTTTTCTGTGGTTTAAAAGATTTGAAAGGGAAGAATGAGTATTGCAAATGATGAATGTCCTTCAACAAACAGCAATGATATGATTGGAAAAAAGTTTAGCTATCCGAGATAATAGCTATTTGATAATAGCTATTAAGTAAGCTTAATGACAATTTCAACATCTCATTCAGATCAGTTTAAACCATATTCATTGTTTGATTTGGGCTTCATATCACTGTTGATAGTGGTAGCAAAGTTTATACTAAAACTGCTGACAGATGAACAAAATGAGGATGTAAAAAACAGATTGTCTTTGATCCAGGTTTAAAAATCTAGGCAGCTGGAATCTGCATCATGGCAATGCTCCAACTCATTCAGCCCATGTTGTGCAAAAGTTTTTGGTTAATCAACTACAGTTTCTGTAGTCCATCAACTTATGAAGATCAACAACCTAGCTCTGTATGATTTATTTTTCTCTATTCTCTTCAACATAAAAATGGTGCTTAAGGATCGAAGTTTTCAAAAATTCAAGAGGGAAAACAAAATGTGACAGAATAGCTTCAGATGCTTTCAAAACAAGATTTCCAGAGATGTTTCGAGAAATGTCAGGAATGCTGGGGAAAACTGTGTGGATTCAGAAGGAGATTAATGGCTTGTATCTGTAGATAATAAATAACCCTTGGGAACTCACTTTAGTGGCAATCCTTAGGGACCTGGCAGGATCTACACATTTTTTCATGTAGTCTCTTTCATCTTTATTATTAGGTTTCTCTGGACCAACTCTTGTTCTCTTTCGATCCCGACGAAATTAGAGTATTCAAGGTCTTTATATAATGTTTTTTTATAAAGTGATGACCACCGAAAAGTTTTTTTTTTAAAAGTAAAAATTTTAAACAAAATGTAATCAGTCTCAATTAGAACACACTTTTGTATATCATATTTAAACACTCAAAATGTGTTCTAAAGTTATGATATGTGGTAGACACTTACTATTTTTCAGCTCAAACATTTTATTTTCAAAAAATGTTTTAATTTTAGATAAACTTTATATAGATACTATTTTTAATAACATATTATGTTATTCAAACAAATGATTATTGTACCAGATGATTCAGCAAAAATCATAAAATAATATTGTTACGTTATGGGTTTTCTCAACAAAGAATTTTTGTTATAATTAATTAATTTATAAATTGAACCCCTCTACAACAAATTGTGGCGAAAAAAACAAATTATTATAGAGAATATAATTTAAATAAACCGAGTAAAATATGTACTGTTATAAAAGGACAATTAACTAAAAATGATAAATGGACTGAAGGTAGGCCTTAGTTGCATACCATTTTCAATAATGCATGTGTGAATAACGTATGATTATTGTTCCAGATGATTCAACAAGAATTATAAAATATATAAGTTATTGTTTTTCTCAATAAAGGATTTGTGTTATAATTAATATAATTATCAATTAATGAAAAAAAACAAACACAATATTTAGTAAATTCTACAATTTTATTGAGTCCATGGTTTCACCAGCAACAGCATTTACAAGGCAGCTTAACACAGACTCAACAGTCTGTGTTAAGCTGCATTGTAAACCAAGGTCGGCAAGACTTAATAAATGTAGATTTTACTAAATATTGTGTTTGTTTTTTTCATTAAAATGAAGTTCTACCAAGTACCTTCGGTCAATAGTATAAATCGTATAATATATCAATTCATTAATTTATAAATTGAATTACTCCACAACACTTTTACAATCTATTTATTCAATATTCTGGTTTTAAAGTTATTTGATAATGATGGTTTGTTTCTAATATGGTTTAATCAGATGCCATTATTTTTTTATAATAAAACTAATACACAACTTTTTGAGAGTGTAAAGTAATTAATGTAGAAAATGAAAAAAAAATAATCATGTTTGTATTTAATCTTAATTAATTTGACTACACTGTTCCCTGACTTTGAGGAAACAGTTTTAGTTTCCAGTATGGCTCTAGGCTATGTTGGCATTTATCATATTCTAGGTTTATCACTTGATAACAGGAGTTGATTTATATTCTCAAAATGTCGTGTATTAGTTTTTATATACACAAAAGATGGGAAATGTCCAAAAACCATATCATTTAATATGTTTCATTTGTTTCCATTTTTCATTCAACCCACCTCCAAGTTGTTTTCATTTTAAACATAATTTTCATATTTATTATTAATTAGAATTTTCAATTTAATTTGAAACCATTTACAATTTTTTTAATCTCCTTTGTTTCTAACCTCCCTTTATTGCAGCAAGATATATATTGTTATCAAGAGATATACTTCAACCATTTTAAAATGACTAAGTGCAATATATGTTTTTCTTTCTGTAAACAATCAACCTTTTTCACATTTCCATTTCAGCAACTCTTCCAACAAAAAACAACTATTTTGTACTCGCACCTCTAAATTAAACTATTACATTTGTTTAGGAATGACACCTTTACTTGTCGCGAGTGTAACTGGTCACTCACACATAGTGGAATATCTTATTCAATTTCCTTATTTTGTTAGTCGAAAGGAAATGATTGATGCACTTGAACTGCTTGGTGCAACATATGTAGATAAAAAACGTGAAATGATTGGCGCCTTAGAACTTTGGAAAAGAGCTATGGCAATACGGTAAGTCATTAAGTAATACTATCAGTTACGTAAATAACCCTTACTTTATCTGGGGGGAGGGGGTGTAATTGATTTTGGCAAAATATTGAATGACTTTTTATAACTTTGAAAAGTAACTTGAAAGTAACCTGTAATTGAGCCTTAAGCTGAAAAGTGTTGGGAAGGGTGGTGTGTGAGGGTACAAAGGATCACAAAATTTAAATAAATGTCTTATTTTTGCTTTTATTTTTATTCTCATTATTTGTTTTTTTTTCTTTTTCATTTTTTGAAACTCAGATTTTATTATAAGCCATTGATTTTGATATGAGATGGCACCCAAATCATAAGTTTCGTTTTGTCTTTGACTTTTGCGATTTTATTTTGGTATACATGCAAAGTTTCAAGAGATCTGTTCAATAGAAAATTTTTGACAGGGTTTGAAAGTGTATATGTTTTTGTTGGAATGAAGAAATGTGAGTATTATTTGCTTATAAAACACTACTTTTTGCAAGGAAAACTATTAAGAAAAGCTAAAAAAGTATTATGGAGACATTGGAGACTCCGTCATATAGTTCACTGAATTTCATTGTGGTCTATAATGAACTTTGTAACGGGATGTCTGAATAACGTCACTACTGAAGAGATGTTCAATAAAATTAATAATATTGTGTTGGACGACCATCTAGTGAACATATGTGGGATATGTAAACTAGGGCTGTGCCCGTTAACGGGTAACAGCTAACCGTCAACGTTGACCATTGTCAACGATCAACGCAGTTGACGAATAAGTGCATTAACTGCTAACGTTGATCATTTGTTTAGTGCTTGCAGGTGACGCATCAGTTTATTAGCGACAGCGGCCCACTCGATGCGCACACACCCAGCTACACGTACCCCTCTCAGTCGTCTGTTAGTTTAGTTGAGTAACTAAGGCGAACCAATTAATGTCAACGTTTATTCATCAACTGAAACAACGTATGTTTCTTCTGTAGCCTACTATTTTACTGTTTGTTTTTTACTAAATCTAAAACTGTATAAAACGACGACTGGATAATACGAAAATAGTGTGGTGTAAATAACCAACATGATTTTATTTGATCATACATTGGAATTATTGTAATAATTGATTATAATAACTGATTAATTAAATAGTAAATAGTAATACAAATAACTCTGAAACCCTTTCCTCAGTAAATAATCAGTTTTTATTTATCTAAGAAACAGGCAACAGTCGATTGATGACTAGAGCCTTCTCACTGAACACGCTTGGTCTTCTGTTCTGTCTGGCAGGTTAACGTTAGCAGTTTTTTCAACAGTTAATCACGTCCAACGTTAACTGGTGTTGAAGTTGACCATTGTTAGCGTTAACGCCCACCACTAATATAACATCTCGGATGAATATGTTTTTAATATGTGGCATTTAGGTATGAGAAAGCGATCAGTAAGATGGGTGCCAAGTTTGCTCACGGTTGACTGAAAAAATAATCATGCTACCTTCAAAGCGGAGTTGGAAAATACCCAATGCGAGTTGGTCAAGAGAAACCCAAGTGAATTTTTTAGTCGTTATGTAACTCTTTATGAAAACGGTTCCATTACATTCCAGAAATGAAAAAGCAGTCAAAACAGTGGATTTGTTTTAATGAATGTACTTAGAAGAAGGTAAAGTGTCCTGGTCACAATTTTTTGGGATTTGCAAAGTTCTATATGTTTTGGATCAATTTAATGGTAAATTGATGAAAAAGGTATCTCTCCTTGTTTAAAAATAAAATTCTCTTCCACCATGACAATGCTTCAGCTCACATATTTGCAATTGCCATGGTCAAAATTTTTGAATTGCACTATGAACTGTTCCCTCATCCATCCTATTTTCCAGATTTGGCCTCCTTGTGACTTCTTTCTTTTTGCAGACATGAAGAAATGGCTCGGTGGAAAAAAAAATTACATCAAACAAGGATGTCATCACTGAAACAAAATCTACAGATTTTTAGAAATCATTGTTTGGAAGGCTTAATGAAGTTGGAAAACCATTGGATAAAGTGTATTGTGTATGAGGAAACTATGTACTAAAATATATCGAATTTTGCTAAAAAAAGTTTCATTTCAAAATCACGAAACAGGCTTTGTATATAGTGCAAAATAAAGTCAGATGGCATACTTTCCTAGAAGTCCTATGTTCTTCAGAGAAGTAAATGTATTTATATATGTTGCTATAATTTGAACCTTACGCTAGTCTGAACGGCCTAAGTGACGTGAAGTTTTCATGTTATGACTTGTCAATTTAACAACTATTTGCTGTGGCTCACTATGTCAGTTCTGAGTTATGTCTATTGTGCATGGAAGTAGTATGTTTGTAGCTATGTGCTTTATTATTGTTTAATTTTATTTTTTAATGTACATTTGATGTAATAATTTTTTTTTTTTTTAATTTTTTTTTTAATGTTCTCTTGATAATCTGAACAGCTTGAGCAAACAAATATTTGGATTAAAGTGATGTCATTGTAATATTCTTTTTAAAATATAAGAAGGAATATATTAGTAAAAATTTGATTTATTTTATATTACTTGTTGTTTGACTTAAAGATCATTCTTTACTATTACTGACTTATTCTTATTTGTTTAGATTCACAAATGGCTTACCAGATATAGTTAAACCACTCCAACCAGTCACGATAGAAGCTTATGACCACACTAGAGAAATCCGAACGCCTGATGAACTAGATGATCTCTTAGCTGATCCTGATGATATGAGAATGCAGGCTTTATTAATTAGAGAAAGAATATTAGGTGAGCTCAATTGAAAGGAAACTTCATTCATAACTGAATTATTGAAGAAGTATAAAATTCTCGGTAGTGACTCTTTAAAAATGTTTAAAAAACTACTTTTATTGATAATTATTCTGTTAATGTTCATTAACCTTCAATTTGTTCTTAGTCATCCATACTCTAATTATTAACAACACCTCCTCCTCTTCTTGCCTCTCACCTATTTCAAGAAAAACAGAATCATCTGCATACAAATAAGTCTTCATATTAGTAATATAGACAAATAAAACACCTGAAATTCTACATGTGAACGTAAAAAGTAGAAAATTAAATGTTTTGGAAATTTTAGAAATTAAGAGACTTTTTTGTAATGATACTAATCTAGTTTTAAACGACCAAACGGAATTTTTGTCATTTTCTCCTTTACTTCAACCTCTATTCAAGGTTGGTTAATACCTGTTTGAATGACCTGTGGGGGTTTTTCCCCCGTGTCTTTGTGCTTTGTTTGTTAACGGGAATTTCCTGCCTTTCTCAACCTTTTATAATAGTTCTTGTGTGTATTGTATTTAGTCTTGTAAGAGCCTCGTCAATGCCGTAACAGGCGACACCATGGTCGGCTAGACCAAATAAATTATAGAATTTTACAAAAGAAAAATTGTGTTTTATTTGTTAAAATGGAATTCTATCAAGTACCGTCGGTCATCAGTGTAAACAATTAGTAATATAGGGTTATTTTAATGTAATGTATTTTAAGTGTTAATTGACAAAGGAACACATCCTGCTCAACTTGAGAATGGTTGAATAGCCAAAACGGCTGACATTGAACAGTAAAAGAAGATTACTGAAGATGGTAAGTCCTATTAACACGTTAAGTGCCAAGCCAGTTGTGCCACTTTTATCATACAGTGCCAACTTAAAAAAAAAAATTAATAACATAACCTGTATATATGTGGTCTTGTGGTCTTATGGTTATATGGAGAACTGATTTTTTGAGAAATTGTTTTACAAAACATTCAAAAAAATGATCGGCCGATCGGCCCGGCATGTCATTTTGAATACCATATTTTGTTTGGAATTTGACGTGTCGGCCGATTGGCCGACCACACTTTTGATCAATTTCCTAGGATAATTTTGGTCTGTGATGTGGTAACACATGACTCAGTGGTGGAAATTATAGAAAGATAAATAAAACAAAATATAAAATGATAACTTACCATTTATAAGTCATGAAAAAACACAATATTTACACAGTCATTCAATTTACACAATACACGAAATTACACAATGTACTTTAAATGACGAAAAACATTTTATTTACTGTTATATTTGTTGTTATTGTTAATAAAATTATACTTTTGTAATTGTTACAATATCTTTATTACAAGTACTATCTACAGACAAGGCTGTTGCCTACGACCTGCTTACACCCGTCTTGCCTCCAGACTCCTGCAGTGTCGTCAACCTAATCTTATCTCAAATACAATCATAACATCTCTCTTATTATTATTAAAAATTAAATTAACAACACTTTTAAACTTCTTTGTCTTTACATTACAAAACAATTTAATTACTTAAATAAAATTAATTCCTTGTATATCTAACTTAATCAATAACAAAATATTCATAACTTAATCTTTTTTCATTTATTACTTATTATCTAACTTTTTATTCCTGAGGATATCTTTTAGTAGCATTAACCACTCTGCCATATTTAGTTGTATATTTGTGTGGGTCTGTTACAGAAGTGTCTTCTGTACTAGTTGACGGTATGGGCAATTGTTTACTTAGACTATTTTGATTATTTAATTCATTGTAATTATCAGAATGATTATTAATGCCATGTTCTGTATTTATTGTATTGTCTGGTGAAATATGAATAGTATTACGTCTGTATGAATTTCCATTTTGATCTTGGATCGTAAAGGATCTGGTTTGTTCACATTTATTTACAATTCTACCTGGACACCACAATGATTTGGGATTTCTTTTAAACCATACATTATTGCCACTAGAAAAGTTTTCCTTCATATCCTTAGCTCTAACATCATGATGTTGTTTCATGATACTTTTGTTTTTTATCATTTTTTGTCTATCTTTCTTTAAATTAATTTTAGGTTTCAGATGGTTTATGTGTCTAGGTATAGTGGTTCTTAAAGACCTTGACATTAATAATTGAGCAGGCGAACTTAAATTTTGTCTTGGAGTATTTCTAAATTCTAAAAGCGCAAGATAGGGGTCCTGCTTAGAATCTAAACATTTTCTAAAAATATTTTTGATGACTTTAACAGCCGACTCCGCCATTCCATTAGACTTTGGATGGTGGGGGCTAGAAGTTATATGATTAAAATTCCATTCTTTCATAAATTTTTTAAATTCATCGGACATATAATAAGTTGCATTATCCGAATAGAAATTTAATGGTATGCCATGACGTGAAAAGAATGATTTAAGTTTATCAATTATTGTTGTACTAGTACAATTAGATATGTGGGAAACTTCTATAAAGTATGAAAAGTAATCTACTACCACTATGAAATATTTTTTGTTTAGATCAAAAATATCACAACCTACATTTTGCCATGGTATTTCAGGTACTTTATGACATATTAATGGTTCATTTGATTTGTTTCTTTTGTATCTAGCACATGTTTGACAACATTTAACAAAATTTTCAATATCATTTGACATGTTGGGCCAAAATAGAATATTTCTTATTCTAGACTTACATCTTGAAATGCCACTGTGTCCTAAATGTATTTTGTTTAACATTGATAATCTTAATGTTTTAGGAACAACAATTGCGTTATTTTTAAATATGATTTTATCTATTATACATAATTGGGATTGCAATTCAAAATATGGTTGAATCTCAATCTCTACGTCTTTTTTATATTTAGGCCAACCATTTTGAATATATTTTTTTAATTTACACATTACTGCATCTTTCATGGTTTCTTGTTTAATATTTAGTTTGTTGGTCTCAGTAATAGGCATATTGCTAATTAAAAGATTTACCTGAACTTCAATTTCCTCATCAAAAGGATCTATTTCTTTAGAAGCTATATTACATGTTCTGGATAGAGTATCCGCCAAAAATAGGTATTTACCGGGTATATATGTAACTTTTAAATTATAAGGTTGTAATCTTAGTAACATTCTTTGCAGCCTTATTGGAACATCACATAAAGGTTTTTTAAAAATTGGTATCAATGGTTTGTGATCTGTTTCTATTAGTACATTAATACTACCATATACATATTGTTTAAAACGTTCACAACCAAATACAATACTTAACAACTCTTTTTCTATTTGAGAATATCTCGTTTGTACGCTTGTTAGTGCTTTTGAAGCATAAGCCACTACATTTCCATTTTGTAATAATACTGCACCTAAACCAAATTGAGATGCATCGACTGATAACTTACTCTGTTTATTGGGATCAAAATATGTTAGTACAGGCGCTTCTGTAATATATTTCTTGAGTTTCACATATAAATTCTCCAAAGTTTTATTCCAGACAAAAACATTATCTTTTTTTAATAATTCTCTAAACGGTTTAGTTAATTCTGAATAATTGGGTATGAATTTCGAAACGTAATTTACCATACCTAAAATACGTTCAAGAGCCCTTGCATCTCTTGGTGAAGGCATATCAACAATCGCTTTTATCTTATTTTGATCTATTTCGATACCTTTAGCACTAAATTTATGACCTAAAAATGTTACTTCTTTAGCATTAAAAATACATTTGTCTTTGTTAAATTTAATTCCAGAGTCTTTAGCTCTATCTAACACTAGCTTCACTCTATTATTTAATTCTTCTATAGTATCAGCATGTATTAAAATATCGTCTATATATAAAATTACACCTGGTATTTCATCAAAGGTTTGTAACATAATTTTATAAAAAATTTCACTTGAGCAATTTAGACCAAAAGGCAATCGTTTAAAAATATATCTTCCAAAAGGAGTTTGAAATGCACATAATTTAGCACTTTCTTTTTCTAAAGGTAACATCCAAAAACCTGCACTTGCATCTAACTTAGTAAAATACTTCGCATTTGTAAGCTTTGAAGAGAGTTCTTCAAAAGTTGGAAATTGTATATGAGACCTTTTGATTGCATTGTTCAAATGAAATGGATCTAAGCAAATTCTTAAATCTCCATTTTTCTTTTCTACAATAACAATTTGATTAAGCCATTCTGTTGGTTCATTAATATCTTTTATAATGTCTAATTTAACTAATCTTTTTAGTTCTGCTTTTAATTTATCATATAATAAAACTGGCATTTTACGAGATGGACTTACAACTGGTATTGTGTTGTCTTTTAATTGTAATTTTACTTCAATTGGTATTTTACCGATTCCTTCGTCAAATAATTGCTTATATTTCTCACAGTTAAAAATCTCTACAGTTTCAATTTTTTTTATGAGATCTAATTCAATACAAGATTTTAAACCAAGTATATTAGAACAATTAATATTTGCAACATAAAATATTAATTTATGAACTTCTGTTTTACCCTTTACTTGACAATTAACACTACATGTGCCTAATATAGGAACACAATTTTTTGTAAAAGACGTTACTGATGTGTTTGTCTTTTTTACAAATTTATGGTTAATTTTAAGTTCTTTAAATGATTTAATTGATAAAATATTAATTTGTGCCCCTGTATCAAATTTTAGTAGGCATTCTTTTCCATTAATAACTAATTTCTCATACCATTGTTCTACTTCAGAATTTTGATTACTATTTATATTTACTATATCTATAATAAAGTTTAAACTAGGATCACTTATTGATGCTAGACTATTAAATTTTTGAGTATTGTCTAGAGTACTTACTAATTTGCGATTATATCTACACATATTGGCAAAATGATTCGCTTTTCCGCACTTATTACATTTTTTTCCAAAAGCAAAACATTCACCAAACTTATGTTTGTAACCACATTTACCGCAAGAAGTTTGTATAACACGATTATGTCGTTGAACTTGTACATCTGTTGTTTGCTTCTGTTGAAACGACGATTTAGGCCTATGTTTACTTTTGACCTGTCCTTGTTTGAAGTTACTATCGCTGCTTGACTTTGATAATAAATAATGCTTCTTAGTTTTGTTGATAGAGTCAATATCGGTTGATGACGTACCCGTTTCAGTTTTAATATCTAGATGGCGTGCTCTTCTATGAGCCATTTCCTTTGTTTTACAAATTTCCAAGGCTGATTTTATATCGATATTTTTTGTCTTTAGTAATATTTCTTTTGCTGATGAATCTGTAATTCCACTAATGAAAATATCTGTTACCAGACTGTCCCTTAAATTTCCAAATTCACATGTAGAACTTAAATTTCTAAGTATTGCCATATATTGTTCAAATGATTCATTATGTAACTGTTTCCGGTTGAAAAAAATATGTCTTTCATACGTCACGTTGTTTAACGGAAGAAAGTATTCATCGAATACTGTTATGACATGTTCAAACACTTTTGCACTTTCCTTTGTTAAATTAAAAGAATTAAAAATTTCAACACCCTGATCACCCATTGAATGTAATAATAACGCAATTTTACGTTTATCTTGTACATTTTCAGTTAAAAAAGCGTCACAATATAGATTAAATTTATGTTTAAACTTTGTCCAATTTTCAGTCAAGTTTCCTTCAAATGACATTTGACTAGGAATATTAGAGTGATAATCCATTGTAAAAAATATGTCTTTTGCTTCAGGAATATCTAATTCTTGTTGTTGTAATTTAGCCATATAACACTAACGATTTATAAATTTAGCTTTGCACTTTTTTTAGGCTAACGTGTCTATACTAAAACTTACCGACAATCGGCCAGCTGTTCACATGTCTTATATAATAATGCTTTTTAAAGTAGGCATTTTATAATTAATAATCACTTCACTTGTTCACCACTGCCACCATGTTATATTTGTTGTTATTGTTAATAAAATTATACTTTTGTAATTGTTACAATATCTTTATTACAAGTACTATCTACAGACAAGGCTGTTGCCTACGACCTGCTTACACCCGTCTTGCCTCCAGACTCCTGCAGTGTCGTCAACCTAATCTTATCTCAAATACAATCATAACATTTACACACCTGAAATATTTACACATGCTTTTAATTTACACAGGGTTTAGTTGTTATTTACAAAAAAGTCATTTATCTTCCTCTGTTTTAATTTAGTGTGACTTTTCAATGCGGCCCTGTCTATACGATTCAATGCGTCTAACTTTTGGGTCATTGTAAGCACATTACGTTTTCGTTTCGTCGCCATTTCCATGCACAAACGCTAACACACGAATATAAATAAATAGCAGTAACAACGCCCACCTCTAAATACTATGCCGATTCTCATTCACGTCCTTGATACTCCCGACTGGGGATGTGATGTGCCAACTGCCAAAAAAAAGAACGGGGGTTCCCAAAGCTGGCGGCACCGCTTTAAGATGTGACAAAATGTTCACATTTACTGATTTACACCCTTGAGTCTTAGCAACCCGACAACAATAAAGTTGTAAAAATGACATGATGGTTTATGATGCGTTGTAAACATGCACCTGGTTTGTATTTATTTCACAGTTGTACATTTTCTTTAAGGACCGGTACAGGCATCGTCATTGTATTAAACTTTCTAAAATATCAGGCATTCTTTATTTTTTCCCCGGTTTTTTAAAAAATTCCCTGACTTTTCCAGAAAATTCAAATTCCCTGACTTTTCCCGGTTTTTCCGATTTTCCCGGTCGCTAGACACCCTGAAATACTATTAACCGTATCCAATCAAAAATGTAAAGAAACTAAACACGGCACAGCACGATATGGTAATGATGTATTCCGGTCGCTAGCACATGATAGACTACCCGCCGGCATAGACAATAGACAAGGTCACTGTCATGCCGCATCGGGGTAGGGGGATGGTGACGCAGTGGTCATTGCTCCTCCACTTTCTCTTCCCAGTGCATCAACAACCCGCCCTAATACCACGAGGCGACTCTAGTGTTGAGGAAATCACGTCTTTATCAACATTAATGTAATAGCAGATATTTCTTGTTGAAACTCCATATTCAAGGATAAAATAAAGCAAAAGCTTAAAGTTTCAAAATATTATAAATATTATTCAAAATACAGTAATTATTAAAATATTTTGAAACTTTAAGCTTTTGCTTTATTTTATCCTTCATTAAATTTTTTATTTTTTGTTACGGATCAATCCGGATAATCCGGACATCCGGTTGAATGAGGTCCGGATAAACGAGGTAGTACTGTATTTCTTTAGTTGAAAATGAAATGTTATCATTTTGCGACTCTACGAACATATACAAAAAAAAGTAACCTTTGAGCTAGAAACACTGAACGCATGGAAAATGACTTCCAGTACTGCTGTGATCCATCAGGAAGAACGTTTGAACTGTATAAGTTTCCAAAGGTGGTTCTTGAAAGAGATAGCTTGTAGTTTCAGGTGTGTCTAATATACATTTAAATAATATCCATTTACTTTTGGAACACTCCTTATATAAAAAATGAGGAATAGTCATTGAAACACCATCCTGTTATTCTCCACACTGTTTATTATGGGTAATTGTCTTTTCTTTCATTTAGTGATTGACTTTTCCATAAATGTTGCACTTTTCAAATGAATAGTTGTATTTTAATCCTTTTCTTTGTCTTTTGACAGGACCTGCACATCCTGATACTAGTTATTATATCAGATATAGAGGAGCAGTGTACGCAGATGCAGGCAAATTTTCTCGTTGCATCGCATTATGGTCATACGCACTAGATATGCAACAGGCGATGTTGGAACCCCTTAACCCGATGACTCAGTCATCATTATTTTCGTTTACTGAGCTCTTTGCATTCATGATGGGGGAAGAAGGTAAGATATTTTAAGTTTATGTAAGAATGTTTGTTCAATACGTTTGTATCATAATTAATAAAATTCAGAAATTTTAATAATAGTATAGGGCAAGTTTGGTAATTGCAAAAAACTTCGACATCCATTAATGATTGATCTTCATATTTCATGATCTTTGAAAGCCGGAACAGTGATTTTCAATATCCAGTCCATCTGTTGTAGTCTATTACATGATAGCAGTCACAACAATTAAGATAGGAAGATGGAATTTAACATAGTGTGTATACTCATCAGAATCCTAATGAAATTCATAAAAATTCCATTGAAAATGTCAAAATGATGTAAATTTGAAACAGTATCTTATGTGTTATTCAACTTATGACACATTAAATTAGATACAAATTTGTATATTTAAATTTCACATCTAATGGCACCAACCCTACCTCTCTTCTATGACAAATAGTGACATAATTGTCAAAAATGTAATTTTGAATCCTGACCTCCCAATAAAATGCAATGTTCGTATAATTACAAGATCCGGTAGGGTTGAGTTACCAACACTAGCGTAGCGAGTGGAAGATATTTCATTTATGTATAGATTCTAGACCCTCCAGGGTTGAGACTCTGACACAAGTGTAACAAGTGGAGATATACATACACAAATCAAGCAAATCCTTGTCCCATTAAGACCTAGCTGACATCAAGAAACTAATGATGTACACAATTACAAGGTTCAAAAAACATGTCTAACAAACTTACCTTACTGGGTAAAGACACCTCGATCTACCAATACAATTTAACATTTCCTACAAGGCCCGAGAAACTAATGTTTTGCCTTTACATTTATAGGATCTCCTCGTATTACATTGTATGATGAAGGTAAGTAAGTACAATGATTGGCTCATCACCTTGCTTAATCCCTTACTGTTGTAGGAGTTTTTTCCTGATGCTATTTATAAATGTAATTTCTACACAATGTTTTTAATATCCATAAATACAAATGTATGTTTGTTGTTTTATTTTCCATCACATTTGCTATTTTTTTTTTTTTAAACCTACTATACTTAATTTGTTGTTGCAATATATAAAATAGTTAAATGTAGCAAAAAAATATATGTGTGCTTAAGACACAACAGCCGAAGGCAAAACTTCTATAGCAATTGTATTAGATTCGAAGTAATATGTTTTTATATTACATGAATAATATTAATATTATTATGGATGATATTACTGGGATGAATCAGGAATAAGGCATAAATTAATAATTAATATTATAATATATGCAGGGTGTTTCATAAGTATAGGAACTGTCTCGTGTTTTAAAACTTTTGATTTATCAAATAAAAAAAAATAGTATGATTTATTGTCATTTAGTAAATTTTATTTGAATTGGAAAATTTCAATGTAAGTTATTATATAACTGAATACATTTTGAACCTAACTTAAAGTGTTCTGCAGTATTTTAATTTTAATTTTAAAACATACAAATTTAGTTTATACAAATATTTTATTGGAATTTCTTAAAAGTATTATTGTCATAAATATAGAATAACGACTTCTATAATCATATTGTTTTAATCATTAAAAAAAAAAATAAAATAATAATAATGAATTTAAATTTTGTAAAAATATGTTTTATCTTGCCTTTGATTTTTAAGATATCGCCTACAGTATATTAAAAGTAGAATTAATTTGTCGGCGAGAGCCTTGAATTTTTTAAATTCAAGCTTTGAAATCCTTGAATTATGCTTTAAATTCTTTGAGCCCAGACTACTGGACACCCTAATTAAATATATACACTGAAAGATAGGTATAGTAGTTACACTATTTGTTATATTCCTGCTCAATTACTTGATCTCAAATGTACACTGAACAACAGTTATTAATATCTGTTTCTTTTGTACATAACAAACTTTATCACATGGTACATACACCCATAATATTAAATTATACTCGAAAACTATTAATGAATTATTATTGCAAATAAAGCAGGAAACGTTCTGTGACATTACCAAAACTAAATACAGATTAGATCATCAGCACAGCTGACTGTTTCTCTCACACTCTGCTAAACTTGGCTCCTTCGAATTTACCCGAATAAGCGTTTCACTTTAGAGCCTGACTGATCAGACTTATTCATTGCCCAGCAAAAAATGTGCACAGTGTGTCTTAAGTCTTTTTCTACCTGTGAGATCAAACCTTAACTCTATAAAGAGAGGCTTTCTTACATATATGTAGAAAAGATAAAGTTATGTGACGGGTCGAAACATCAATTTCGAGATTTTTGTGGATATATCCATTTTGAGTTTCAATGATGTAATCAATCTTCCTCCCCTCTATAATAGTCCACCACAAAAGTACAAAGTAAACACAAGAAACAACAGCTGACACGGTGAACTACCAACATTACAATGGTGCCTTGATTTTGGCATTTTATTTAAAGTTACAGTATAATTAAATGGTATTAAACACTTTTAAAACATTGTCCACAATATATTACGATTGTAACAATAAATTTCATAGCTGTTATTGGTTGTAAATACGGCATAGATGAATCGTCTGCTCGGTCTTTTTCGCGCACTTGTTAATGCGGCCGATCTTGGTCCTGAAAGGGGGTGAAACTCTCTTATTTATCAAACGCCCCTCACAATATTAAAACTGTGTATGTTATATGTTTAGGACGATCTAGTGCTCGAGGTATACGAGTACCCGCTGTAGCTTTCTGTGATATCCTCACTGTAGTGAAGAAGGCAATCTGTGAAGTATTCAATGGCTTTATATCATTAGACATGTTACCAGTTGAAAGAGATCCTTCGCAAGAACACTTTAATCGCGTTCTTGTGATAGCTTTACATCTTGCTTGTTTAATTGCAAAGATAATGCCTCAGTTGTCATCTCAGCAGAAAAATGTAGCTCATAAGGTAAGCAAAACATCAACTATTTCTACCTTAATGATACACAATACTAGAATGAAACTGGTGTACACAGTGTTATTTTAATACTATATTATTTTCATTGCAATTGGAATAAAAAAGAACAGAAGTTAAAAAAAGGTAGTTTTTATACAAAAGGTATAATCAGAATTTTTTTAGGGGGAAGGTGGGGGGTTGGGTTAATTTCATATTAATATCCCAACTGTATGTAACGCTATAAACAATATTTTGTATGATCCAATCAGGGAGCGAAGGCAAATGCTGCAACTCCCCACGACCAATACAATAGATACTAACTCTGGGCACTAAATAATTAACGCTCCAGTGCACTCAACTATTCTGTTAAATAAAAATCTTGATTAAAAATTACATTTTGTTATCTATAGATTATAACTGCTACGACAAAGACCTACATAATCGAATTTGTAGGATGAATCGGTGATGAGAAAACGTACTCATGAAATTTTTTAAATTTTATTTATTTATTTATTTTTATCAACCATAAATTTGAAATTTCATTATATATACCATGTAAAAGACTTGCATAAACATTGTATAAAAATTGGTAGAGATTGGACAATATGTTTACGAATTATGAATTTTTAAAATGGACATTTTTGATAAGTAGGGGAAAAAACAGTATTTTTTTGTTGTTCCAACCGCAATAAAAATAATGTAGTATTAAAATTAAAAAAATTAATATTGATATCAATCAATGCAGAATTAAACAAGGAAAGTTAGTTATTGTATAATTGTATTTCTTTTATTTCACTTGGTTAATTTTATGTTAACATCCAAATTTGAGTATCCATATTTTTTCAACCGACAGTAGGCCTAATGTGAAATAATCAAAAAAAAAAAAACTTACCTATATAAACTAAAAAAATAAAACAATAAATAAAAAAATTGTGTTTTATTATCTTTAAACATGGAATTCCACCAAGAACCATCGGTCTCAACAGTAATGAAAAAAATAAAATAAATAAAATAAAATAAATATTTTACCTATCTTACAACAATGTTTACTATATTTTCTAAAATGGTTACGAAATTATAAACCAATTTTTAAATTTCTTGGCCAGAGTGACACTCTTTTTCACATCTTACCTCAAACCTTATTGCTTTAGGTTAACAATATTTAATTAAAGAAAAATTACTAAGGCAATAATTTAAATGGGAATAATAATTGATAAGTAAAATCTTATTTATCCTCTTTGTTAACAATAACCTAAGTAACATTGGAGTCATACACTCTCATAAAAATTTTGTATCCTTTTCCTTTAAAGTGGACTGAGTGGATGGATACAAAATAAGCACACTAGCCCTAAATATTTTCAAGTAAATTTAACAGGTTTGTTCTGTGTAGTTTACTCTTTAATACTATATAGTGTTTTAGAAAAATATATACCAGTACTTTTTTTTAACCCGCCCCATTGTTCGAGACTCCCAGACGGACGGCGTTGGTTGACAGGTGAGCGCCGCTCATCTACCGCTTTTATGCTCTTTTTCTATGATTTACCATATATTTGGTATTGAACTTACTGAACGTTATGTTTTTTTTTTGTTTAATTTTTTGTGTGCTAGGTTTTAGCCTTTATTTTGTAGTGTACTAATTTATTTTGCAGATAACATACAACAAGTGTGCTTTTATAGCAGTTCAAGGATTAAGGCATGTTACTTATATTGAATTAAAATGGCCGATTTTGTTTTAATTTTTGTGTGTGCAAAATATCAACATTTAATAAAAAAGTACAATATAGAATTGAATCTTTTTCGAGTAATTTTGCAGGTACCATCATAACAGCAACAGAAGTCGACCTGTATATTTATTTAGTAATTAGGAAGCTATATAAAACATCATTTGATAACTAGTGTTGTCAACAACCTGTAGCTATAATGATTTATTGGCGTCTTATATAACCAACTAGTTAACACTCACAACAGCTGTCATGTCTGGATAACGGAAACCATAGTTCAACTGATTATCTAGCAATAGAATAAAACTTTTACATTGATTTCTAGATGTATTTACAGTTTTGTTCGCTTTATCTACTAGAGCTAATTTACTTTATTTTGTTATTTCCTATGGATAATTTAAGTTCATAATTCATATGTATTAATTTACCTTACATAATCATTGTCTTTTCAGCCTGTTCACCTTGAAATTTTTTTTGCCACCATGACCAGACCAACCACTTTTAATGAACTTTTGGCTTTAGTACCCACTATCAACATGGATATTTTTAATAACAGAGTGGAATCAGTGCAAGCCAGTAACCCAAGTTCCAGGGGTCTTTGGTCCAATTCTTATGTCTCTCAGAGACACAACTTTGATCGGTACTTCTCTAATCAGTATAATCCACCTAGTAACATTACTTATTCCCCACCCTTGATGTGTACTCAAAATTATTACTCCCAAAATACAACACTAGCCAGTAATAACAACAACCATTCATCACAATACTGACACCGACCCTCTTTCCACTGCGATGAAAACCCTCTCGATCATACCTGAATACATTTAAACCGGAGCGCTCAGAGAGTCGATCAGCAACTTCCGTCATCCCAAACGGCTCGAAACACATATACTACAACTGGAAACCTACAGGTCACATTGACCGCTTTTTATTTGAAATTTATTGATAATTTTGCATCCATTTCACACTCATTAAACAAACTCCCTTTCGTACGATGCTAGGGAGATTTAGACTGCAATCTTTTTTTTTGTATGCATTTACATGTTTATCCTAAGCTTTTATATCTCCAAAAAATTAACAAATAAAAAAACCCTTATTTTAATATCACCCTAACTTACCTTCTTACCTAGTTCTAGTAATTATTAACAAATTTTCTTTGGCTTTAGGGTTTGCCTAATATTAAAATGTAACTATAGTTCTTTTTCTAGGTTTCTGCGCTAATATGAACATAGTACACCTGCATTTTGTGGTAATTTTCGAATAATATTATATTTACTACTAAATATAAGATTAAAATTAATATTTATTTTTTTCCCTCAATATTTATTTTTTCCTCGGTGTTACCCTCATTAGCAGAATATAAAGCATTCCCAACCTTACTTTTTTTAACCTTCAACTACAATTTAACCACCCACCTAAATTTTCCCAATGTTCTTCACTCCCTTTTCGTCCAAGATTTTTAATATTTCAAATGCCTCGCTATTCAAAATTTAAAACTTAAACATTAGCAGTGATTGGATACAGGTTGCAACCATATATATATATATATATATATTTTCTCTTCTCTCTATCATCCTTTTCCTAGTATACTACCCCCTTTTCCTTCTGCAATTCACGATCATAAAAAAAAATATATATATATATATATTAAAGACAAATAAGCACAGCTCGGGTGTGACAATTCTGTCAAAAAATAAATAACAATAAACCATTATTAAATTGATAGTCCACCCTGCTTTGTTTTTTTCTTTTGTGAGCAGCTTAAAAAAAAACATCCTCACCTTTATTTTCCCATAACTTCCCTTCTGTTTCTGGTCCACCTCTTCTTCCCAAACAATCACTTTCACTGAACTGCAGTATTTACCCATAACATATTTCTATTTACTTAAACCTTCACACCTCTAAAACCTTCACTAATCACACCATTGTCTCTTTTATATTTCTTTTTGAACTTTGTCACTATAAAGTTTTAATCATATACTGAGAGTGCAATAAGTGATTCCAGAACGGAACTGGCATCTGTCAATATTTAACCCCAACTTCTGCATTTCACTACTCGTTCCGCGGAATTGTCTGATTTGTTGTTGTCCTTTGCCCTGGTGGCTTATTATTACCGTCATATACCAATTTTGTTCTAGGTATTTTCTAACCCCTTCCTTACCTTGCGCAAGCGCTGTTAGGTTGGGTCCCCCCCTCTTTTTTCTGCCAGGGGGAATATGAACCCATATAGTTTTTTTTTCACTTTTCACCACCGAGGGTGTCTGTAGCGAATTTCCTTTGCGCTACTTTTCCCCTCCAATTCCAGATATGGTTTATTTTTACGTTCTGTGGCGTTGCGGATTGCAGGAGCCAATTCATTCTCCCACTCGGTAACTAAGTTGCAGACGCAGTAAGAAGTTAAAAAATTACCAGTTATGCATCAGCTGTCACTAGGACAGGAGCAGGACTTTGTGGAAATTACTTTGTGCTACAGTTCCTGTTTTTTCCTAGTTAATACCCCCCCTCCCGGAAATTGCATACTAGCCGTACTCGGGATGGGTCGGAAGACCCAAGCGAAAATGATGTGCTAAGTAAAATAACCGTGATTAAATGAAGTCGTAGTCAGCCATCTTGTCCCAGCGTTTACGATTAGGATCACTAATTTAGTAGAGTCAATCCCTTACATATGAATTAACATAAGTATATACCGGGTGTTCAAAAAGTCTGGAAACCCCTTAATATTTATTTTATTAATAAACGCAGAGCAATGAAACTCTAGGATTACATCCTCACTGTAGTTACCGACTTTTTGCTCATTTTAACTGTCTTTTTTCACTTTGGGGAGACATCCTGTGGAGGAAGTCTAAAAAAATCTTAAATGTAAGCATAGGTCGAATTATACCTCATTTTAAAGGTCTTTGTTAGAGGAACACATTGCCGCAATCCCGACTGAAAAAGGACCATTCGTTGGAAAATGGCAGCCTTTTACAATTTGTTAAATTTACTTTGCGAAGATTAAGAGGCAGAAGTGAATACTCAACCGTGTTGGTTATGTTAGTGTTTTAGCTATGAGAATTTCACAGCTGGAGTGTGCAGGGATAGGAAATATCAGTAATGGTCGATTTAATTGTTTAAAAACGTTAGGAGTGCACAGATGTAATTGGGGACAATTATCATTATTAATAAAATTGAACAGACAGTATGTCAGTTGTTTGTGTTTAAATTACTTACTTTGCAAGACAATAATTATTAAAAAATAAACAAACCTTGGAAAGTATTACAGTAGGTGCTCGAAGTGGTGTCCTTGTGTAGCTGATTGGTTGCTGATTTTGGCCGTCCGGATCTTGACCGATCTGTTACAGAACCGCGCTCTACGGTCTTCAACACTGTTGATTTTTGAATAGGTGGTCAATTGGGGCAAGTTTCATTGAACAAGCGGCTTACCTCCTCATATGAAGGAGTTCTATCCCCATAACCCCTCATCATCAGAATGGTTATTTGCTCTGTCTCACTAAGTGACATTGTAATCTAAACTAAAGCTTACTAAATATTTACCATTGAATTAGGATTAAAATCAAACAAACTTTAAGAGGCTGCCATTTCCAAACGAATGGTCCTTTTTCAGTCGGGATTGCGGCAATGTGTTCCTCTAACAAAGACCTTTAAAATGACGTATAATTCGACCTATGCTTACATTTAAGATTTTTTAGACTTCCTCCACAGGACATCCCCCCAAAGCAAAAAAAAGACAGTTGAAATGAGCAAAAAGTCGGTAACTACAGTGAGGACGTAATCCTAGAGTTTCATTGTTCTGCGTTTATTAATAAAATTAATATTAAGGGGTTTCCAGACTTTTTGAACACCCGGTATATTTAAGATAATGTTAATTATAAATTTATTAGTTAATCATTTAGTTTTAATCGCTCATATGAGCTGGCTGACTGAGATGCGTCGTGTTGTTGGTTGCAATTCTGGGCTGGGATAGGCTGTTCCGGATCAACTATCCCAAAAAATCCAAGATTCATGGAACCTCCCATTCCCAATACCACCCTAAAACCCTGAGCTATCATTATAATTAGTATTACCGCCGCATCTTCTAGATTCAATGTATAAAACATCCTGGTGTCGGTTAAAGCAAACATTTTCAAACTGTACTTTGTCGGTTTCTTTGGTATATTTTGCCGGAAAGAACACCTAAAAGACTCCAGCATTTCATCCAACATGACATCTTCCCCAATACTGTAATTTTCCAAGAAACGTTTTCACATTTCTTATTGATGAGAGGTTGGCTTATGGTTTTCTTTGTCTTGTGGATTGATCGTCAAAACAAAGCGAACGTAACAATAAATAAAAGCACCTGTAGCTCATTACCATGCGAAATATTTCAGGAGCAATTCCATCAGTCACCCACAAGTCCAATACATTGACATGCAAAGATTTTTGATCTCCTGCCATGTAGAGTAATCCGATCAGAGCTTTTATTTCTTCAGGATTCATATTTATTACGTCAGACTCTCTAATATAATTTTTCCTCATTTTCATTAGACGAATATTGGTGTGGTGAGTAATAATCTCAATAACTAGTTCCAGGGGGAAAAAAACTCCAAGCTTTTGATGTTGTTGTGGCATATCTGACCTGTCCTGAGCAATGAATTACATCGTTCCTATTTAACCTGCATCTACGTTGAGAGGGTGCATGGATATTGCATAGTGTAACATTGTCACAGCCTAAGTAGTATGGCCCAATAGCAACAGCTTCTCCTTCTTCTTGACCAGAATGATCGCTTTCACTGTCATGTTCACTATTATTTACAATATCCTCTCAAAAATCATCTGAAGAAACATCACTATCCGCTATAAAATGTTAATCATGTTCAGATTCCTCTTGCAGCTACTGTACGATTTGTTGATTTTGACTCATAATAAAATAAAAATAAAACTTAATGCATACAAAAATTTTAAATATCAAAGTGCGATAGTGGTTTCCACAAAAAAAATAAAATAAAAAAAGATACACAAGTGGTTGACCGGTGAGCACTGCGCTCACTGACATGTAGTAATGTTTAAGTTTGGCGTCCCTCACACTACTGAAGGTCAAATAGTGGTTCAGTAAGGTATTTTCTCCACTCCTGACAGTCCAGCCGACAGCTATTAATAGTTACAGGCTAGTACTGCCAACCTTGGTTGATTTAAAGGTAAATCAACTTAAAAGTGACCAGTGCTCTCATCCCTCGACCAACGGCAGGTTAAGAATAACCATTTATACTCTAATTTTTTGTTCAGTAGCACATCCATAACCAGTTATTTCATCGTTACTTTCATTATACAAATCTGAATCATTATTCAGGGTTATGAAAAAACGCTATAAATCCTCAAGTGACAGAAGTTTTGTACTAATATTCCTAAATAAAAATATTTAGATAACTGAAAAATAACACTAGAAGTAAAAGACATATTTTGTGTACTTCGCAACTCACAGAATGTCAGTGCATCTAGTAAACTAAACTGACAAAGAAAATAAACTGATATTTTGATGTTTTGTTGTAATACACTGCATTCTAGTGTAGAGTATATAATTTAGAAATATAAATTACTAAAGCCTAATGCCATCGTAGAAGAAGTGACAATTCAAATAGAAACAGAGGAAAAATTCAGGGCATGTCAGCAGGGAGCATTAAATTTTCCACTGTGTTAGATGTGACGTTAGTCAGCATTGTATTAAGAGTAACATTGTACTGTCGCATCCTCTCATAAAAATGCTGTATCTGCCCTTTTAAGACATCCATCCCTCATCAAACTTTAAAATTTATAGTCAAGCAGAGTACTTGTTTATCAGATAATGTCTATCAGACTCCATTATAATAGGAATATTATATACACTCAAATGTATTTCTTTTATTTGCTTAAACAATTTTATAATTAAAATTGTATTTGTTTTAGATCTTGTACTCTCTAGTTTCACTTAAAGTACGGGGCATAAATGGAAAAACTCTTCTACATCTCGCTTGTTCATCAGAAACAACTCTAGTAGAACGTTACCCTGCATGTAGTTTTCCATCACCTATGCTTGTAGAAATGATGTTATCAGTAGGAGCTGATGTAAATGCTAAGGATAATTTTGGAAACACACCACTTCATCTGGCCGCTACAATGCATCCTTGCCGACCACTGTTAGTTCGGACACTGTTAGCCCACGGTGCACATTTGGATGCAATTGACAGTCGGGGAAATACATTTAAAGACTTATTAGAAGATCAAGAAATACACCAAATTGTTAATCCTATTCGTTATACTAAATTAAGTTGCTTAGCGGCGAGAGTTATTTGTCAACAAGAAATTAATTTTTATGGTGAAATTCCCGCACAACTTGAAGAATTTGTTTTACAACATTGATATTAAAGAAATAAGTATTTTATGTTGTTTTCCAACCATTAAATATTGAGTAACTGAATTCCTACTATGTTGAATGTTGAATGTAAATTTAATTTTAATTTATTTTATTTTAAAATTTAAGTTACACTATTCCAGTGATAATTTTATAATGTGATAATTTGTTTGATATTCATAGTTTTATTTAATAATTAGAAGTTATGATTACAATTCTATGATTGTTGTTTTGGTGTTATTATTTCTCCTTTTATTCTGATCCATAAATATCTCCCATGACAATTAACCCTTTAAGGAGTAAGGCAAATTATCATGAAAAGAATAATGCTGTTCCGGAACGGTACCAATAAAAAAAGCTCAAAGGAATAGTGTCGTTCTGGAATGTTTTACGAATGAATTCATTTTTATTAATTTTTATGCTTATAAATCAACAAAAAAGTTTATAATAACATGTTATGTGGCTTAGAAGTATTGTTTCTGTGATGAAAAACTAGTTGCGATATAATACATGGTGCTAAAAAGAAGTGGTAATGAACAGTGTATGATTGCTGTAAAGTGGTGCAATAAACATTGTGTGACTATGTTATCAATGGTTGTAATAGTTATAAAATAACACCTTTTACGGTTTTATTTATACATATTACTTTATAAAAAAAAAAGAATTTATGAATTTTATTTATGACTTTGTGATTTTAAAATTATTGCTCAGCTGATGGACAGCTAATAGAACTATCTATTAGCCGACTGAAGATCTTCAAGATTGTTCAGAAAGAGGTCTTCAAACATGACATTGCGGCACTCAAGAAGGACACACCTAAGCTAACTTCAACATCACTCCGCCGTCTCTCTCCCTTCCTTGATCGTGAAGGCATTTTACGCGTTGGAGGGCGTCTATCTGCATCCCAGCTTCCAGTAGATATGAAACATCCCGTGATTCTGCCCAAAAGGCACTATGTAGTTAACCTTCTCATCAACTTTTACCACAAGAAATATTTGCACTCGGGAGCTCAATTGACTCAGTCCCTCCTTGCTCAGAGAGTGTGGATACTTTCAGCCCGAAGTGTGATACGTTCTCGCATATTTCAGTGCGTCGTGTGCTTCAGACACAAACCTCGTAATAAAATTCCGCTTATGGGAAATTTGCCTCAAGCGAGAGTGACTCCTTCTCGTCCCTTTCTTAACACAGGACTGGATTATGGAGGCCCCTTCCACATCAAAGTACATAACTTGCGGGCAATTCGCTACACGAAAGCTTACATCTGTATATTTATTTGTCTTGTGACCAAGGCTGTCCATATTGAAGTAGTAACGGACTTGTCGACAGATGCCTTTATTGCAGCTATGACACGCTTTGTTTCTCGTCGCGGCCTTTGCCATAACATTTATTCCGATTGTGGAACCAATTTTGTAGGGGCAAACAATGCCTTGCAAGCACTAATCAAGTCGTCTGGAAGAAAAAACCTGTATGACTTCTCTTCTCAAGAGGGTATCACCTTCCATTTTAATCCACCTGCAGCTCCCCACCAAGGAGGTCTGTGGGAAGGAGCGATCAAGAGTGCCAAACACCATTTGCGTTGTGTAATTGGTGAACATATTCTGACACTCTCTGAACTAATGACATTGACAACTCAGGTGGAGGCAATTCTAAACTCCCGGCCTCTTACGCCTCTATCGAATGACCCCTCAGACATTACCGCACTTACTCCAGGCCATTTTCTAGTTGGATCGCCCTTGGTGGCAGTTCCAGAAGAGAATCTTCACTGCACTCTGACTAACCGCCTCAAGCACTGGCAACTAATTCAGGCTCTTCACCAGCGCATCTGGAAGAGATGGCATTTAGAATACATCCACACTCTTCAACAACGTGGAAAATGGAATGTGCCCACAGATAATCTGCGCATCGGAGACTTTGTGTTGGTGCATCAAGCCTCACCTCTGCTCTCATGGCCATTGGCCAGAATCATAAATGTGTCCCCTGGTAATGATAAGGTAGTGCGCGTTGTTCACCTCAAGACTCAACAGGGAACCTTGACTCGTCCAGCTCACAAGGTTTTCCCGTTACCCATTAATTTAGAGTAAACTCAGACTAATATTCACACTAGAATAATTAAGTTAATTTTCTTATGAACAGTTAAATTTTATGTTACTTTTTTATGAACAGATTTGTTTATTTTGAATCCTCAGGAGGATTCAAGGGCCCCTGTATGTTACGTAATAGTGTTTAAGGTCAAGTCGACAATTCTAATTTTGAAATTGGGTTACATGCCACAGCAACTTTCACTTTGTACCTGTACACATTTTGGTCATTCTCATTGTATCTCTGCTAGGAGTCAGGTGCATTGTCTACTCCCTAAGCCTTTTCTTATGGACCTAAGTTCCGGCTACCTCATATTAATTTACATTACCTCAAATACTCTTATATTTCTCTTTTTACACATTTTATATCTTGTAAAGTGTCAAGTGCGGTCGGTGTGAAGTGATTGCAAGAAAGAAGTACTGGCCAGTTACTACACATCAAGTGGAACTGTTCGTTGGCACAATATAACGACAACCTCAAGGAAGGTAAACTCAATTACTCAAACTTAGTAAGTAATAAATTCATACATTAACACTCATAAATTAACAAACAATATATATTATATATATACATACACATATATATATATTATATATATATATATAATTATATATATATATTATATATATATATATATATATATATATATATAATTATATATATATATATATATATAAGAGTGTATTATATATATATATATATATATATATATATATAATACACATAATATATATATATATATATATATATATATATATATATATATATATATATATATATATATATATATATATATTATTATATGTGTGTTTATTTATTCCACACATAAACTTCACTTTTTACAAGAGCACAAATCTCTGTGTCCAAGCACAACCACCATTGTAAAAAGTGAAGTTTATGTGTGGAATAAATAAGTGAATTGCGGTGAGTTTTGTGTCAAAGTGACTAGACTTCTGCGGTGATTCAGTGACATATTTATTTAAGTGAATTTACCTTTGTAAGTTGGATTTTCTAGTAAAACAATACCAAAACTTTTCAATTTGGTATGCATCCTATAAACTATTTACTTAGGATCAGAGTCCAGCTTATCTTATCTATTTACCTTAAAGATTAACCAATATCTAACTCTGGTTGAAACATTTGTTTGTTTACTGGACAATTATATTTACAAAAAAATAATTTAACTCATTATAATTTGTAAATAATTTTTAATGTTATATTGTATCTCATCTACCAAAAATACATTATTTTAATGTTTTGAAGAGTAAAAGGAAAAGCAGTTGCTCGATTTGTAAAAAAGAGGCGAGACACTCAGCTGTGTTGTGCTACAAATGTGATATATGACATCATTTTAAATGTCTAAATCTTTTAAGTATTGAAGTGCCAATAAATTTATAATTTTACCTTGCATATTGATGTTAATGTCTTCAACAGCTTGTCCTTGGCCATTAGATATTCTGATTTAGTATTTCTTTATGGTGTAAGTAACTTTATCATCACTAACAACAATTTCAACTTCTTTAAGTGGTAATGGTATCCCATCCTTAGCTAGCTTCCTCTCAATTGGTGTTTGCTTGGTTCCAGCAACTGAAAAATAACATCGGTTAGCCTGACTGAACAAAGCACCATTTAATATTGAACCCAGATATATGTTTACACCAATTTCTACGGAACAAAACTACAGCCCCTGTGAAACTTCTTACGGAGCATAGGAATAAAAAATGTTTAGGGGTGAATGGAAAAATAAAACAAGAGATTCAGCTGTCACAAGAACCAGCTGCTCTTTATGTCTTCTACTCTCAAATTTTGATTACGGCAATCGGCAGCTGGCCACTGTAAACCAAAACCAGAATATTAGAAATTGTGTATAAGATTGTATGTGAGTATATGTATAAGAGTATGATATTCAATTTTAAAATAAGTTTAGAACACAATTTTTCATAATATGTTTATTAATTCAAATGTGTTTCAACAACATCTTCAGTGATGTATGAGTTACAATAGTAGCTATACAGTAGTTATTGTAGCTCCTGCATCACTAAAGAAGGTGACATTGTTGTTGAAACATGTTTGTGTTAAAAAATGTAATATTTGTGAGATATTGTATTCAAGATTTATTTTAATTTTACATCCTCTAACAAGACAAGCTCAATATTAATTTATGTATTGGAATTTAGAGTGTTTAAAAATATGAAACAAATGGAAATTTGTGGAAATCTACCTCTTCTATTTTCAGAGTAAACTTAAAATTAGATACTAAATACAGGATAATCCAAGATTCATAAAATATATTTTTTGTTTGTTTTACCTTATGAACAATGAACAATATTTTTGTGCTTTCTTATAGAGCACAAGTTGGATTGAGTAAGTTACTATTACTAAAGAATTATTCCAGGTAAGTTACTAAAGAATTATTCCAGCAGTCTACAATATGGAAGGATTAAACTTAAATTTTCTTTGCTTCCAACAAACACCCCCTAATTACTGGGTAAACATACACAATCTTTTGAATCAAACTTACAAGATGGTAGATAGGTCAGAGAAGTGGACGAATATTACATAAATGGCAGAAATGCCTCCTGAGATGTTACAGGATGACAAATGGCTATAACAATTAGCTAACACACTACCAAACTTAAGAAAGGAAACTGTTTTAGTATTTATTGTAAAAAGAACAAGGTAATCATCCATAAAACATCTAATTTTAACTGTTATAAATCTGGGAATGGGAGATTTTAAATTTTTTTAAAGAAACATAATTTTATATATTTTTAATCTAATAAAAAACCACAAAAAAAACATTTGCATGGTTTCATAAGACAAAACTGTAAAAATAACTTTTTATGAATTTTTAAGACATCCCGTATATGTTACCTAATTTTTGGCATACTATGTAGATAGAGGAAGTTGATTTTTATAAAATTCTGTTTGTTGCATATATCTGTCTAAATTACAACCAAAGCCATTCTGAAAGTCCTTATGTAGCACAATAATGGAATGTTTTCTTTTTTAAATTTACTGATCTTTTGACTTTAGTTTACAATTTATAACATCATATAGTTCATGTGAATTTCTTATTATTGAAACATATTTATTTAAAAAGGTCTCTCAATGTGATTTTACAATTTATAACAGATAATTAATGTGAATTTATTTTTTTTCACTGGGAACATAGTAAATATATTACACATATATTTTCTTTATAAATGGTATCATTAAATATTTTGTGTCATTAATATTAGGTTTTGTTTTCGTCCTTTGATCTATTTAACTATTCCTGATTAAATTATAAAAAATAGTTTTGTGGTTGTATTTACATACTTTTTCATATCAATATTGCATAATTTATGAACATTATTGATCTGCAGTAAAACCTCTGTTAACCAAAATGAAGAGGGGAAAGGGCGGTTTTGGATAACAATTTTTTTGGATAATAGTTAAGATATCATTTTTTTAAAGTGTAAAGTAAAATAACTTAATGCAATATCCAATATTATCAAAAGATTTTAATACAAACTATTCACATAAAGTCATTTTAAACACTAGTTTTATGAATTCTTTTTCTTAAAGAAAATCTTCTATTTTCTTTTCACATCACTTCATTAGCAGAATATCAGAGGGCTTCGACAAACTGTAATATCAACTAAAATTCCATAAGAAAAAAAGCCTAACTGAAGATAGGAACTCTTACCTGTAAGGCATTGTCAATGCCTTCATCCTCTAAAAGTTTATTCCAACATTTTTCACAGGTGTAATAATTATAAAACTGAAGGTTTTCTAAAATATTACTTTATTAACAAAAAAAAAAAAGAAAAGAATTTAAGATTATTGTTTTTATTTTAGTTATGATTTTAAAATCTTGCTCAGCTTATGGGCGCCAGGCAGCTTTCGCTTACCAATTTTGAAAAACATGAATTTAAATATTTAAATCTCAGGGCATGAGTTCTTTTAAAAGGGTACTCCGCAGTGATTCCAGGTATCAAATGAAGAACTCTTTTATATGCTGAAATTTTACATAAATTTATTAAAAACAAGTTATTTTTCATACATTAGCATTTGTTATAGAGATATATATATATCATGAAAATAACTATAGCTATCATCTTAGTTAAATAATTTTTTATTTTCTCAGAAGGAGAACTGATCTTTTATTCCTTGAATTTGAAATTGACTCTAAGTTGCAACTAAAAATGATTTTATGAATAAAACGAATTGAAAACATCTGCTTTTTTATATGAATTTACATTCCTTAACAAGGATAAATATGTCATTAGACATTTATTAATCTTTTACATAAAAAGAAATTACTATCCTTTATACATTAAATTTATATAATAAAATTAAAAAATTAAACATTGTAAATTTTTATACAATAACAGAGTAAATATGGTGTGTTGAATAACACAAATTTACCAGTCCATAGTCATACTATACATAATTCAATGGTGGTCCTGCAGCTTCCTAACTGATGCCGTTGTTCTGTTCGTGGCGAAATTGTATTTGCACCTCACAAATGTTTGTAAAAAGAAAATCTATTTACACACTAGTCCATTCTGCAATTTGTAATTGTTCATTTGCCGACCGCATTACTATGACACACGCTAATTGTCTATTGTCTATTCGCGAGAACACGTCTAATCAACTTACTGTTCAAACAAAATGTTTTAACACACTCTCACCCTTAATCGACCAACGATTAAACTCTTTTCATTTTTTATTGTTCTACATATCAAATTAATACATCACACTATGTCCGTTCTTTCCACTAAAGTCTCTAAACTTCTTATTCAACTTGACAGATACACATTTTTACTTTCTAACTGTCTCAACACTCTTACTCTGATTCCAGAAACACATCTCACCTGTTACACGGTTCTATTCAGACTGAGACCTCATGGTGAAAATCTCACTTCCGTTATTTTTCGGTGTTTACTCTACTTCCTCCACGAAGTATTTTATCGCAACGTCACTTAGAATATTTCTCACACTGCATTGCATACACTGTTCCATGTTCTGAGCATACCCACAAATTTCTTTATAACTAAATCTATATCACACACACAAAATTATTTAAATTATATGTAATAATTCTTAAATCCTATACATTATTATTTCTTGTGTTTGGAAATCTATATTAATTGAATCTACTTTATTTTAACTTTTAAAGACATAAGTCACGTTTTCGACTTATTTATCCCCTCCCAATTTCGTTCTATACGATTTCCCACTATTATTTATTATTCAAACTGGATTAACTTTTTTAGGTATTACACAGGTGATGATTATATTTTCGCTCAGGATTGAGCATACCAGTAAGCGACATGTTTTATGGTGATACTTTTCAAGATATCGGAGACACATTTTCTTTCATTGACTCTTGTAATAGATATCTCAAAAAAATGAATAGCTTTTGAAACACTCTAACACCTCTTGGTAAAGGCTGGATTAATCTTGTTACATTTGGTGGTAAAAATGTAACAGCTATGTTACTGTTCTGCAGATTCTGAGGGTGTATAGGTGTGTTATTGATAATTAAACTGCTTTTATGGGAAGGTTTTTTGACTTCAAAAAAGACTCAACACTGAGGACAATTTCATTGTTAAACCATTCAGTGAATAAGCCAGTTGACATCCAGGAAATTTTTTGTTTTGATAGTAGACAGGAAGAGAAGCCCTGGGTTTTATAGACTTTCCTATGTGAAAGAAAGAAAGAAAGAAACTTTATTTCTCCAATGAAATGTTAACATAAGTACAATACAATATGCAATAATACCTGCAATAATATTAACAATATATTGATACAGAAACATAAGCAAATTGTATTAGAGTCTTGGATTACTTATCACAATGCTTGAGCTTGACCTGATAATTCCACACATTACAAAAAAGTAAAACACTACTCACTACATACAATCTACAATAATATTCATTATTTGCTATATTTTTAACCTACACATACACATCCATATCGTACACACTCATACACATATTTCCTGATAGAATAAATGTTACAAAAATATTTAAGAGAAAAAAAGAAAAACCTCCAAGGCATCGCCTGTTTGGAGGTATGTTTATTATACATTCTTGAATAAAAATGGCTTTTAAAAACAGTACAAAATTTAAAAAAAAGGGATTTATATAATTTTAATATACTCTTATGTACATATAAAATCTCCGTGTGCTAAATTCAAATTATTTATACAGATTATGACAATACATATAAAAATTTTAGTAGTATATAAATTAAATGTTGGAGCCATTTTCTTAATATTCCGACAGACATGGCAAACCTTCTATTAACTGGATTTTTGCTTTCATATTGCAACTGCATTTAAACAACTAATTATACCACTCACACTCTCACATACATCCCGCACTTGAACGGTGGATAGCATCTTCACAAAATATATATAGTACTGTGCACACAAAGCTAATAATACTCAGACTAACAATCCAAGAAATCTGCAATTAATTAAGATTGGATATATAATTCTTTCCTTTAGTCATTAAACTTAAACATCATCTGTTCTATATCCTCTATTGAAAAAAGCCAAACCTTCAGGTACTTTAAAAAAACTTTAACTGAATTTTGATTTTTTATGTTCGAAGGCAAAACTTTAAACATTCGTGGTGCTAAATAAAAAAACATTTTGGTAATAAAAGTATTTGATGGCTTTGGTACAGGTAAATCTTCTGAATTTCGTAATCTCAGTTTGTATACATTTGTTTGAAATTTTTACTTCTCATAAAGAATATTTTTAGTACTTTAAATGCATACATATACCTCAGTGATAATATTTGTAATTGTTTAAATAAGGGATAGCTTGACTCAGTTTTATTTCGTTTTAAAATCATCCTTATGAAGTGCTTCTGAGAGGTAATGATGGTTTTCAAATTTGAAATGTATGTCCCCCCCCCCCCAGCACGATATTGCATAATCTATTCTACTGTTAACTAAAGAATAATATAACATTTTTAAAAGATCTTTGTCACAAATAGTTCTTAAAAAGTAAAAGATTCTTAACACGTTATTCATTTTTTGTTTTAATTTTGTGATATGTGTTTTCCAATTTAATTCTTTATCTAACCATAGCCCCAAATTAATATTTTAAAGATTCCTCCCTTACTACCAGCCCACATCCTGCATTGCACTTATCATTTATACATTCCAAACATTTGTAAGTAATATCATTTCTAAACTGAATATTTCCTCTTAAGGAAAAATTTATGTATTTAGTTTTTTCGGGACTTAATAACATATTATTTCTTGTAAACCACCATCTAAGTGCCTGTAAGTCTAGATTCATTTTAAGCTCAATATCTTAACACAAATTTTCAACATAGCATAGAGCTGTATCATCTGCAAACGAAGTCACATTACCATAAAACTTTCCAGTGCACAAGTCATTAATATATATTAGGAATAATGTAGCTCCTAAAACAGACCCTTGGGGTACTCCATATTTTATTTCACCAAAATAGCTAACAATGCCATTGATTTTGACACATTGCTTCCTATTACATAAATAGCTCTTAAACCATTTCCATATAACTCCTCTTATCCCACAATCATATAATTTGTCAAGAAGAATTTTCTGGTTAACTGTATCGAATGCTTTCGTAATGTCTAAGAACAACCCAGAAACCCTTTTCCCATCATTCATCCCATTAACTACTTGGTCCATAAAATCAAGCAGAGCTCTTCTTGTAACAAATACATTTGTAAAGAACATTCAGATGTTACATTTGTGAAGTGCGCAATAGCCAGTTCAGAATCCGATGAGTGAGAAATTTCACAGTAAAACCATTCAAAGTAACAATATTATGTAGCATTTATGAAAGACATTAAATTAAATTTTTCTGTATTTATTTAATAACTAATTCTTAGAAGCAAAAAAATAACAATTTGGATTTGGTTAAAACATGTTTGAATTATTTTTTACACAAAAGTTTACTTTTATTATTTTTTTCATTAAACAATAAAACAAATATACTATAATACTGTTTATTAATATATAAGTTGTAATTACATGCTAATAAAGTAGTACTATTTCATTTGTAATTGATCTGTTCTGTTTTTTTACATCCTGGTCAAAACGACCGTGAGCGTCTCCACACTTTATATTTTTAACGCGCCCTCTCCAAAACTAATGAGAAAAATGAATCAAAATTTATTGAGGATTTGTTTTATATATGCCATACACTCAAACTTAAAAATAAAGCATATTTTCAAACATGAAAATTTGTAGTTGCACAGATAGTCAGTTAAATTTTTACAAACACAAAACTGCTTTCATAGGAATGCAATAAATATTAACCCTTAGCACGCGTATGACGGGATTTCACGTAACCCTCAACTTGACTGGTAACGCGTATGACGGGATATCTCGATTCACCGCTATTTGACTTCTGCAGATATTTTTAATTCATTTAAAGTCCAATAGAGAGCAGGGAAATGTCCTATTGGTGTAAAGTGACACTCCCACTATGGACTTTGTTCTCAATCACCTGCCATAGGATTTTGTTCAAGGAGAAATGAGAAGTTGACATATCTTGCTGGAAAATAATTTCATGCCTTGTAAGTTAAATGCAGATACACAGCACCCATAAGGTTGCCATTACAAATGAATGGTCACAAATAATTCCACATCAAATATTAATGTGAAACCTATGCTGGAATGAAGTTTCGATTGTGAAATTTGGATTTTCTTCACTCCATACACGAGAATTTTTGGAGTTAAAAATCCCATTTCTTGTAAACATCGCTTCCTCAGAAAATAAAATTAATTTTTCCTTATCATTGTTGGTTATACTGAGTCTATTTTTTTATATTCTCACTGATTGAGAAAGTGAACAGTGATTACAAAATATTTCAGAACTTTAGCGTTTTCCTATTTGTGACTACTAGGTAACTCTGTGTCTCCTATCTATAAAAAAATCTGAACTATGTCTACAGTCTGTATGTTTCCGAGTGTGTGAATGAATGTTTCATGAAAAGTTTATAAATAATGTATATGTATATAAATATTTTTGAAAAGGAAATATGAGCTTTCTAATTGTAATTTTTAATATTTTGTTTGTATGAAAGCACAAATATTGTTTTTTTCTTGTACACATCTTTTTAGATGTAGTTTACTTTAATGATGGTAACCAAAATCTAGTATTACTAAGTGATTACCTATAGTCTGTATACACTAACTTGGCATCTGAACCCTTGGCTACCTGTGACCACCCCCCGTCACTCCCTTCCTCACCCAGCTGTTTCCATGACTCACCTACTAGCGTTAACACTGCACTGTTTAACTTTTTTCAGCATAGTTAAAATGTTTAGGAAAATATAAGCAAATTGATACCAAACACGACACTATTCCGTTTGTAAAAGCCGCCAGTAGAAAGCTCTTTACACAGCTACTATTTGCATAATCACATACTTATTATTTACATGTTTACGTACTATTTACATACATTAGTTATTCAAGGTAGGTTATACTTCTATGTATCCAATTTTAATGTAAATACTTATATGTGTATTAACATCTGTTGTAAAATTGTATTGAATCAATATTGGTTTGAATCTACATAACAAATTATTTTCTTCATGAGAAATTAAATTCAATCAAAAGAAAATAAAGATAATACAATTACAATTTATTAATTCGGTAAAATTAAAATAAAACTGCACCAATAATTACACGACTTTACACTGAAGTTGTCAACTTACTTACATACTAAATATTCCCATACTATAATTTACTAGTTAGGTTATATTTCTGTGTACAACAGCTATTTTCAAACACTTTAGTGGAATTTTACATGTCTTACTTAAATTTAGAATGAAGTTAATTAATCCAATAGTAATTGTAAACGTGAATATGTGTACGTATATTTGGAAAAGTATACATTATGTTTCGTTTAATTTAAGAGTTTGAAAATTGTAAACTAAATATAAAATTGCAAATAGTAACATGTAACATCTTTATGAAGAATATGACGCGTCTAAATTGCTGTTTTTAACAATATATTTTTATAAGTTTTACAAGTTTTGAAGTTGATAATAATACATAATACATGCTTAACAACATTGTTGTTTTTATTTAATTTCCTAACAAAGTTAAATAGAAATGAAGTATTGAATAAACACATGGCTATATAAATTGCTTTTACAAACGGAATAGTGTCGTCGTGTTTGGTATCAATTTGCTTATATTTTCCTAAACATTTTAACCATACTGAAAAATTTTTTAAACTGTGTCTCCCATGAAAAAGTTAAACAGTGCAGTGTTAATGCTAGTAGGTGAGTCATCATGGAAACAGCTGGGTGAGGAAGGGAGTGACGGGGGGGGGATGGTCGCAGATGCCAAGTTAGTGTATACAGACTGTAAGTTTTCTCTTTAATTATTTTTAATTTTGTAAGAAAGTTGTTATGTTGTATAACTTTATAAAAATGGAAAATAAAAATTTACCTTACCTTTACGTGTTCAGCTCCTTTGTCATCCTCAGGAGTTTCTATATTTTGTTTGTAATTCATTGTTATACATGAGTGCAAGTTTACTTTTATAATTTTGTAGACATCACCCTTTAGTCTCTTTTGATCTATTCATGTTTATAAAATACTGTCATCTTTCAATATTATATCAAGGCTTGTTTTGTTTTCCGAACTCAATTATTTTGTAATGCAATTTATCAATATAGCAAACTACCTCAACTAGTTTTAAGAACTCAACATTCTGCTCGATATATAATTTCAGTATATGATGTTTTCAATCTAAACTTACTCTGTTTAAGTTGTACTTTATCCATTCTTTATTTTTATAAAAAGGGTAACTTCCTTACCTTTGTTTTTCTGACCTCTAAGGACGACCTCAGTTATTTCAGTTTTGACTAAGCTCACTGCATTTTTTACCAACCTCAGTTGTAATGTTAATTTATTTCAGTGCAAATGTAAATTGACTACATTCTTTTGTGGCATAGGTTATTCTGTTACTCATGTTTATACACCATTTTATTCATTTTCTGAACTCAGTGTGTAGACTAAATTGGATTTCAGTTTCAATTTTTAAATTGTTGGTTCAATTTAAATGAAAATTCAAAGATTGTACACAATTTTTTTCAACAATCTGGATTAATAATTTTTTTAATTGATTTCACTATAGTTGAAGATTGTTGAAAATGTTATTCCTAACTTTCTCAAAAAAACATTTTCCTATAAAATATAATAAGTAATTCTACAACAGCAATTTTCCAACAGTTTAAAACTTCGTTTAACACATTCGCGATGTCAATCAAATTCCTTTATTTACTATTTGAAGGAAGAGAATTTACATATAATATTACCAAAAAACACATTTTTTTTTTTGGTCATAAATTGTTTAGCCTTCATAAGCAACACAGTATATGAGCACTTTTATAAAAAAATTAATCTAATCATCTATTTTACACTTTTATTTTTTCATGTACCCTATGGGATATTACACAATTTAGTAATTATTTTTTATGCTATCCCATCGCATACATATGTTGCTTCTTGAGGCTGTCATCAGACACTCGACTCGGTGCACACAATTTCCTGAGCATCGCCAATGTTAGCCAGACATTAGACAAAGCTCCAGGTTCATTGAAGTATTGTTGCCTGTTTAGTGTTTTGTATATGCTCTTATTAATTTGTTTGTTTATACTAAAATGGACTAGAGTTATATTGACGAGTTAAAATTCCTTCACATTTTAAATTTAACGGACTCCGAACTATCATCAGATCATGACTAGTGTTGGGCATTAACGCTAACAATAGTCAACGTCAACACCAGTCATTATTTTATGGCGGCTAACCCAAATTTTGGTTTATAGAAAAACTGAGAGCACTTGTCAAAATATGACCAAAGTACACTAACACTACAAATTAAAATTAGTCTACTCATGTGGGTTGTACAACAGATGACAGACAGGCATATATCCACATTCGAACTCCAGTTTAAAATGGATATTTCCGCAAAAATTAATATCATAATTGGAATATGAATGGTTGTGTTCCATAATGTGGTGTGCATAATTAGGTTTGCTATGGGTTCCTTTATTACTTGGTAGATGTTCCTTGAACTGTTTTTTAAATTGTTTCCCAGTTTGACCTATTTAGAAACATTCGCAATCGTTACAACTGAATTTATATATTCCTGATTTCTGCTCTACTGGGATGGTTTTTTTGGATTTGATTATATTCCTAATGTTGTTGGAGGTATGGAACGTCATAGGTAAGTCCAATTTTTTCAAAGATATTATGTAGGAACACCTCCGAGGAACTAAACATTTTCTTTGTGGTTTTTTACTATTTCTTATGTTATTTTTCAGAATATTATTAACCATAGAACCTTTATAACTGTTCACCACAGCTATGTATTTTATAATGTTAAATTTAATACAAAAATCTGCATCCTTGACAGGTATTGATATTAGTAGGCAGTGTGCAGCTTTAAAAGTTATGAAAGAACTCTGTGGATAATATCTCTAGAATAAAAAGGGATATTAAAAAACAGATTGTGGCAATGATTTTAGATTCTATTTATAATATTATATTAAAATTTGTTTCCATGTACAATTTTTGTACACAGGACCAAGAAAAATATCATTCCAAGGCCCAAAAGTCTAGATTTAAAAAAAACTGTAAACATTCTGTGAAATAATCAAATTTATGAAATGTGACATTTCTTACTTTAATTAAAGTTGAAATATAAAATTAAAATGACAGGAGTGTAAACAATCAGTTTTAGACCTGGGACTTAACATGTTAAATGTTACTGGAGAAGCATCTTATGTTTCCACTTTTGAGGTGGTTAGGCATCGTAGTGAAGCAATGACCATCTTCAAGTATATGAGAAAGTTGATATACAGGGTGTCTTGCAACCATATGAACAAACTATGTCACGTTATTCAGCATGTCAAAAGAAACAAAAAATGTAATATAACATGTGTCCTATCTCATTCCGTTTTTGGTCTATCTGTATGTGTGTTTTTTTTTAAACATTATTTGAGGGAAAATCATGATACTTGGTATGATTGTTACTGTAGGTTGTTTATAAATGCCAATAAAATTTCGTTTTCATACAACTTTCCGTTTCAAGATGGCGGCAGTTCAAAATATTCAAAGTTAAATAATTAATAAACTACAAATTTGATCTAAAAATGTTGACACAAAAAAGTTAGACAATTTTAAGACAAATAAAATGATGTATTGACTGTAGTATAACTAAGAACATTACATTTTGGTTAACATGGTTATTAAAACGTCCATTAGAAAAGAACAAACAAAACAGATGATTTCAACAAATCAGCTGATTACAAGTAAATAGCTGAATCCAAGTAAACAACCTACTCATTGTTGTACAAAATCTTGAGCAACATAGTGCTCTCTGTTTGTAGTGTAAGTGTAGTAATTGTTTACATGATGAACCGTTTTATATTTGAAGAATATGCTGACATACATTTTATGTATGGAGTTGCTGGGGGTAATTCAAGATTAGCTAGTAAATTGTATGCAGAACGTTTCCCACATAGACGGGCTTTTGAGAATCCTCATGCGATTGTTCAACGTAAGTTTCAAAACAAATTCTCTGTCAATTTTAGGGCTGGAATAATTGATGGGCATTTAATTGGGCTTTACATATTACCAGGTAGACTAAATGGACCAACGTATTTAGTTTTTTTGAGGGACATCTTGCCTCAACTCTTAGAAAATGTTCCAATTCAACTAAGACAAACGATGTGGTTTTAACACGACGGAGCACCAGCCCATTTCTCCAATATTGTCAGACAATATCTGGATGAAGTGTTCAGAGATCGTTGGATTGGACATGGTGGTCCGATCCCATAGCCTCCACAATCCCCAGATCTCACACCTATTGATTTCTTTCTGTGGGGACATATTAAACAATTGGTATATTATTATGCAACTCCTGTAACTGATGCTCTGGATCTGTAGCAAGAATCGTTGAAGCTGCCGCAACCATTCAAGAAAGTGATGTTTTCGAAAAAGTCAGAGTCACCCTTAAAGCGCTTTCAACTCTGCAACCAAGTTCGAGGACGCCATTTTGAGCAACGATTATAAAAAATCTAATAACCACTATTATGTTCAATAAGTCACTTAATAGACGTTGACACCACTTTACTTGTAATCAGCTGTTTTGTTGTTTGTTCTTTTCTAATGGACGTTTTAATAACCATGGTAACCCATGGTAACCAAAATGTAATTCTCTTAGTTATACTTCAGTCAATAAGAATAAATTATACATAATTTTATTTGTCTTAAAATTGTCTAACTTTTTTGCGTCATAACATTTTTTGATAAAATTTTTAGTTTATTAATTATTGATCTTTGAATATTTTGAACTGCCGCCATCTTGAAACGGAAAGTTGTATGAAAACAAAATTTTATTGACATTTATAAACTACCTACAGTAACAATCATACCAAGTATCATGATTTTCCCTCAAATAGTTTCAAAGATATTAAGGTTTAAAAAAAACCCATACAGACAGATAGACCGAAAACGGAATGAGATAGGACACATGTTATATTACATTTTTTGTTTCTTTTGACATGCTGAATAACGTGACAAAGTTTTGTTCATATGGTTACAAGACACCCTGTATATATATCTGTGGAATTTCTATTATGTATAATTGGTAAATCTATGATTAAAAACTGGCCCATGTTGCTAAGTCAGTTATGATTACACAAAACATAGAAATTCTTTACATCAAATAAAGTAAAACTTATTGGACTAAATAATATTATTTATAAAATAATGTTAGTACAATCAGTATTAATATGAAAACAAACTGAAAAGCTAGTTTACTTCTTTCTACAGATTTGAATTGCCTTGGTCAGGATACAGTATGTACTGTATCAGGATTTATAATGGGTCACGTTTATCAAAAAAAAAAAAAAAAAAAAACAACTTCAAACTCAAAATAAATTTTAATATAGTTTATACACCATAAAGTTTTAGGAAATAAAATAACGGAATTACATTCAAAGTGAAAAGAGTATATTAGTTAAATATTTTTATATACAGACAATATTTTAGTAAAGTTTAGCAAACTGATAAACAATTAATATTCAAATAATAATAGCCAATGTACAAGATTGGAAATAATAATGTGTTGACCTGAAAAGTTGACAGAATATTTAAATACTATTTTTATTTCAAAATTATTGGACAAATGATATGAAAAAAATACTTAGTATATTATAATTAAATTTATTATCATTAAATATGTAAAACATACAATAGACATTGTTGGTAATGTTATTAAACAAAAATAAAACTTAATATTAATCTTACAAAGCTATATTTAATTCAGCATTAATCACAATGTTTGCACTAAGGAATCAATTCATCATACATCAGATGTTCCAACAGAAATTTATATAATTTAAATTTAAATAACCTTAAGGGGATGTTTTTAAATTCTAAAGGTAATTTATTAAATAGGCCTAAACATTAAAAATCGTTTGTTTTAACTTAATCTACTATATGAAATTGACTTATATTTAATACTAGACTGATTTAGTTTAATATAAGTCAAATGTATATAAATTTATCAGTCATAATGTTTAACTTAAGAATATAGGTCTACAACTTTCTCTATAACCAATATAACTTTAGTAGATAACTTAAATTCCTAATCAAGAACACAATCCTTGTCAGTTTCATTCATATATCTGTGACATGATACTGCATTGAAAGACAAGAATCTATGATGATACCCAAGAACTTTACTTTAAGTTTAGGATTACATTTTGTAAAGAAAATAATTGTTTTTAGTACATTTAAAAACATATTGTAGCGAGTACATATGTAGCGATCTCGAAGCACCTAGCTGGATCTAAACCTCTCTTCTTCTATTTTCAGGTTAAATCTTTGTCTTAATTCTTTATCATCCAGTCTCTTGTTGTATCCTCAATAACTCATTATAGTGAGTACGAGCTTGGCAATCCCGAAGGACCTAGCTGCATCTACATTTTTTAATGTAGTCTTGGGATAGATCCCTCTCTTTCATCATTCCTATGAGGTCTCTTTCATTAGGACAGATTGTACAATATTTGAAAAAAAATAATAACATATAATTATATTTGTTATGAAAATCTGGGCGTTCAATCATTCACCACAGCCACAAAAATGTTTTTAAGGGCCAACTGCACATGTTTTGCCCAATCTCTCAACAAAGTACCAGGATTTAAAAATTGTAGTTGATACAGTTTGGACTTAGGAAGGAATGGAATACATTTCAAGGTATGGACCTCCAAGCAATGGACCACTGGAAAGTATAATCAGATTGGTTATGAATAAATCTCTACCGTAAAAAAGAAATGCATGCATGAATACTCCTCTGTGCTCCATCTAACGGCACGATTGATGAATATGAATTTGAAGTTAATGAAAATAACTAATGCTGAATGAGTTGCAGAGGAAAACCGGCTTTCTTCAAAGTATGGCTTGATGAAATCAACAAGGAGAGAAGTAACGTTTTTCACTGACATTCAGGCAATGGGAAATCCTATGTTAACTGTAGCGTAAAGAAATAACAGAGGACATTTTTTCAATGCCAACAAAAAAATATCAAAAATACTCCATTTTGTTCCACCAAATGCTGGGTCCAATAAGATGGTTTTGAGTTAAAGGAAATCAAGATCTAGTTCATCAGGTTGTAAGAACTTCCCTTTTTCATAATAAGTACACAGATAATACTCATTCACCTTATAAATATCTAACATTGGGCAGTTTAAGACAACTAGATATAAAGAAGAATATGTAACAATAAAATCGCATGTTTCACTAATTATAAAGTAGAAAAGATAATTAAAACATAGACATCTTTTACACTAAAATTAAAGTTAGAAAAAGAAATTCAGAAAAATTATTCAATTTCTACTGATGCCTTACCATAAAAACTGATCACACAATTCGTGTCTAATCATGATAACACTACTGACAAACAATCTTATCAATCAAATACATCCACAGACTACAATAAAATTATTTTAAGAAGCAATAATTTTTAATTAATTCCTCTGGTAAAATCGGTGGAAAAGCAATGGAGGGAGGAAAGCGAAACTTAAAAATTGATATCAATAAAAAAGTTCTTTGAAACACAAAGCTCGAAAATCATCTATATCATTGATATAAAATTGACAATACAAAAATATGGGTTTTTAAAATTCTTAACATTGTAAATAAGGCAAAATGTGCCAAAAATTTTAACCTAAAAATCACGAACAAATTTGTATACAAATTTGTTTAGACTATTCAAACACTTATTGTTTAATACTCATGTTCCCGCCTAGTCGACATTCTAGAAAGTTTTCAAACATTGTAGCAAGGTTGGTCGTGTTGATTCAAGTAGTAGACCTGAGAGACTTGCACCAACACAGTTTGGTTGAAGTCAGAGTAATCAGAGCATTGTGTGTGAACGTTTCTGCTATCCGTTAAAACCGTGTTTGTTACAGTGTACTAATATACTTTAAGAAATCGCATTGCAACATAGTATTTTAGTTAGTTACGCAAGTGTAGTATTTAAACGCAGACTATATCAAAACGTTGCCTAGAGTGGTATTAACTCGCAAACGTATTGTGTTCGCGGTATCCGATTTTCGCAACTTTCGCTATCACAAAATTAACTTATTAAACCTTTTTTATATTTTGAGTGTTTCTTAGTTGCCAGGTAGCTATGCCTTGCTGTTGCAGAGTATACACTCTCTCCGCAGGATATCATCCAGGGAAACAGACGTTGGCATCTGCCATTTTAAACTGTCAAGATACAGTGACATTCATTTTAATCACATAATAGACTTAAGAGAGCATTTTATTTTCATAGTAACACAATCTTACATTTGTAAGATGTCCTCCGAAATAATTACACGATAAAACAGCACTCATATTTATAACTAATTAAAATTTTGACCCAGTTCATATAAACAAGAATTATAAACTTTAAGCCAATACAACGCATAAACAGTTATGGTCCTCCAGGCGAGATCTAATGAATTTCAGACTATGGAAATAACAAGTTTAAATTAGTTATATTTTGTTGTCGCCAGTTCAGATAGTTAAATTTTATTAAACTATTCTATAAGTCAGTTAATTTTCATTTGTCCACAGCACTAGTCAGTCCAGTGATTGTAACTAAACTAGATTGTCCATACATGCACACTCATACAAATTCAGAGCTGTCAAATCTTTTATATTGTTTATCAACTGTTCTGGCCTAACTTCACAACATGGAATTTTAAACTATTAACTCAAACTAAAATATAAATAACGGGGAGTTTATCATTAAAAACACAATCACAATTTCATTTAATTTAAGTAGTTATTGTGTCATTATTTATATTGTAAAATAAATAATATTGTCAAAATAAGCGATACACCTTTCAATCGATTAGCTGACACATCCGAACAGTGCTTACAGAAATTATCAGAACACACTGAAAATTTGACAAAAATTGTAACACAAGATACAGTAACTTTAGCAGTTAAAAAATCGCAATACCTTGGAACTATCAGTAAGATTTTGACAGTGTTAATTTTGTCTGAACAGACTGCAGATGAAATATAACTCCTGCAGTGGACTTACAAGATCACATCTCGGAATTATGTTTAGATCTTAAATCCAGAATGGAACAAATAATTACAATTCTTTACGCAAATATAGACACAGAGTTGAACGTATCCGCTACATCACAACTGTCTGACACAAAACCTAACCTAAGATTAGGTTACCTTTGCTGAAACTGCCTACATTTTCTGACAATTTATTTGATTGTTTTAATTTTTTTCATATGTTTGACTCCACAATTAACTAGTCAACCACACAATCAGGGGATGAAAAACATATCTATCTTTTTATCAGTCATAAAGGATGAACCATTGGCTCTGATAAAGGGCCTGTCAATTTCTCCCATTAATTACAACATTGCCTGGAATATGCTGGTAGATAGATATCAAAACCAAAGGCACTTGGTTTCATTACATCTGGACCTGCTAGAGTTATAACCCATAACAGAGCTCACATTTAAAGATCTAAACAACTTTCTCGACACATATCATGAAAACGCGCACAAGCTTAGAGCAATAAGGTGACATAACGCAAGAAATCAATGTTTGCTATAATATTTGGGAAGCTTGATGCTAATACAAGACATCACATTAAAACTAAAAGAAATGTTTCTTAGACGTTACTTGCACTTCCTGAGTTTATTAAATCATTTAAAGTGGAAGTTAGCCATTTAGAGGACGCATCGTTATTAAGAGATTTAAAGGAAACATTGTTAAATATCTCAGTACCTAGCTCTGAAATTCTAAAATTTTCAAAATAAAAATAATTTTTTCCCGTAAAAAGTGGAAATCGACAAAAGTTAGGAAACCTAACCTAAGCCTAACTTGTAACTATCTAAGCTAGGCCTAAAACAAAATTACTAGATTTCACTAAAACATTAAACTCTACAAACAATAACATACATATACACTTGAAGGCTTGAAGTAAATAATGATCTAAAGTGCCTTTTTTTTCCCTCCCTTTTTTCCAAAAATGAGATTTGACCGAAAATAGAATCTAGGAGCCAAGGTCAATAACGTAAAATGAGATCTATGTGCCAGAGTGGTTCCTAGTAAGTTACAACAGCAGTCCTGGCAGTCCAACGTATAAAGGGATCTAAGTCCTCGCGCACATGGCAACAAAAGCAATTTGTTTGGTTAGTGTTTTTGAGGTTATGTAGCTGCTGCTAGTTGGTTTTGAATGGTTTGCATTTAGAGTGTTACAGTGTTGTTTTGTTTTGTGAGTGTTGTGTATTGTATTGAGGAGATAATATGGCAGATGGCAATGTCAAAAAGAGAAGGAAGAAAGGTGAGGGAAGACTGTCAGATGAAATTAAGAAGATGCGAAATGCAGGCAAGGCGTACACTATGGCTAGCAACATTTCAGTGAGTGCGAAAGACCCCCCCATCGCAAAAAGTGGTATATAAGTGTAAATATAATTGCAAGAATAATAAATGACCAAAAAATGTTGCTGTTTAATGATTTTTATAAAGCCGATCATAGTAAACAACAGAACTATCTATTAGGCCTTATACAAGTAAAACATGTTGAAAGACGTAGGCATGGACATTATAAACATGCTGCACAAAGTAGGCGTCAAACCATAGTGCTCTACACTATTCCAAATGGCGAAGGTGATATAGTACAGGTATGTAAGAGTACATTTTGCAATATTTTTGCTGTGTCTGGAAAAAGGTGCCAGCTTTTGGTAAAACTCAAGCAAAATGCTAACCCTTGACATCATGAACGAGTGGCAGCAAAGGTGGGTCGCCTCGACCAAAAGAAGATTCACTTACTGGTGGTTCCCCTCGGTGGCGAGGAGGATGTCCTACTCGTGGATCACCCCAGGGCCTGTCACAACGCAGTTCTTCATGGGTCATGGGTTCTTTAAGAACAAGCTTTTTGGATTCAATCTTACCGAGGACCCTACTTGCGATTGTGGAGAACTGCAGACGGCCTTACATCTAGTGCTGCACTGCCCTGGGAATGAACACCTGAGACAGAGTCTTCGCCTACCACCTGACGACAGCGGAGAAGAACTTCTAACCACCAGGGAGAGGTATGCGTCTCTCGCATCCTTCTTCGCAGGGACCTACCGGCTATTCCAAGACGTGTCTGCAGCTATGGATTGACCTCTCTAGCACAACTTACGCATAACAACAACGACACGGATTAGGATAACCAATTTTCGACGTCACAGCGGGGGTTCGGGCCATACCACCTGAACTGAGTAGGGTGGTTGACTCGGACCAGACTTCCAGCACCATTCGCCAGATCACACCAATGCTTTACCAACACCTATCTACAACATCAACATTATCATCATTAACAATCATAATCACCACTTCTTTACTACTGGGGAAATCATACAATATACTATGTAATGTACACACATTCGAGGAACAGCCATTTGTTAGACCTAAATGGCCCAGGAAAATGGCCCCCCTTAAGCAGAGGCTAATTAATGGGAAAAAAAAGAGTCCGGGAAAAGGTGCCAGCTTTTGGTAAAACTCAAGCAAAATGCTAACCCAGTTTACATTGAAAAACATGGAAATAAGCAAGTTGAAAGGAAATTTTCTAAAGACGACAAGGCTCTCGTTTGTAATCACATTAATTCATTTTCACGCGATGTAAGCCACTATGGCAGAAAAGATTCTGGAAAGGAATATCTTTCACCTGATTTAAACATATCTAGGCTGTATCAGGCTTTCAAGCAAAAATACCCTGACAGCTCTATAACATATCGTTATTATTACCTGGTATTCAATAAATATTTCAAAAGTAAGATATTCTTTAAACAGCCCAGAACAGACACCTGCCCAACATGTGACCTATTAACAAGTCAAATTGCAACATCGGTTGGCACAGTTAAAGTAGAGTTTAGGAATCAACTTAAACTACATCATTTGAAAGCTGAAAGAGCTAGGAATAAGATGAAGAAAGATTTCACTGAGTCTCAATGTCCCAACAGCTGTAATGTAACGTTTGCATTTGATTTAGAAAAAGTATTATCTTTACCAACCTTGACTCATACAAACATGTACTACCTTAGACAACTTTCAAACTTTGTGCTCATTTTCATAATAACATTAGTATAATGAATCTGTGGCATGAAGGAATGACAGGGAGGGGAGGAAACGAAATTGCTTCCTGTATCTTGCGATCTCTCAAAGATGTGGAATCTAAAAACATACAGCGTGGAGTGACAACTGCTGTGGGCAAAACAAAAATAAAATGTTGGTTTTTTTGTGGGTTTATTTAACTTGCATTGGAATGTACCAAGAAATAAACCATACATTTTTAGTAGGTGGACATTCCTTTCTTAGCTGTGATAGAGATTTTGCAGCCATTGAAAAAAGAAAAAGAGTTACCAAATGCATTGTTCCGGAAGACTTACAATCTATGATAGAAAGTGTTAAGCTATCAAACCCTTTCAAAGTAAACATGCTCAGTGAAGTAGATTTTTTTTTATTTCAAACAAGCAGCTGACAGTTTCATCAACACATCAAAAGTCAACATAAGTAAACTGTCAAGAATAAGAGTGATTTCCAATAAACGAGGCAAAGTCATGGTTAAGAAAACCTTTAATGAACTCGAACAATGGACTGAAATTAACGTTTTCAAAAAAGGTGTAAGCAGAAAGCAAGTTTCAGAAGCACCATTGCCTATGTTGTTTATACACATCACATATTACAGAACCTAAGAAAGCGGACATAAAAACCAAGATTTTCGTGTAAAACCTGAACACAAAATTTTTTTTGAAGAACTGACTCATTAATACTGTTCTTATCAAAAATTACAATCTCTTGTAGAAAAAGTAGCACAAACTGTTGTTAACTTCTTGTAGTAGGCTAGAGAGTAGCCTAATGTTGTTTTATTTAGCCTAATACTGTTTTATTTTAGTTTTAATAAAGTTTGAATTGTTAAACGAGTAGTGTTTTTATAGGGTGGTTGTACCATTTGTGGCCACTGAACCATTAGTGGCCACTTATATTTTAATGCCATATATTTAGTACAGGTATGAATTTCCCTGACTTTTTAATGGCTGATTAAATATCCCCATGTGTTTACTTTACTTCCTTCATATGATAGTCAGCTGTTTTCAGTTTCCTGTTACAACACACCTTGATGAATTAAACAAGCGCCATTTTGGATAGATTTTTTAAGAGATCTGCTAAGAATTTACATGTAAGTATTTCTTAATATTGTTATTATCTTAAACATTTTAAAATATGTTTTAACATAAACAACACTAAAAAACATGCTCTACAAGACTATGATGTTCATTTAAAAATGGGCATGTATTAAAAGAGTGTTATTATGACTTGCCACTTTGGTAAAATGAAAAGTGTTATTGTTCCATTTATGGCCACTAATGGATCAACATAAGTTACATTTCTGGCCATACTAAAAGTACATGTTGATGATTTTTTAATTATGAATGTAAATTTCTTATTTTTGATGAACATATTACAAGTTAATGTATTTACAGAAACATTGAATATTATACTAAATGTTTTCTTTGTTTATTTCCAGTTGTTTAAGTTGTACAATTTAAAAGCCTTAGCTATGTTAACTTATTTGATTTTTCTCAGGCCTAAAGCAAAAATAACCTATCTTTCTGGTTTGAAATGATTCATAAGCCTAAGGTGTAGTTTAATTTGGTACACATAACCTAAACTAAAATTGAATCATTTCAAACCAGAAAGTTGGATTATTTTTAGACCTGAGCAAAATCAAACAAGTTAAGTTAACGTTAGGCTACTTTTATTTGCATAGTTTGAATGGTTTAACTTTGATTAGATTATGGCATATGCCACCCTAAACTAGCCCATTAACCCATAGACCTAAGTCAAAATTCATTGTATTTTATAAGTTGTTTTGGTTTTGTTCCAGGCAATAATGGGGAAAACTAAGAAACCAGAAAATGTGTGTACGGTAAAACGTAAGCCGTTTCAGTATTCACCTTCAAAAGTGGCAAATGCACTTAAGGCAGTTCGTGAAGGTAGTATGTCTGTTTTAAAAGCAAGTAATATTTTTAGAGTCCCAGGGCCCAAGGACCAGATTAAGAAACAAACTTAAGGGAACAGTTCCGGATACTACAGGTCGTGTTGGGCGAACTTGTATACTTGGTAAGGAAATAGAAGGCATTCTTGTTGAATGGATTAAAGGCACAGCTAAAATGGGTTTCCCTATCAACAAAACAATTATTTTGGATTCTGTGCAGAAAATTGTTGTAACAGAAAAAATGGACACCGTTTTCGTCAATGGGCGACCAAATAGAAAATGGTTTGATGCATTTATGCGGCGAAATCAGGACATCAGTCAAAAGCAAGCTGAGTATATAAATAAAGGTCGTGCAGCAGTGGACGAACATAAAATTAAAGCTTGGTTTAGTGAAACTATAAAACTTTTAGGAGACGATGTACAAGTTTAAAAAAATCCAAGATCTGTTTTCAATCTGGATGAAATGTCGTTTTATTTATACCTAAAAGGTAACATTGTCCTAGCTGAAAAAGGAATTCACGTTTATGATGCCTCATCAAATTCAGACAAAGAAAATATAACAAACCTATTGACAGGGAACGCGGCAGATGAAATTGCGCCTTCATTAACTGTTTATAAATGTCAGAGATTAAGCAATACTATTCTACAGGCCGCACCACCTGATTGGGGTATAGGTAAATCAGAGAAAGGTTGGATGACAGGAGATGTTTTTTATGAATATTTCACAAATGTTTTTCATCCATACCTTATTGAAAAGGCTATTCCACTACCAGTTATTTTTTTTATGGATGGACATTCATCACATCTGACATTACATTTGAGTAACTTTTGTTCGGAAAATGGTATTATTTTAGTATGTCTTCTACCAAATACAACACATATTTTGCAACCATTAGATGTTTCTGTATTTGGTCCTTTAAAAGCAAGATGGAAAACTGTAGTTAGACAGTGGAGAGTAGATCACAATGAACAAGAAATTTGTAAGCAAAACATACCTGCTGTTTTAAGTAAGATATTGCAGGAAAACAAAATTGCTGATATTATCAAGTCAGGATTCAGAACATGTGGATTATTTCCTTGGAATTCTGATTCAGTAGATTATTCCAAATGCGTTTTAAAAGAAAAACCTGAACACAGTCAGATGCATAGACCAACTGAAAAAATAGTGATTTCTCACTTAGAATATTTGGAAAATCAAATTGACAAATCTTTATTGAATTAGTTTAAAGAAACAAGGAAGCGATCAACCGACTGGGAAGGCGATATTGCTGCATCATTGCTATTTGACGTTTGGTTAAAATGTGTAGGCCTGCAAGAAGTTGAGCATGAAACAACACTCATGACTAACTCTGAATTCAAAAGCGTTGAAAACATTGAAAATTAGTATATCACATCAGATAAAACCACATTGCCTAATCCAGAACAAGAAATTGATAATCTCTTGTCAACACCACAACAACAAAATTCCCCTCTTAATCCACTTTATACATGTATGAATGATATTTCTGTTCCAAGTACATCCTCTACAGCTGATCAAGAAATACCACAACATTCTGTTACTCCTGTAAGTTCTAATTCCAAAATACCTGTAACTCCAACTTCTTCTGGCTCAATTTCTTCCATTAAATCCCCTAAAGGTATAGAAGACATACTAATTTGGCCAGAAATTAAAACAGATAAACAAAAAACGCAACATAACTATATTTCCAAATGTAGTTATTTCTAAAAAATGGCTTTAAATTAAACAGATTCAAATTAATTCCAAAAAGAAATTATTTAAAAAACAAAACAAAGAAAAACTAGACCAAGATACAGCAACAAATGTCAACAACACACACAAAGGCCAAAATAAGCACAAGGAAAAAATTGTTAAAAAAGGAAAACAACCAAAATATAGCCCTAGTTCTGAGAGTGACGAGTCGATGGATATTCAATATGATGATTCTGATCATGATATAGAACCCCTAATACAAATCCATGACTTTGTTATTGTTAAATATGAAGAAGAATATTTTCCTGGTGTCGTGAATGATGTAAATGGATCAGCTTTAGTTAGTGTAATGGCAATGAGTGGTCCATCAGGATGGAAATGGCCAGAACCAGCTGATGAAATCTGGTATCGTTTTGAAAATATAGTGGAAATCATCGAACCACCCTCTGTAACAAACTCGCGTTTCATTTGTAATGTTCCGGAGATTGAAAAGTACAGGAAGAAAAAATTGTAGGCTAATAATTATAAATCATATAGTACTGTAATTGGTTAGTTAGTTAAGAATTGTATAGATTAATAAATAATTGTAACCATTCATGATTATTTAGTGTTTTATTTATTTCGAATCACTCATAATAAAAATGTTTTCTTGCTCTACTTGTGATGGCCACAAATGGTGCAATGGCATGGCCACAAATAGTACTGAGGTGGCCAGAAATGGTGATTTTGGTACTAAATTTTAAAATGTGAAAATTTTGAAACAAATTAATATAGTAATTTCTTAAGTGTTCAGTCCATTCGAAATTTGATTCTGAATACACTAGTTTGGATAAAATTCACATATCTACAATAGCTTATCAAAAATTTTTCAAAGTTGAAATTTTCCTTAATGTGGCCACAAATGGTACACCTACCCTACCATTTTCTATTATTGTCATAAGAAAATTATGTTGGTAAATAATAGCCTAATACGTGTGGTTATTTTCAAGAAGGTGTACCGAAAAGTGTATCAGGCACTTAAATCTTCTTTTACGTCATACTACTCGGACATAGATCCGACCACATTTTAGTATTATTCATAACAATTTTTTACTAGAATTTGTAAAATTTTAATGATTGCAATAATTAAATAATATCTATTATGTCCCATAGAACACCTAAAAGCATATTGTGTCTTAAAAAAATAATTGTTTATACTTATCAAACAATAAATGTGATTCCTGTAAAATTTTGAAAATGGCACTTAGATCATTATTTACTTCAAGCCTTCACTTGTATAATCAAATAAAACACTCCATATAAGAAAATTTGCTTTTAGGCCTAGGCTTGTAACTTATCTAGGTTAGGCCAATTATAAATTATTCAAAAACTAGAACTTCACTCAAACAAATAAACTTTAGAAACAATAACACATATATTGTAACTTGTATAAACGAATTATAACAATAAAACACTCCAAATAAGTAAATATTTTCACAAGAATAGAGTCATAAATCATAAAGACTTGTGACAACTTACAGATTTGTCTGTGGCTAATATATTTTAGACAAGTAAGCCTATGACATATTCGTTTATAGCATTGGAAAGCTCTGAACTTCATCTATTCAAAGATATAAAAATCTGTGTGCATAGATAGATATAACTAATCAATATTTCATGTCTAGTGAACTGATTTCAGATGCAAAAAAATCGTAGAGTTTTGGTTACTGGTTCATAAAATATAATATAACTCAAAAACTATAAAAGCTAGGATAATTTGGAATACGTAGTTTGAAAGAGGAAGAAAAATACTATAAAATAGTGCCAACTTGTGCTCTTTGGACACGAATGAATTTTTACAAAAAATCAAAACAAAGAGGTATAAAACTTGTAACCTTTTTGACGGCCGTCACATGGTGCTACCTGCTGGCGAAACTGACGAACTACGAGAAATATTTATATTTTTTTCTATTCTCTCTATGAAATTCAGGTTACACCAGCTCTGAAAGATTGAAACACGAGCTTTTCAATGGTGTATAATTCATTTCTCCACAACTCCATTTACTAGGATAAAAGTTGAATTGAAAAAAATGTAATTTTTAGCGTATAAAAATGAGTTAAAATTCTTGATTTTGTTTAATTTTTATATAATAAAAATTAAAATAGATAGAAGGATTTGAAAAACACAGATCGAAAGAGAAAGATGTGATTTACAGAACAGTGTTATGTTCTATCTGTTTGACAGAAATATCGAATTGGGAATATTAGACAAAAATGACGTTAGTTTTGTTTACAACTTGTTAGCTCAAATCTTTGACTTACGTATCAAAAATATGCGAACTTCAGCAATTTTTATAATATTATTTATAACGTTTTGTGGTAATTTTTATTGCATGGTTATGCATCTACGGAACATTAGCTTTCCAACGGTATTTTATTTATTGCGATAGGACGATTCTAAGTGGGTGAAATGTCGAATTGCAAAATACGTGTTTTCCGGTCCTTAGACTAAACCATGCATTAAAAATCGACCCGCTAGCAGGTCGAACACCGCCTGAAGGGTTCAAGGCTTGACAAAAATAAATAACATTCTTCAGGTGGTGATTTATTTGTCAAAAATTATTCTGGCAAATGTTTTAATGTTCTACAAAACTTACGTCAAAGTACACAACATAAAATTAGCTATTTGGGTTTAAACCTTTATGGCAAACAAGATTGAGTTAGGTGACAATCCACTTAAAGCAATAAACAATATGTTTGGTTATGTTGTAGTGGGACCCATCAGTAGTACCAAACCCTTTTCCACATGCTTCTGTTTTGTTTTTAGTCACAGCAGAAATAGATCTAATCCAGATATTATGGTAGTTATTTTTACTGAAGAACCGCCTATAAAACACACCGTTTCTAAGGAAGATAGACTTTGTGAGGAATATTTTCTAAAACAGGTATATGCGACACACAAGGTAAATATATTGTAAGCCTTCCTTTACAAGAAAATTCATCAAATTTAGGTGGGTCCTACACTAACGCACATTCTATACACTGGAGAATAAATTTCACCAAAACATATACTAAAACAAAATTATATTCCTTTCATGGAGGAATATATCATAATAGGCTACATAACAGTATTAGCACATATTTTGCTTCATGGTTTTCAACACTATGTTGTACCACATCATGCCGTTGTTAAGGGAAACAGCCCTACCACCAAACTAGAGTTGTTTTTGATTGTTCAGCCAAAACTATTAGTGGCAAATCCCTCAACGAAATTCTTTATTGTGGGGAGAAAATAGAAAACCTAACCTAACCTACGTCATTGACCATTCCACAATACGTTATAATTAAATGCTCTATACTGTCTTTGATAGCTAGGATTTTTGATCCCGTTGAATGGCTAACTCCAGTTATTTTTCATGCAAAATCTATCAAGTAACTCTGGACTTTGGGCGTTTCCCGGGATGACTCCATGCCAAACAACATAATGCAATTGTGGGGAAAATTCATTAATGATTTACCTGTGTTGAACAGTTAAACTAACATTAAATCGCTGCCTTTACCTATGTAACACTATGAATAACCAATTACATGGTTATGCTGCTGTGATGTATGTACGCATTGTTGACAAAAACGATTTTGTCAAAACAAATCATCTCATCGCAATATCCAAAGTCTCCCCTCTAAAACACATTTCAATACCTAGACTTGAGTTATGTGCTGCTCACCAACACGCTGAATTAACTAACTAATAATTTGCAGTTAATTACTCCATATTACAAAATTAAGAAAATAGTTTGCTGGTCAGATCCGACAGTGACTCTTGCCTGGGTCGACATCCGCCTACAGAATCAAGGTTCAAGTTGTCAACAGAGTCAGCCAGATATAAGAATGGCTCTCTCTGCAACACTGATTTCATCTACCTACTTCTAGCAACCTGGCACACTGCGGTATAAGGGCTATCCCCTAACAGCCTTACTAAACCATTCTTTTTACTTTTTGCTCTATAGAATTTCGGTAATATGATTATAAAAGGATGAAACATTACCATTACAATGATATATAACTCATTCCGATACAATAATATATACTAGGATCAAAGTTAAATTGAAATAAATGTGATTTAGATCTGAAAAGCGTAGATCGAAAGATGAAGAAAGATACTATAGCACAGACTCATTGTAGATTTGATAGACAGAAATATAGACTTGTGAAAATTAGACAAAGCATGACGTAAATTTGTGTTTCACAACTACGCAGTTGTTGCAGCGAAATATACAAACTTTGCCAATTATTGAATATTATTTATAATATTCATAGTAATTTGGTTACATGAATATGAATGTTTGGAACATTAGCTTTGCAACAGTATATAACTTACAGTAGGATGATTCTTAGTGGGCGAAATATTAATTTTACAAAATTGATTTTGTGTTGTTTAGCACTACAGGAACAGAAATCATCGACACAAAGTGTGCCAAATTGTTGTTTGGGGGTTGAAATAATTTTATTATAGTTAGTGGAAGTATTTGATTGATAATATTGTTTGTCAAAAGTTTTTAGATGTAAATTGATAGTTTAGTGATAATTATATACAGTACTCATATAATTATAAATTATTAGATCATACATTTTCACTATTGATCCAGATGATTTTAAAGTTTTAGGTATCAAAGAAATTTATCTCCTTTTCCCTTGATATCAATTTTAACTATCTTTTCTACCTCATAATTAGTGACACATGAGATAGTCAGCATCTAGTAGTATTGTTTCATATTCTTCTTTATATCTCGTTGTCTTAAACTGCCCAATGTTAGATATTTATAAGGCGAATGAGTATTATCTGTGTACTTATTATGAAAAAGGGAAGTTCTTACAACCTGATGAACTAGATCTTGATTTCCTTTAACTCAAAACCATCTTATTGGACCTAGCATTTGATGGAACAAAATGGAGTATTTTTGATATTTTTTTGTTGGCATTGAAAAAATGTCCTCTGTTATTTCTTTACGCTACAGTTAACATAGGATTTCCCATTGCCTGAATGTCAGTGAAAAACGTTACTTCTCTCCTTGTTGATTTCATCAAGCCATACTTTGAAGAAAGCCGGTTTTCCTCTGCAACTCATTCAGCATTAGTTATTTTCATTAACTTCAAATTCAAATTCATCAATCGTGCCGTTAGATGGAGCACAGAGGAGTATTCATGCATGCATTTCTTTTTTACGGTAGAGATTTATTCATAACCAATCTGATTATACTTTCCAGTGGTCCATTGCTTGGAGGTCCATACCTTGAAATGTATTCCATTCCTTCCTAAGTCCAAACCGTATCAACTACAATTTTTAAATCCTGATATTTTGCTGAAAGATTGAGCAAAACATGTGAGGTTGGCCCTTAAAAACATTTTTGTGGCTGTGGTGAATGATTGAACGCCCAGATTTTCATAACAAATATAATTATATGTTATTATTTTTTTTCAAATATTGTACAATCTGTCCTAATGAAAGAGACCTCATAGGAATGATGAAAGAGAGGGATCTATCCCAAGACTACATTAAAAAATGTAGATGCAGCTAGGTCCTCCGGGATTGCCAAGCTCGTACTCACTATAATGAGTTATTGAGGATACAACAAGAGACTGGATGATAAAGAATTAAGACAAAGATTTAACCTGAAAATAGATTAAAGGTGGTTTAGATCCAGTAAGACTGCCTCGGGAACATGTATAAGGAAGCTCCTGAGGATTCTTCATATTTAATATTAAATGATTTCTTTTTTAATTTGTCCAATGATTTTAAAACTAAAATAGTATTTAAATATTCTGTCAGGTGTTCAGGTCAACATTTAACCGGTTAATACTGTCACTCTGTTTGACATTTACAATCCATACAAGTAGAAACATTTTGCCTGATATCTGATGACCAACACTGCATGGACATAAATGATAAATATTACTACTCACTGGGCATTTTTGACTTTGTCAATTTATCCCTATGTAGTTTATAAAGGGTTAATTTCAAGTGTTCTTTTTTATAATTTGTTTTATATTTTTGTTTTCTAATTAACACATTCTATACAAAAATCATCAGAACTTTTCTACGTCACATTTATATTTGGAATGAATATAGTTTGTATATGTAGAGACATGCAGGTACTCTACATTCTTTGTATACTACATATATCATAATTCTTTACAATGAAAAAGAAAACTTTACCATTTGCATATTTTATCAAACTGCCACAACATTCATAACTGGATATTCACTATAGCTTACAGGTCAATCTTTTATTTGATCTATAAATGTGTTGTTTGTACAAAATTTATTACTCCTTCTTACTGTTTGTGCAACTTCTTATCAGCCATGTTTTAACTTCCTTTTCGACTTCATAGTTAGTGAAACATGTGGTAGTCATATTAATATGAAACTATTATTGTTTCATATTCTTCTTTATATCTCGTTGTCTTAAACTGCCCAATGTTAGATGTTTATAAGGCGAATGAGTATTATCTGTGTACTTATTATGAAAAAGGGAAGTTCTTACAACCTGATGAACTAGATCTTGATTTCCTTTAACTCAAAACCATCTTATTGGACCTAGCATTTGATGGAACAAAATGGAGTATTTTTGATATTTTTTTGTTGGCATTGAAAAAATGTCCTCTGTTATTTCTTTACGCTACAGTTAACATAGGATTTCCCATTGCCTGAATGTCAGTGAAAAACGTTACTTCTCTCCTTGTTGATTTCATCAAGCCATACTTTGAAGAAAGCCGGTTTTCCTCTGCAACTCATTCAGCATTAGTTATTTTCATTAACTTCAAATTCAAATTCATCAATCGTGCCATTAGATGGAGCACAGAGGAGTATTCATGCATGCATTTCTTTTTTACGGTAGAGATTTATTCATAACCAATCTGATTATACTTTCCAGTGGTCCATTGCCTGGAGGTCCATACCTTGAAATGTATTCCATTCCTTCCTAAGTCCAAACCGTATCAACTACAATTTTTAAATCCTGGTATTTTGTTGAGAGATTGGGCAAAACATGTACAGTTGGCCCTTAAAAACATTTTTGTGGCTGTGGTGAATGATTGAACGCCCAGGTTTTCATAACAAATATAATTATATATTATTATTTTTATCATAGAAACAGCACACAATTTTATGACTTATCCACAACCACAATATGACTTTTTTTTATCAATAATGAAAACGTATGATGCAATAATTTATAATTAGCTGTTATTTAGTTTGAGTATTCCATGTAATTACCATAAACTACCAATTTACTAAGTACCATCCCCACTTTGATCTATTAATGAAAGTTAATAGCTCAGCATTATAATTCTGACAATAAATAACTAAGCGATTAGAAATTAAACCAAGACTATTTCTACCCCATAAATATCTTACTAAAGTAGGTAAATTTTGGAAAAGTTAACTTTCCTGTAACAAAAGTTTTCAACTAAGTTGGATCTAAGAAGTACAAGTTACAATTATTTAAACACGACTGAGCACACAAATACAAATTTCATGTAGGAATTGAGTTTTCTGAATTTCTTGTTCCATAGCTCCATTTTGAATGGACTTCGTTAATATAAAAATTAAAATATGTTCAATATATAAATTGATAAATTAAAGTAATTACACTACAGTTAAAAACATAGTTCAGTTAAATAGTTGTACTTTGTTTTAAGAATGGAACTAATCTCTAAACGTGTTGACTTGAAAGATTCAGTAAGTCAATGTTTAACAATTGATGATGAATCTCCTAATCCTCAGTTTCCTATTTCAACTTCCGAAGAAAACAACTGCATCAATGTTCTTCCATGTTGTTTGGTGCTTTTCAACATTTCATAATCTGCAAACAGTTTTAGATTCATTACAAAGTTTATATTAATATTTGAGAGATAAATATGTATTTTTTCTACTAACATCCCCACATTATGCCTGTTAGTAACACAATAAACAGTAATCAAAAAGCCATAGGATTACTTAAACAAATCAAAACTGTAGCCATCAGAAAAAACATAAAATCATCAAACCAAAGATATAAACCATTTTTTCCCTTTCATTTTAATAATAGTGCTGACATTTTAATCTTATACATCGTACAGCAATGTCAGTGTTTAATAATATAATGATAACATCAATATCATTATAGCCTATATATAACACATTAGTATTACAACACACTCAGATATCAATAATAATTCTACTCTATTCTGTACTAGGGTGGGCTATATATTACTGTAGATAGGCCTCATGGGACTATTCTTCCCACCATCTTATTCAGAGAATAATATGCTAATTAAATACTACCAATTCCCATGCCTTCCTTTCCTTTTGATATCAGGTAAGGCAATCTCTTGTAGCTCCTCCACATTCAGTATATTCACACAGTATGTGTGTGTGTTAGTATATTATATATGTTAGTATATATATATATCAATACCCATTGAGTAAGTATTATTAATTATATCTTTTTAAATTTCATGTCGAAATAGTATTTTTGTAATACAGTAGAACTCCAATTATCCGGATCAGATTGAGAAAAATTTAAAAAATAGGATTTTTAAAGGCACATCGTCCTGTGAGCAATAATATGCAGAAATCGTGCGTAGTAGTTGACCCTTCTAACTGCGAATATAGTATAGCGATAGCGGATGGTGTGGGGGGGAGGGGGAGCGATGACTCACACTGCCTCGCCACCCTGCTACTGTCACTCACTACAGTCTATTAATAGTCAGTCGGCCAGTGCTTCTTCAACCTGTCGGGTGAATTGATATGACTTTTTCGTGTTCCTTAGTGTTTTGATTATCGTATGCAGTACTACAATGAGTTCTAATAGGAACGTGTGGTGTTATCGTTGGCCGGTAAAATAAAAATTATCGAAAAGTTGGACAAAGGTGTATCGGGTAAACATTTAGCCAAGGTGTACAAAGTGGGAACATCAACAATATCGGACATAAAAAAATATTAAAAAAAAAAAAATGTAAACATTGTCATTAATATTGTTTTTTATTAATAAATACCGTAAATGTTCTCTATTTTGTTTTGTTTACATTTTTTCCTAAAAACGGGCTTTTTTCGAGAAAAATCAAATTACTGTATCCGGATTTTTGATTATCTGGATCGGGTATGGTCCCAATTAATCTGGATAATTGGAGTTCTACTGTATTGTAAATAATATTATCTACAATACCACATTTTTCATTGGGAGTTTGGATAGATACTTGCATCCTTTTATAATATAAATACTGTAGGAAATTGATGTTGTTTTTAAACATACCTAACAAAACAAGTTCACAATAACAGAAATAAACCTTGCCACGCATTAGGCCTAGGCACAATATGTCATTTAGTACACTAAGCAAGCCTGCGCAAAACGGTAATTTCAAGTTGAGAAAGAATAATCTAAAATAACTCTATGACGTATAAGGTGATACCATATGAAAGATCTAAATTTCATCTTCCTAATAGTGTAAAGATCGGTTACAAAATATCAATGTAAGTAATCGATATATCCTATTTAGTAAACTGCACCGAATGAAAAATGAGATGGTTCTGTTTGGTTACTACTTTGGTAAACTGGATATATCTTGCGATATATGAGATAGAAAAATTTGTAAGGCACAGATTGAAAGAGAAAGAAAAATACTATATAATATTGTCAACTTGTGGTAAAATAATAAAAGAATAAAATATGTATAAAATGAGATGAATCGAACTATTCTCATTGTGAACAGTATAAAGTATCAAGTGTCGACGAACTTATTTTGCATTACTACAAGCGGGAGTGACCCTGATAAATTATTGTTGCTAATTTAGTTGTTTTGAATAGCTCTTATGTTTCGTATAATATACATGCCATTTGTAATTGTAAATGAGTTTAAATAAAATAATAATGTACTGTAGTTTCAATTCATAATTTCAGGGAGTCCAGTGGTCTAGACTCAAAAAGCATACTTCAAGGATTTCAAGGCTTGAATTAAAAATAATCAAGGCTCTCATTGACGAATTATTACTGCTTTAACCTGTTGATGAGTGCGAACGTCCCAAATAGCCACCAGCTGGTTAGTAAGTATTTACAAGAAAATTGTTGTCAAGGAGTAAGAAAAAAAAATTTGAAAATAGTTGTTTTATTGGTTACAAATGTATAATAATAATATCATATTGAGTTAAAAACTTGTAAGAAAAAAAATTTACACTGATAAATTTTTTTACTGATAGCGGTATCCCATTGTCGGCGGCATAAAAACACCGCGGCATTGTCACCCGTCGGTATAGCAGATATACACAGACAAAAACGTTTGATGGGCCGCTTTTTTTCCACGAATCAATTTAGTATAGCCTACATTATGGAAAATATAACATTTCATTTCAGTTTTCTTGGAAGCGTATGTTGGTTTCGTTTACTGATAGCGGTATCCCATTGTCGGCGGCATAAAAACACCGTGGCATTGTCACCCGTTGGTATAGCAGACATACCCAGACAAAAACGTTTGATGGGTCGCTTTTTTTCCACGAATCAATTTAGTATAGCCTACATTATGGAAAATATAACATTTCTTTTCAGTTTTCTTGGAAGCGTGTGTTGGTTTCGTTTAAGACGCGGTTAAATGTGTCAAAAGACTAGACAGAGGGTAATCTGTAAAAAAGCTTTGTAGTGTTTAATTTTTCATGTTTGATGTATAATATACTTAACATAATATAATGATACAAATCACTTATACTAGACAAGGAACATAGGCACAGGTGTGTGTAGGGGGGAAACAACCGCGGAGAAGACGATGCAACCGCCTACATTTACGCGCATGGTGAATTCTCCTGAAACCACGCCCCCTGGAGTTGTCCTGCCTTACAATTGTGAAAAACCCGATTTCATGTGTTCTTAATACTATTTCTTGTTGAATTGTGACAACACAATAAGCCATGACTAATTTGTTTTATGATAAATACTTTTATTGCTCAGACGTAACCTAAAACGTTCCGGAACGTCCATACTCATTTACGCAAACAGCACAGAGGACGTTCAAGAACAGTTGTACTCGTTAATCGGTATTTTCCTGTACTCTTCAACAGGTTAATATATACTGTAGGCGATATCTCAAAAATCAAAATCAAGATAAAACAGGATTTTCACAAAATTTAAATCGACTATAATTTAGTGTTTATTTTATAAAATAATTTAAATAATTAAAATAATATGATTATAGAACTCATAATTTTTATTTATGAAAATAACACTTTTAGAAATTCCAATACGAAATTTATAATAAATCATATTTATATTTTTAAATAAAAATTTTAATGAATTTTATTAATTAAAATAGAACACTTTTAGGTTCAAAATGTATTCTGTTTTATAATATATAGAAGAAAACCACATATAAGCAGTCACTTCATTCGTAGACACATTTTCATTTTAGAAGTACAACGAATGTACAATTTCAAAAGAAAATTTGAAAAGTAAAAATCAAAATGTTCTATTATTATTTACTTGTTCATTTGAAGAACATGTTGTATAAATGGTTTATAAATAACAATTCAAAAGATTAAAAATTTCGGAAATGAATATTTTAGAAGAAAATGGAGTTAAATAACATACAAAGTCAAGGTTACGCAGTGTCCATATGTAATGTTTGCATTTTTCTATCGTCGATTATGTAATATAAAATAAAAATATATAATTTAACCGACTTTAAACATTCCAACACAAATAGCATAATGTAAATAGTGTAGTCTACATTTGATGTTGCATATAAAACGAAACGATGATAAGGAAAGAGTGATTCGGAAAGGCAATGGATTAAATAGATTGTCCATCAGGTAAAGGCCTAATCCGCCAATCAGCAGGTTTGAAGATCAATGCTAGAGGATCAACACTAAGGTAGATAACTGGTATTGAAATAACCACACTAACACTTGGTACTGAAGTTCTTAACTTTTCTGGTTTTCCAGCCTACGTTTCCAAAAATTCTGTCGTTTTTCATAACATTTTCACTAAAATTTAAAATTTTAGAGTGTACAGCATTAATATGAATGTTGAATTTATAAAATATGCACAAAGTTCTGCCGTTTACAAAAAGGTAATGAAATTAAATATATTTATTTGAAAATATATAATGTTCAAATGGTCATAACTCAAAAAATTGTTCATAATTTATATTTAACGTTGAATTTTAATACATTTATTTCACTGTATAAGTTAGTGTACACTGCTGTTTGCCCCACTTACAAAAAGTCTGGGTGTATTTTACAAATGATATATATATATATATATATATATATATCATTTGTAAAATACGTTTTTGTATATGTAACATAAATATTAAATAGTCAGTATCTCCAATAATTTAATTGCCTGATGCCACTATTTAAAAAATAATAGTAACATTAAATCATTATAAATAGCTATCGTAGTACAAGTGTAATGTAATTTAGATTACGATGAATGAGGATGAAGATAATACATATGCCTATAGGGGGGGGGGGATTATGAAGAGTGATAAAAGAAGAACTTAAAATAGCAAAAGGTGTAATCAAAGTTACTCCTTTCTCCCTCTCACTCTACACAGGAAGTAGTTCTTCCATTTATATTAGAACAAAATGGATGTTCTATAATGTTTGAATCACGCTATATTGTATTTATGTAGTTTTATTTTACAAACTTTATGAATATAAATTATATTTCTTTTATATTATCTTTTGTCAATATGTACTTTTACCAAGAGTAAAACCTTGGCAAAGAGTAGTGGTAGTAGTAAATTGTTTTAACAAACAGTGAAAAACATTGCACAAACTTTCATACTTCACTGATCCACAAAACTAAATAAAAACCACCCAAAATGTCAGTAAATATTAAAGATAAACCATTGACATTGTTATTGGGGAAATATTTAGATATTAAATAGGATTTAAACTTGCTTAGCTTCTGTCGTAAATGTGTCCTCAGTTTAATGGTGGTAAAGAAGTTTTTAATGGTAGTCAAGGTTCTTTTCTTTCTTTTTTTTTGGGGTAATTATTCCTAAACCATTTTTCCCCCCCTCTGTTTAAATTTAGCACACGGAATTGGGCCAATAATCTTTACATAACATTTAAAGGAACAAAAAGGCCTACTTTAGGAATTTTTAATGACCTATTATAGGGTTTAACCCTCCAACTGGTGATCGACCACTTTTTGCCTTAAAAGTGGTCGCTTCATTAGTCACGGCTCACTTCACCAACTAAAAAACACATATTTTGCCATTCAACGTTACGCCCACTTAAAATTGTCCCATCGCAATAAATAAAATACCGTTGGAAAGCTAATGTTCCGTAGATGCATAATCATGGAAAAAAAATACCACAAAACGTTATAAATAATATTCCAAAAATTGGTGAATTTCACGTATTTTTGTAGCGTAAAATCGTAAATTTCAACTCTGCGCCTTTTCGTAAAACGCGGCTCCATTTTTCCTGATATGATTACAACTCTATTTTTCTGTCATTTAAGTCAACTAAAACACTGTTATATAGATCACATGTTTCTCTTTATAACCGTAGATTACAAATTATTCTGCGTCTAACAGATCCAGAGATATTCGTACTTGAACATAGAACAAACCTGACGACACGAAATTCATTTGGCATTCGATGCGCTTTACGAAAAGACGAAATTCATTTCTCTCTGTTTTTAAAATTATTTTTCTTTACAGTATGTTGTAGGGGAAATTCCATTCTATAAGTTGGTAGCACTTGATATTTACTTAGAACTCTTAGAAGGCTTTGTTTTGATCTCGGAACGTACGCAAATGTGCAACGTAAAAACTGTAACAAATGACGTAGCGCATATTGTTTTGGGGTTAGATATTTGTTATTTTGAACAAGTTACAATATATGTGTTTTTATATCTAAAGTTTATGTTTTTGAGTGATAGTTTAGTTTTTGAACGGTTCATATTTGGGATAACCTAGGCCAATATTGTAAGTCTAGCCTATATGCACATTTTCGTATATTTAGTGTTTTATATGATTATAAAAGTGAATATGTGTGTTATTCTTTGTAAATTATATATTTTCTTAGTTAAATCTAATGATTTTGTCTTTGGCCTATCTTCAGATTGTTACTAGTGAGGCTAAATTGTGGAGGTTACAAACCTAACCTCAACCTTCAAAGTATCACTTTTTAGTCAAAATCATTGTTTTTATTTAGAAAATGTAACATATTATTATTTTTTCCCCCTAAATATATTCACAAATATATTAGAAATCTCAAGTAATGGTTGAAAAAATTGCAAAAAATGTATTAGTATGTTTTTGATTACCATTTCTGTGAAATTTTACTCTCCGTTACTCTCGATTTTTGGTATTTGACCAAAAAACTCCAAATGTGATACATGTAACATTTTTTTGCCCGACACAACTAAATTCTGTGCACCTTTCTGGACATAATGATATATAGAAGTTCTGTATAAAATATATTTGACTATTTTTTATGTTTTTTGGAAAAAAAAGAGAAAATTCAGTTTTTTCGTAAAATATTTTTTTAAATTTTTAAAATGTAACAAATTTATATATTTTTTCCCCAAAATATATTCACAATTAATACACAAAAATTGTGTATATCTTAGAAATAGGTAGTAAGCTATTGATTTTGGGTGATACAGATTTTTCTGAAAAAAGTTAATATCATTTTTCACATCTAACATACTTACTCCAAAACCGTTTCAATTTTTTTTTTTTTTTTATTACATAGATGAATTCTATGAATCTTTTTGAGAAAAATTATATCTTATAAGTTAGGTTTTGTATACAAATAATATATTTTATTAATTTTTAAACGAACGAAGAATTTTTAAGACAAATTAACATGCGCCAGATTGAGGGTTAATTTGATCAAAAAATCTTCTTTTATTACAACCTCATAGCCGATTTTGTTGTTTCTTACCGTAAGTTATGAACTGACAGTTTTGTTGAGATAACAACCAAACCTTTTTGTTTGGGTTCTTGAAGGTTACACTTGAGCAAAATTAAATCAAAATCGCTAAAGCCGACTTTGAGAAAAACATAATTTAAATACCTTTCTTATGGAGTAGTTATCAAATATTGAGTTTTATAAAAGACCTGACTTTTGGCCAAAATATCGGTCCTCACACTTGGGATAATAATTTCTGTACAGTAGTTATCTCTCCTCTTAAATAATAATCATTGTGTGTAAGATCAGAAACTGAAATTTGGTACCATTCCCATATAGGCATACGACAAATTGTTCCATCTGGCCAAGGTCAATGCAAGCATCGATTCACTCAAATGACAGATATTAAATCACGAGTTAAACTAGTTTACAATTATTTTGTACAAAATAAATATTTATTTTAAAAGATTTCTAATTTCAATGCATCGGAAACATAATTAATTACATTGTTACTTGAAGAACATGGCATAGAGGTAAAGGTTATTTTTAGATTCACTATGGCGAAAGGGACTTTTACCACTAATTTTGGAACAAAATTTACAGCTACAAAAATGTTTTCAAATTTAAAAAATAGATATACCCTTGGAAGTATGGTTGCGGAATGGTAGAACAATCAGAGTAGAGGGAGCGCACGAGACTTCTGTCATATTTTAAGACTAAACAAAGAACAGAATAAAAACACTAAAATGCATATGCAGGTTATAATAATGTTAAAAAAGACAGCCAGTCTTGAATAGTGATAAAAATCATTATTCTATTCTGCAAAAGAATGCTCAGTTTGCTACGAATAACGTAGATGAATTAGATATTCTATTGGATTCTATGAAGTTGATGTACTGACAGATAGTAAAGACTTGTTAAGAACATTCGGCTTATTGTGGTTGATTAACTCTCCTACATGTGACAGCAATGTCAACTAGCTATAGACTATGCCATTACTAATATAACTGAAGATACATTATCTGTTAGAATCGTGCAATCAGGTATATCTGACCATTATGACCAGGAGATAGTTCTATTTGATTACTACAAAAAAAAAGATAGAAAATTGAATCACCTTCACAAACCTATCACAGCAGACATGTGCCCAAAACATTACCCTAAAAACATAATGAGCAGGTGTTGGAATTTAAAACCAACATTGAATTCAATTTAAACTTAGCATGTCCCTTTAAAAAACACAAGCCCAGAGTAACAAGAAATGGGCTAATGGATTACAAAAGGTATCTTAGTGTCTAGTCAAAAAATGAAAGTGTTAGCTGAAATAAATAAGACCTCTAAAGACGTAACATTTAAGAACTATTATGTAAAATATAGAAGAGAATACAAAAGAGTCATTAAGGAGGCTAAAGCATATGAAGTTAACAAACAAATGATTGCTTCGGATAACTTGCCTAAAACTGCCTAGAAGATAATTAATGGGAACAAGGCTAGGAAGTCGAATGGAACAATTGCCTTGCGGTAGGGGAGAAGCGGTATGCTAACCCATCAAGGATAGCGAATCTATTTAATCATTTTTTTGCTAATGTAGGTAATCCAGAAGAATCAAAGCCTAATAAAGGTATAAATACTGTTTCTTCTTCTCAATAATTCATGATAGCATTGTTTCCTGTGTGTATGAGGCAGCAACACTCATACACCTAAATAACTCCCAGCCTTCTGGACTGGATGTTGTGTTCCCTTTGCTTTTGAAAATGTGGAAAATGTGCCTTCAAAAGCTGACTAAACTCTTAACAATTATGGTGAACAATTTCCTTTACGGTAGGTATCTTTCCAGACTACTTTAAAATAGCTAAAGTTATCCCTATTTATAAAAATGGAGACAATGACGAATAATTATCGTTCGATATTCTTGCTACCTGCAATTAGCAAAGTCTTCGAAAAACTATTTCTGAAATGTCTTCAAAAATAAATAAACAAAAGGAACATTATTGCTTAGAGCCAGTTTGGATTTGTCAAAGGTAGGTCAACAATTAATTGATACCATTAGTAATCTGATCGAGTTTGTTATAAAGGTCATGGATGAGCAGGAACATGCACTTAGTGTATTTCTGGATATGTCCAAGGCTTTCGACTGTGTAGACTTTAATTTACTATTTAATAGATTAGAAATATATGGCTTCAGAGGTCTACCACTTGATTGGCCAAAGTCATATATGATAAAACAGAAAACAAGTGGTTCAGGTCAGAAATGTTTTATCCGATCAAATTGACCTAAATTATGGAGTTTGAGAGGGATCCATCTTGGTTCAGTATTGTTTATCCTCTATGTGAATGACCTACACTTCAGTGTTAGGGGTGGTAATCTAATTCAGTATGTTGATGATACCACTATAAGTCTAAAAGGGCATCGACTTTGTGATATTAAAATAAATGCATTTGTACTAGTAAATGCTGCTTGCCAGTATTTTCATGAACTTAATCTGAAAGTTAATCTATTAAAGACCAAATACATGCTCTTTGGATTGAAGCCTTATTTAGAGGGAGGTTTAAATATGTCGTTGGATGAGCAATCTATAGAGACTGAATCATCGTTAAAGTTTCTGGGCCTCACTCTTGACACCAAACTGTCTTGGATGGGGCATATAAATGAGCTGTGTGAAACACTGAGTTCAGAGGTTTTTCTACTCATGTGAATGGCACAATTCTGTTCAGGACGGATTTTAAGATTGGCATACTTCGGTCTGTTTTTTTCCTCACCTAAATTATGGAATTGCTCTATGAGGTAATAACGTTAACAGAGCACGGTTATTATTAGGTTAACCCTCTTTCTCGGTGAGGTTGAGAGGGGAACCTAAAATAAATTTACAATTCTCGGTTGTAAATTGTTGTATGGTTTAGGTTAGGTTAGGGCGTAACTTTATGATGTGTTTATTGTGTGTTTTGTTTGAATCTTGTTGTATTTATATTGTAATGTAAGGTTTTCATGTGAATTGGTTAAAATGGTTGAAATTGTTGTATGGTTTAGGTTGGGTTAGGGCGTAACTTTATAATGTGTGTATTCTGTGTTTTGTTTGAATCTTGTTGTATTTATATTGTAATGTAAGGTTTTCATGTGAATTGGTTAAAATGGTTGAAATTGTTGTATGGTTTAGGTTAGGGCGTAACTTTATGAAGTGTTTATTGTGTGTTTTGTTTGAATCTTGTTGTATTTATATTGTAATGTAAGGTTTTCATGTGAATTGGTTAAAATGGTTGAAATTGTTGTATGGTTTAGGTTAGGTTAGGGCGTAACTTTATGAAGTATTTATTGTGTGTTTTGTTTGAATCTTGCTGTATTTATATTGTAATGTAAGGTTTTCATGTGAATTGATTGAGCGGTTGTAAATTGTTGTATGGTTTAGGTTAGGTTAGGACGTAACTTTATGATGTGTTTATTGTGTGTTTTGTTTGAATCTTGTTGTATTTATATTGTAATGTAAGGTTTTCATGTGAATTGGTTAAAATGGTTGAAATTGTTGTATGGTTTAGGTTAGGTTAGGACGTAACTTTATGATGTGTGAATTGTGTGTTTTGTTTGAATCTTGTTGTATTTATATTGTAATGTAAGGTTTTCATGTGAATTGGTTAAAATGGTTGAAATTGTTGTATGGTTTAGGTTAGGTTAGGGCGTAACTTTATGATGTGTGAATTGTGTGTTTTGTTTGAATCTTGCTGTATTTATATTGTAATGTAAGGTTTTCATGTGAATTGGTTAAAATGGTTGAAATTGTTGTATGGTTTAGGTTGGGTTAGGACGTAACTTTATGATGTGTTTATTGTGTGTTTTGTTTGAATCTTGTTGTATTTATATTGTAATGTAAGGTTTTCATGTGAATTGGTTAAAATGGTTGAAATTGTTGTATGGTTTAGGTTAGGTTAGGACGTAACTTTATGATGTGTTTATTGTGTGTTTTGTTTGAATCTTGTTGTATTTATATTGTAATGTAAGGTTTTCATGTGAATTGGTTAAAATGGTTGAAATTGTTGTATGGTTTAGGTTAGGTTAGGACGTAACTTTATGATGTGTTTATTGTGTGTTTTGTTTGAATCTTGTTGTATTTATATTGTAATGTAAGGTTTTCATGTGAATTGGTTAAAATGGTTGAAATTGTTGTATGGTTTAGGTTAGGTTAGGGCGTAACTTTATGATGTGTGAATTGTGTGTTTTGTTTGAATCTTGCTGTATTTATATTGTAATGTAAGGTTTTCATGTGAATTGGTTAAAATGGTTGAAATTGTTGTATGGTTTAGGTTGGGTTAGGACGTAACTTTATGATGTGTTTATTGTGTGTTTTGTTTGAATCTTGTTGTATTTATATTGTAATGTAAGGTTTTCATGTGAATCGGTTAAAATGGTTGAAATTGTTGTATGGTTTAGGTTAGGTTAGGACGTAACTTTATGATGTGTTTATTGTGTGTTTTGTTTGAATCTTGTTGTATTTATATTGTAATGTAAGGTTTTCATGTGAATTGGTTAAAATGGTTGAAATTGTTGTATGGTTTAGGTTAGGTTAGGACGTAACTTTATGATGTGTTTATTGTGTGTTTTGTTTGAATCTTGTTGTATTTATATTGTAATGTAAGGTTTTCATGTGAATTGGTTAAAATGGTTGAAATTGTTGTATGGTTTAGGTTAGGTTAGGGCGTAACTTTATGATGTGTGAATTGTGTGTTTTGTTTGAATCTTGCTGTATTTATATTGTAATGTAAGGTTTTCTTGTGAATTGGTTAAAATGGTTGAAATTGTTGTATGGTTTAGGTTGGGTTAGGGCGTAACTTTATAATGTGTGTATTCTGTGTTTTGTTTGAATCTTGTTGTATTTATATTGTAATGTAAGGTTTTCATGTGAATTGGTTAAAATGGTTGAAATTGTTGTATGGTTTAGGTTAGGTTAGGGCGTAACTTTATGAAGTGTTTATTGTGTGTTTTGTTTGAATCTTGTTGTATTTATATTGTAATGTAAGGTTTTCATGTGAATTGGTTAAAATGGTTGAAATTGTTGTATGGTTTAGGTTAGGTTAGGGCGTAACTTTATGAAGTGTTTATTGTGTGTTTTGTTTGAATCTTGCTGTATTTATATTGTAATGTAAGGTTTTCATGTGAATTGATTGAGCGGTTGTAAATTGTTGTATGGTTTAGGTTAGGTTAGGACGTAACTTTATGATGTGTGTTTTGTTTGAATCTTGTTGTATTTATATTGTAATGTAAGGTTTTCATGTGAATTGGTTAAAATGGTTGAAATTGTTGTATGGTTTAGGTTAGGTTAGGGCGTAACTTTATGATGTGTGAATTGTGTGTTTTGTTTGAATCTTGCTGTATTTATATTGTAATGTAAGGTTTTCATGTGAATTTAATAAGTGGTTGTAAATTTTTGTGTGGGCTAACTTAGGTTAGGGCGTAATTTTATGATGTGTGTATTGTGTGTTTTGTTTGTATATTGCTGTATTTATATTGTAATGTAAGGTTTTCATGTGACTTGATTGATCGGTTGTAAATTGTTGTATGGTTTAGGTTAGGTTAGGGCGTAATTTTATGATGTGTGCATTGTGTGTTTTGTTTGAATCTTGCTGTATTTATATTGTAATGTAAGGTTTTCATGTGAATTGATTGAGCGGTTGTAAATTGTTGTATGGGTTTAGGTAAGGTTAGGGCGTAACTTTATGTTGTGTGTATTGTGTGTTTTGTTTGAATATTGCTGTATTTATATTGTAATGTAAGGTTTTCATGTGAATTGATTGATCGGTTGTAAATTGTTGTATGGTTTAGGTTAGGTTAGGGCGTAATTTTATGATGTGTGTATTGTGTGTTTTGTTTGAATCTTGCTGTATTTATATTGTAATGTAAGGTTTTCATGTGCTTTTTTTAAAGCTACTCGTCTGCCGATGTCGATTGGTGGGAACATGGTCAACACCGTGGCCCACGCTGAACACTAGCTCGTCACCCAAGGGGCTTCCAATTAAGTTGGAGGACCGCCTTTGGGTGCCATTTGAACGTCTGCAAGAAGTCGGCAGGGCAGCTTAATTGCTCTCCTGTCCATGACGCTCTTGTGCCAGCGAGTCTGCCCCAATAACTGCATTCAGTGGTATTGCCAAGACCGTTGGAGCGGTTTATTTTAGGTTCCCCTCTCAACCTCACCGAGAAAGAGGGTTAACCTAATAATAACCGTGCTCTGTTAACGACCTCAGATCAGGTGGGACTACCCGCTGAATTTAAGCATATTAATAAGCGGAGGAAAAGAAACTAATTGTTTATTAGAATTTATTTGAATAACCAGACAAATCGCTCCACCAACTAAGAACGGCCATGCACCACCACCCACCGAATCAAGAAAGAGCTCTCAATCTGTCAATCATCTTGGTTCAGTGTTGTTTATCCTCTATATGAATGACCTACACTTCAGTGTTAGAGGTGGTGATCTAATTCAGTATGTTGATGATATAAGTCTAAAAGGGCATCGACTTTGTGATATTAAAATAAATGCATTTGTACTAGTAAATGCTGCTTGCCAGTATTTTCATGAACTTAATCTGAAAGTTAATCTATTAAAGACCAAATACATGCTCTTTGGATTGAAGCCTTATTTAGAGGGAGGTTTAAATATGTCGTTGGATGAGCAATCTATAGAGACTGAATCATCGTTAAAGTTTCTGGGCCTCACTCTTGACACCAAACTGTCTTGGATGGGGCATATAAATGAGCTGTGTGAAACACTGAGTTCAGAGGTTTTTCTACTCATGTGAATGGCACAATTCTGTTCAGGACGGATTTTAAGATTGGCATACTTCGGTCTGTTTTTTTCCTCACCTAAATTATGGAATTGCTCTATGAGGTAATTCAACAAAGAAAATGGTTCAAAGGGTTTTCAGTTTACAAAAGCAAGCAGTAAGAATTATAGCTCGTCTGGGGCATCGTGTTTCTTGTAGAGGCATTTAAAAAATCTAAGTATCTTGACCTTTCCCTGTATGACATTTTTGAAGTAATTTTACATTACAAATATACGAGTTCTGCGACTCGGAACATTGATGTACATACATACAATACGCGAAATAAAGATGACTTCCGTGGCAAACAGCACAGACTGTAAGCTTTTGACAAACTACCGTCTGAGACTAGAGTCCGCTTCATGAACAAACTCCCTAAAGAGTTTAAAGAAACAATGAAAGTCAAGGTTTTTAAATATAAATTAACTGGTGGCTGAAGTTTTTAAGGTTTTCTACACTGTGGGGGAGTTACTGTATGCCACATTTTAGCCGTGTGAGTTCTAGGTTTAGGTGATGTAGAGTAACTTTTGATAGGATTGATGTATTTTAAATGTGTTTTCTCTTTTCTATTCCTAAATGTACAAAATTTTTATTTAGTATATCTTTAATTATGCTATAATTACGTTTGTTTATTTATAACTTTATTTATCTTAATTACTTGTATATTATTGATGACTTGTCTCATGCAATATGTTTTGTCCTTGGGACTAAATAAAGAAATTGAAATACAGGGTTATTAATTCTAAAGCTAAAGTTTCAAAATTATTTTAATAATATAAATGACCTACGAAACAACATGTGTGCATTGTTTTGTTTGATACAAGTGAAGTATGTTATCTTAATATGATATTAGCATGCCCTTAAAATATCTTTTGTTTACATTAAGTCTATAGAATGCTAAAAGAGAAAACAAAATTTATAAATTATAACTACTGTACATGGTTATATTATGTTTCTATACCCTAACATTTACACTTTTCAAGCTCTATGAGGAGACTGTACATGCATTTCTTGCACCATTTGCTCTCGAGGGTGTGATGGTGTGTGGGGGTGTGAGCGGGGTTTCAAGTGAGGACTTATGCGCCTCCACATGCAGAGTGGGCAATATACTGATGTGGCTGAACTTTGTGATGTGGCATCCGACCCAAGCCAAGGTGGGATAGAATATGCCAATGACTGCATGACTAAGGGGGAGGTTAGTCTTGAAATATACAAACTCCGGATACCAGGCGATCTTCAGTTTCAACCTAGCCTTACCTATATATGCAGGGCTCCTGTATGGGTGGACGTTTATGTCCCTAGCTATTTGTGGGACTTATATGGAATCAACAAAACCAGAAAAAGTAGATGAATTGGGGAAAGACAAGTGAATTAGAAGTAATCAGATGAAAATGGAAGTATTAGGAGTTGTGAACAACTCTGTGGAATCTATTCTCCAAACTCTGCAACTGAACATAGGCACTTGGGGAGTGCTGATTTATCCTGTTGCATAGAATAGAACATCTTGACATCAACAAGAAACGACTCTCAGGCGTATAAAAGCGGAAAATGAGAAGAGTTGAAACAGTGGCACAGGGGTTTCCTATAAAACACAGAAATAGAAAACCACACAGAGAAAATACCAAAGTGGAGAGATAATCAACTGACACAGGGGAAAGCTCAGGAGAAACAAATTGGGCTAGTCAACAATCCAAAAGGATAAGATCTGATGGGAGCTCACCCATAACAGAGGAAAGAAAAAGACCTCGCTACGATGGCAAGATGGACAAGTGTAAGGATTGCAAGACAGTAGGCATGTCCACCAAGGATATTCTGAAAGCAATCAAGATGGTGATAGTTCTATCAAACTTTCTAGAGAAAACTCTGATTGAAGAACAATCGGATGCGATTCAGGAAATTATTGTAGTATAGGTACTATCCTATAAGATACAGCACTCAAATCCACAACTCCTACCTGGAGAAAGGAGCTCTCCTTATTACAAGCGTGGATGAGACAGCCAAGAAGTGGCTGGTAGACAAGTTCCCTAAGCTTAGTAATGAAGAGGGATTAGTACTGAAGGTCGATCTAACCAGGGTGGTGCTCAGAACAATGAAGTTGTTGATCTAGGTACCTAAACTTCTAGAGAAACTCCTACCAGAACAAGTTCTGAAGATGATGAAAACCCAAAATAAAGGGCTAAAGATACAGAACTGAAGAGTGGTCAATAGGAAGTTGGAGGACCGTGGTTAGACATCCGTGGAGGACATCTAGACCTCCAAAGCGGACTTCAAAGTAATCTGTAATCCAGGGAAGGATGAGGGTAGTTCAAGCAAACCACAGTAAGGTGCCAATCGCTGTTATACGGAGGCTGCTTGAGCAGGAACAAGTCCATGTCGCCCTATTACAGGAACCATGGGTGACTGATGGCATAATTGTAAGGCAATCGATCAGTGGAGGTAAGTTAGTATATGATAAATCTATTAATAAACCTAGAACCTGTATAGTAGTTAGGAGTAACTTTGAGATACTTGTGATAGCTTCTACATGCTACAGACATACATGGTGAGTTTTAAGTCCCTTTCTCCCGCTACATTTTTAAAATGGTTTAAGTTAGAAAACTGAAACTCTGCATAACCATATTGAACCTAAATACCTTGGTTTTGATGCACTCACCGATTGTCCAACTCTAATGGGGGACGGTTCACAAGAAATCAGAAGAAAATCTTAAATGAGAGCACTAGTCGATAGGTACATCAAATTAAAGGTCTTTGTTAGTTGAGCACAGTGCCCAAACTGGATCTCAAAAGGTTCAAACTATTGAAAATGGGGGGGGGGGGGGTTAAAAGTTTACAAAAGAGTACATGCTAAAACAGTTTACCTATTTTTTTTCCTATAAGCTGTTTGTTAGACACATGAAAGAACTATTGTTTGTGGTGTTAATGACTCATCCTTTTTTAATTTCAAATGCACCATCTTTTTTAGCGCAAAAAGCAGTGTTAAACAACATACCTATTCACCATCTTCTTATTTAAATCTTTTAGATGACTGTTAATGCTGTAAGTAAATGGTATGTGTCAGATGAGCCATGTATGTCGAATCACAGAACTCAAAGTAGATAATAGATTAGTCAACACTTTTCAAAATCTATGGAACGCCAATAGGGATGTACGAGGAATTAACCTTCAAGTGTTTGGTAGATCGATCAGTAACTCACACGAATTAGAGCTTGCAGCGAGTAGGTTGACTAATATTGTTGTGGAGTCTTTACATGAAAATTTTCCTCTCTTATACAGAGAGTGAATAAGGTTCAAACCAAGTGGTGAGTTCGATCACTTTCTGACCAAAGGAGACAGGTCAGGTGGCTGTTTAATATAGCTATATGTTACAGTAGATGGGAGGCTTATAAATGGCCCCTCACAGAGTAGGTTAAAACTAAAACATTATAAAGCAAGACATGAATCTTGGAGAAAGTTCTGTGGAAATTAGATTGCACTGCCCACAGAGCACTACTTCATAAGATCCTTGTCTCTGATCCCCTAAATCCAATGGTAAGTATCAGGTGATAAGTTTACAGAAACTGGGAAGGAAACCGTTGAAGTCCTACTCAGGGGACAATTTCCTGACTCGGTTATAAAGAGAATGGATGGGGAATGAGGACCAGACATTTCCAACAAGGGAGAACCGGCGTGTCACAAACCAAATAGTAAATAGTAACAAAATTAAGTAGGCTATTTATTCATTCTTTCACCCATTCAAATGACTGGGCCCAGATGGGATTTTTTCAGTTCTACTGCAAAAAGGGAACACATACAATAACCCCATTTTGTGCATACTGCAGACTATTCTGGGTCAATCTAGTCATCAGGTATGTACCTCAAGTGTGTTCACACCTTGGCCAGGATGCAGCTCTTATGCTGAGGTCAAGGCTTACAGACCGACCAGTTTAACTTCTTTTATTCTGAAGACACTGGAGAAACTGGTAGAGAAACATAAATGCAGGGCCCTGATTCCTTTCATATAAGTAAACATGTGTACCAGTCAGGTAGTGACAGTGCACTTTAAAAGTATATTACAAAGACAGGAAGAGGCTCTCACAAACTGTAAATATGCCCTCAGTGTCTTTTTTGACAATGCCTCCCATGATTCAATGGTCCAAATCATATCATGGGATTAATACAACCATATGGGTGGGGGACATGTTAAACAAGAAAACAGTTGTAGCTAAATTACTGAGAGAGGAGCTGGAAGCTGAGGTCACCAGAGGTTGTCCACAGGGTGGAGTTCTCTCTTCCCTCTCAAGTGCCTGGTGGTTGACATACTTCTGAACCTTCTCTCATTAGGGTTACTACACTCAAGGAAAATCGAGTTCTAGGAAATACAGGAAACCTGGTGTGGTACACTGATGGTTTTAAAACTACAGAAGATACTAGTGTTGAGGTATATGGGATGGGACTGGAGTTAAAACATTTGTTTCCCTTGGTGCAGTATGCCATAGTTTATCAAGCCAAGATCATGGCCATGAATAACTAAATACAGGAGAATTTGAATCAGGACTTTAAGAAAACCCATACTCACATTTGTATAGATAGTCTGGTACTTTACTGCTGAGAAAACTTTAATTCTTTATCTCAGGAAAATCGGGTAACTTTTCACGGGTTGCCGAGGCATGTGGGAGTTGTGGGTAATGAGAAGTCAGACAATCTAGCTACATGGGGCTCTGCATCAGAGTTTGTGGGACATGAGCCATAAGAAAGAATACTTATGTGTCTGGCCATGATGGCCATAAACAGTTGATTTCATACAAAACATAACCAAAGATGAGGAAGCATTATGGGCTACTCCCATAGTAAATCATTACTTAAGGACATTCCTTCAGGTAGTCCTGAAAGGAAAATAATGACCCGAGGTAGGGCATAGCTCAGACACATGACGAGACTTTATTACGGGACACAATGGTCTGAGAGTGCACTTGCATAGGATATGAGCTTATCATGGTAAAACTGAGTGTAGACTGTGTGGGAAAGGTGAGGAGAGCGCAGACCACATAATTTTCAATTGTGAGGCACTGATAAATAAATAAGAGGTAAAATTTTTTTCTATTCCAAATTCCTGGGATACCATTTTCTTTAAAATATCGTTGTAGGCTATACATTATAAAAAAACAAAGACAATGCGCTAGATTTACCAATTACGATTTGTTGATTTTAAAATAAATTTTACAGTAAAAATTAAACTTAATAAAAATTTAATCAAAAATTAAAAAATATGAGTAGCGGACTCTCTTAGTTTTTGAATTATCTTGAAAACGAGATATAATTCATAATTTTAGTACAAAACGTGTAAGAGATATGTAGGAAACTTTTTAACATTGTTCTATGGGATTAAAAATCCAATATGAACTGCACCTTTACTGCCCCTTAAACAAAATGCCGCAAATTTTCCACTTTAGAGGCCACAATTTTGTTGAATCTTCACAAAATTTGTTAAACTTACCGATTTCTACAATGACTTAGACGTGCTTAGAATAAATAAAATTGGAAAAGTGGGTACTCCTCTTTTAACCAGTTAATTGAACAAGTATAAAATGTTTCATTTTGATTTTAAATTATGGCAAATGAGGTTAACTTAATTCCCAAGATAACCAATTCCTTACTATAAAACTCGGACAAAGCTAGGTTTTGTGTATCAAGTAAAACATTTAAAAAAAACACACAAAAATTCATAGTTTTACCTTAAACCTCTTCCCCCTCAATATAAATTTGAAAATTTTGATTTAATTCATTAAGTAAAATAATGGTGTGTAATAAACGAATAATTATAGTTGATTCTGAATGATTAAAATATACGGTAAATATAATTAAATAATTTTTATAAATCTTTCAAAATATCATTTTTAAACACACACACACACACACATATATATATATATATATATATATATATATATATATATATATATATATATATGGTCATATTGATTTATTATTATTTTATCCAAATAATAAAACGTTGCACACAGATTTTTACTATAATCAGTTGTAGTTCACATAAGTCCAGCTGATCTACAAGCATTTATTGAAAAATTGTATGAATATAATTATTATTTTCAGTTCATAACCTTACTAACTATTAATTATAAGATTCTTATAAATGTTTACCATTAAAAATTGTATAAGTTATTTCGACTTAAAAATACCTTGCATATCTACATGAATTATAAGTTGTACATATGAAACCACCTCGGTTACCATGAGTGTATTCATAGTTGTAAATCAATGGGTTAAGTAAAATTTAATTATGCAATATCATGCAATTTATTAAAAATTACTTTAATTTTTTTACTGATTTTGACCACCCAGAGTTACTATCTGAATTTTGAAATACAAAAACTTACTTTTAATTATTCCTTTCTATGTAATATGAATTAGAAGTGAGCTAAATGATAAAAAATGTATTTATATTTTTTATTTATATATTATTCTGCTATTCCTAGTTTTGATTATAACTACTTCATTTGGCGAGTTGAAAAGGATCTCCATTTTGAAAACCTTATTTCAAGTTTCGATAGTGGGGTTAGTTACAAACACTTCACCTGGAGAAGTTGTTACGATAAAGAAAGGATTTTCAGAAAATGTGCTTTACGTTAAATGTTAGCAGAAACATATTAGCCTAAATTATAAAAGATTATGAAAATTTGTTCATAATTATAAAATCATCTTTACTACTTAATAAAGATATTAAATTGGTAGTAAAATTTATTCATATGGTTCACTCACCAAGGACATTGAGTTCCAAACTCTCTTGATCCTTTCCAGAAGCATTTACTGCAAGCAATGTGTATCGCCCTGAATCTCTTCTGGTTGTATTAACAATAGTAAAGTTTGTCTGGTAATCAAAATTCTCTATCTTGTCCCTCCATGTCCATGACAACTCTGGAGGTGGTTCACCAGACACGTCGATAGTCCATTTGTGTGTTCTTCCAGCTTTGATGGTAATACTCTTCACGGTCAATACTTGGCTTCTCTGCAATATTAAATTTAGATAATTCAATACAGTGACCTTATGTCAGGCCTGCCTCCTGAATAAATTTGAGAAAATTTTTTTATGTGATTTCTTTCTTGGATCTAATTTACACATTGAAGGGGAAAAAAAGGGGGGGGGAAATAAATAAAAATACTAAGCACATTCATGTTTGACTGAAGTCAGGTTATCTGGAGAGTACAATTACAATGACTAAATAAGAGGGTTCGTTGGTCATTAATTGATACCTACCATATTCAAGTGCATCTTAGGAAGACCAAGACCTTGTAAGATTAAACATGGGTGAGAGGGTGATGATGAAGTCAAGAAGCTCTTTGGTACTTATGCTCTGGGAGATCATCATAGTCTGTATGACATATGACTAGGTATTCAATATTAGTAAAGAAATTAAATGTGATTTCTCTTAACCCTTTAACGTCCACCGGGACTTATAAGTCCCTTTCAGTAAAACTCTATTTATTTTACAATGGGAAGGAAACATCACCTCATTGAACATTTTGATTGAAAAGTCCAATGTTTGTGGGAATTTAAGTGTTGATTTCTCATGCATTTGGCATCACTGATGTCCCCACCAGATGTTTTGTTGTCATTGTATCTGAATGATTGGCACATGTGTTGTTGCTTGTTTTTACCTGAAGATATTATACTCTAATACAGGTAAGTGCATATTTCAGTTGTCTTTCTTATCCTACTATATTTATAACATGAATTTATGGTTCTGTATTGTTATTTTTGTCATTTAGTCCCATTGGGCACACAGGACAATAACTTTATGGCAATCTTTTTTTGAATCCTCACATTAGGCCTATTTAGTATTCATATCTTGTAGGGCTGTAAACATAATTTTTAACAAGATGTGTTTTTTTCCAGTGAAAATGAGCTATTTTCATATCACTGACCATGAAATTGAAGAATATTTAAATGTAGAGATCAAAGATATTACTGACGATCCTGGTCTAACAGACATCGAAAGCGTGGGCGATGAGCCTAATTTCAATAATAACTTTGATAACATATTTCAAAGAGGAATATCAGGTAAGCCTATATGTATCTACATATATATAAGTAGGCCTACATGGTTACCAGTAAAATAATCTATAACAGCTTACACCTGCCATTATAATATTTTTATGACAATACATTGCTTACGTATAGCGATATTTTTCATTTTCTTACAGAGAGTTTAAATTTTAATGGTAGCCTGCTAATATTAGTGATCTGTTTAAGTGGATGGCAATGATCTACCTTCAACATCTATGAATGAAAATGATTCAAAACTTGAGTTGATAAATGATGAGCAAACCTCAAAATTAATTGATGATAATGATCAGCCTTGTCAAACAATAACTATTGGCAATGACTACATAAATACTATAAGACACGACATGGCCATGTTAAATATTCTACGCTTATTCTTGAGTTGTCCAATACCCGCTAGGGTGTGGAGCTGTCGCTCTGCTAGAGAATCTGAAGTTGATGTGACTGGCGCTAGGTGGCTCTACGGTCAAACAATGTTTCAGTTGCGTTGCGACGTTAATTAAATAAATAATAATATTTCTCTGCGCCCGGACTCGTCACTACTAACAGCACCAAAAACATCCGCTTTTGCTGAAAACATTTTCTAAATACTCATACTATCATGCAATTCTAGTTAAAAGAACAAAAACGTTAAAATAATACTTTCCCCAAGACGATCGTAATTATGAGTAAAATATCCATGTGATCTTATACATTTTAAAAATCTTTTAAAAAAAATTGTTACGGAAACACTGGTCGTTTATAGTTTTAGAAATATTTTGAAATATATTGAAAATATTGTAATGAAATATTTTATAAACCTTTTCTCTCAACATTTTTCTAATATACGCCGGAAAATATTTTTTAAGAAGTTAAAAACATATTTGATTTTGGTTTATGGAAAAATGTTTTGCAATTCAGTTTAATGTTTCGAAAATATTAATAAAATATTGTTTGGATACTGTTGAAAACGTTTATAAAAAATGTTTTAATAATATTTGTTACAATATTTTACAAAAGAGATTTGAAAACTTTGTTTACATACATAACAACATAAAATAACAACCTTAAGAAAAGCTTGATAAATTTATGGGGGGGGGGGAAGTAAAGACAATTTATAAAGTCACCGTAGAATTAAAACATAGTAAAATTTTAAAATATATTCTTACATAAAAATATGACAAGAAATAACATCATAGGACTAAGAAAATTATTTAAATTGTAAAAATCATAAATATTACAGATAAAATTCATTTGTAGTCAAAATAATAAAATAAAAACCTTAATAATAGCTTGGTAAATTTGTGAAAAAAAGTGAAACTAATAACTAAATACAAATTTATAAAGTCAACATAGAACTAAAATATCGCAAAATTATAAAATATATTATTACATAAAAATATGACAAGAAATAACATCATAGAACTAAGGAAATGATTTAAATTGTAAAAATCATAAATATTATAGATAAAATTCATTTGTAGTCAAAATAATAAAATAAAAACCTTAATAATAGCTTGGTAAATTTGTGAAAAAAAGTGAGACTAATGACTAAATAAAAATTTATAAAGTCAACGTAAAACTAAAATAGAGCAAAATTTTAAAATATATTCTTACACAAAAATATGACAAGAAATAACATCATAGGACTAAGGAAATGTTAAGCATAAATATTACATAAAATAAAACTAGTCTCGGAATACAATGTTCATATATAGGCAGATATCTATAACTTCAAATCAACATTTTTTAAATTTATAGTTTACAAACAACTTGAAACAGTAACAAATTTTACACATAAAACAGTTTTTTTGGAAATTTTCTAAATTTTGGAGCTCTCAGATTCCATGGCCCCAACTATAGACAAGTCGCGACAAAAACATATTTTTGTCAGACAAAAACATATACAGAAAAGTCGCGGGAAAAATAATTTTACAGATTTGTGTTCACAAGTGAATTACTAAAATTTTGTACATCTTGAAAATAATTATAAAAATTATTCTGCTATGTTATATAACTTTGTTAATCAAAAAGTTTTGTAACGGTAAGACATATTTTTGTGTTCATGGCTTTCTTTCCCCAAAATATATTACTATACCATTTTTTTCAAGCTTATAATTCATAACGCTGCTTCTTTTTGTATGATGTGGTATATTTGAAATTAATTTTAGGGTAAGGATTTTTTTTTAATTTTTAGAAATAGGATTACGTTTTTAGCCGTTTTACAGTAAATTTATCAAAACTGTTTTTTCTGATAATTTTTTTTTTAAGTGAAATATATTTTTTATATTTCTATTTAGACTAAATTACTAAACTTTTAAATATCTTTTAAAAAATTATAAAAATGTTGTAGTATTTTTTATGTACCCATAAACATTGATAATTTTTGAGAAATTTAGATTTTTTCAGTTTTTAGGGGTTTTGGGGGAGGCCATAAACCCCTAAAATATAAATATAAACTAACGTCTGGAATTGTGGTGAAATTGTCAATTAAATATTGGTTTTCAATTGAATAGATACAAAATTTCATCTGAATCTGAAGCTGGATATTTCTGACACACACAGACATACATAACCGTGAAACCAATTTTTTGTATTCAGAGAGTAAGAAAACGATTTTTTATTTTTTTAAAAAGGCATACTATACATACATGTAGAGGGATGCATCAAAACCATGTCTGTGCATTAAGGCCTATAAATACTAAATTATATGTGCAAATTAAAAATTATCTTATCAAAATAAAAACATGTACAAGCTCAAGACTATAGAAATAATAATAAACCTCCAATCTACACAGCTTTGGGCGAAGCCGGGTAAAACAACTAGTTTAAATTATTACCTTTTAGAAAAAGCTCACTTCATTTAAAGAAAAAAGTAACAAGTCTTTTATAATACCTAATAAACTTCATTAACAGTTAATCTGAAAACTGACATTTTAATAAACTTTATTAAAAAATTTATTTTAATTATCAATAATTCTTCTGACAATGAAGGTTAACTGCTGCAATTTTTCAATTAAAAATCTTAGAAAGATGATTAGTGAAACCGTGTCTTACCTTGATTGATCTGAAGATGGAAATGTGAAGAAGTGAAGATCATAACTGTTCTTATTATTTCTTTGGCAGTCCGCGTAATAACACTTATATATTCCAGGCATGTTTTTGTAATAGATTGACACTATTGACAGATACTGAATAAGTGAATACAGCTTGCGCGGGAAGGAAGCAATACGAGACGGGGTATTTTGCTGACGGAAGTAAGTGAGAAGGTTTGTGAGAGAGAGGTCAACAGTTGTACAGTCTCAACCAAGTGGGATGCGTACAGTCAAGCACCTGCTGCTAGCGCTTTCTGATAGCTGTGTGTCAAACTTGTGACGAACAGCACCCGTAAAGCGTAGACTATTTCCCTATCCTATGTCGTGTCTTATAGTATTTATGTAGTCATTGCTATTGGTAAAACTAAGAAAACCAAGAAAACAATAAATAACAAAACAAAAAAGAATGATAAATCGTCAAAAGGGAAAACGTCAAAGAAAAAAGGGAAAGAAGCTAAGCAAAGTGATGGCAAGAAAAAAAAAGAAGAAAGATGTGTCTGATAGAAAGTGGGGGAAAAAAATAGAGTTTGTTACCATACTCCCACCATACACTGGAAACAACCAGGTAAGTTTCAAATATGTCAAAACTATAAAATTACAATGCTAACTGCTGTAGATTTGGAATGTAAATTACATATTACTACAACCTATGCCATATATAGTAAACAGTTTATCATTCTTCGGTCCTGTTATACAACATTTGGTATAATTGTTTTACTAATTTTGACCACCTAGAGTTACTATCTGAATTTTGAAACACAAAAACTTACATTTAATTATTCCTTTCTATGTAATATGAATTAGAAGTGAGCTAAATGATAAAAAAATGTATTTATATTTTTTATTTATATATTATTCTGCTATTCCTAGTTTTGATTTAATAATTTAATAACTTCATTTGGCGAGTTGAAAAGGATCTCCATTTTGAAAACTTTATTTCAAGTTTCGATAGTGGGGTTAGTTACAAACACTTCACCTGGAGAAGTTGTTACGATAAAGAAAGGATTTTCAGAAAATGTGCTTTACGTTAAATGTTAGCAGAAACATATTAGCCTAAATTATAAAAGATTATGAAAATTTGTTCATAATTATAAAATCATCTTTACTACTTAATAAAGATATTAAATTGGTAGTAAAATTTATTCATATGGTTCACTCACCAAGGACATTGAGTTCCAAACTCTCTTGATCCTTTCCAGAAGCATTTACTGCAAGCAATGTGTATCGCCCTGAATCTCTTCTGGTTGTATTAACAATAGTAAAGTTTGTCTGGTAATCAAAATTCTCTATCTTGTCCCTCCATGTCCATGACAACTCTGGAGGTGGTTCACCAGACACGTCGATAGTCCATTTGTGTGTTCTTCCAACTTTGATGGTAATACTCTTCACGGTCAATTCTTGGCTTATTTATGGAAATTAAATGTGATTTCTCTTAAGTAAAAACACATTATTTCGAAGCATTTTTGTGTTAGCATAAGTGATTATCTGTGGGTTCACTAGCTCCTGCTTTGTTATAAGCTCGTACACAGAACTGATCAATCTGTTTTTCGTTAAGATTTTCAATTTTAACTTCAGGAGTAGAGTCCTCTGTCTTGGCCACCTCAACCCAGTCTAGTGAAATTTGTCTTTCATTTCAACAGTGTAGTGAGCGATTGGTCTTCCTCCATCACTTTCTGTTTTAGGCCACTTCAATGACACGCTATTGTTGTCATAATCAATGATATTGGGTTTGCCTGGACGGCCTGGTTCATCTATAACAAGAATACAAATATAATTCACTGTTACACTTTAGTTATGTAATCTGTGTTTTTATAATATACAGAGATGTTCATATATAGGTGACAGTTAAAACAAATAATTTTATACAAGTCAAAATTGTTTTTAAAAAAGTGGAAAAAATAGATTCCTACTTGAGAAAGCTATATACAAAAAATAAAATAATGCCTCTGCTCTCATTGTACATGTATGCAATTATTTGTTATAATAAATATTGATAATTTTATATATAACACAAATATCCATGCATATAGTATGACAAATAAGAATAACATATTTTTTAAAATTAAATTTGTTATAATATTGTTAGTTATTGTGAAGTATTGATAGGTATTGTAATTATATATAACCACAAAATTGTATAGTAACAACTGTAGTAATGTTGTGTTAATGTTGATATGTATTGTAATAAAAAATAAATAAAAACTGAACCAATAAATTATTCTGATTCTTTTAAGTGTTATTATTATAATAAACTAGTTACAAGACCCTCACTAGCTCTCTTATAGTGAATATGGGTTTGGCAATTCTAATATGCCCCACCTGGATATACATTCTTCTTCATCTAGTCCAGGATTAGATCCCTTTGTTTCATCTTTCCTATCAGGTCTCTCTTGACCAACTCTTATTCTCTTCTGACCCTGATGGTATTAGAGTATTCGAGGACTAGGCATATCTATTTTATTCTCTCTTTTTTTTTTAAAGCAAATGATAACCGTGAGATTTTCGCCAATAAGCAACAAAGGAAAAAAAGATTATTAGGACTAGTTATTAGTTGTACAAGATATACTAAGTATGCAGATGCTCAAATTGTTGCCATTGTATTGATCTAGCCTTTCTTGGCCACTTTTGCACACATGTTGGCAGAGTTCTTTATTTTGTCATTCTCAGTAAGTACATCACTGATATTCTGTTTCATAACATTCATGAATATTGCTTGTGAGAGAAGACTTTATCCTTGACAAACTCTCAGAAAAAGAATATCATAAGTGTCAAGTGAAGTGATTGTGTAGGCCATTCAATTGGACCCCAACATATACAATTCACTTTTCACAAAACTCTAGTACCAGTAACTAGCATCATAAAGAAATAGTACATAAAATAAAAGAACATCATCAGGACAAATAACATGAATGGCAAGATTTGAATCTCTCTCTAAACAGACAGCACTACACTTACCATGGGCTTTATTTCAGTAGAAGAGGAAAATATCATGTTTGCAATGAGCTGAGGAATATAATAAATTTCCAGAAAATTGGTGAACTGGAGCTGTCGGCTGAAAACATTTCAAGTCTTCCCATACTAAGTACTTCATATTTAAATGATATGAACTCTAAAAACTATCGAAGTGATCTATCCCCGCTGGGGAGACACCTACACTCAACTTCACCTGCACCAACACAGGGGACGCCAATACAGAACCATTCAGCTTGCTGATTGGACCCTGAACCACCTGCCGCATAGCAGCTTGTTCAGCCCATACACGTCTTCACTCATTGCGAACACCTTTGCACTTGACTCCTGCCATTCTACCACCGAAATTGTCACATCTCCGAGTCACCCTGTGGCTTCCCATAAAGGAAATTAAACGGAGAAATCGGGGCAACAGCAACATCTTGCTCCCCCTCTGCATCACCTCCTGAATAGGAAATTATAGGTGCTTTGGAGCCGGAGGTAATAGTGGGTGGACTCAACCTCGTAGATGCACAAGACTAACCAAAAGTGGAAGATCGCCTGCCGTAAAGCTTGGAGGCAGTTCAGAACTAAGCGTACCGCTGCTGAGATAGCTTACTCATTCCTGGCCCTGGTATTTACACCTATCTGTCCTGTGCATATCCCTAACCCCACCCCTGGCGATCCTAGATTGCCATTTTATATGGTGCTCTAGGATTTAGACCAACTGGCTCTTTTCAGAGTAAACAAAAAGGTCTATATCGTGCTGTAATCTCACTTCAACATTCCTTGCACCAAATCACCTCGACCCTCCCGGGTCAATCTACGTACCCGCACCTCCGGGAGGAGACGTTTCGCCTTTAAACAAGAAATATATCCATTAAACTATGGATAAATTTCGGATGATAAAACTTGAAACCGATGTCACGGTAGCCTATGCAAAGACCTCTAAATATTGATTTTACTTGTAATTCATTTGGGCTATTCATAAAAACTTCAGTGAATAATGATGGATTTTCCTCAGTGTTAGAGTGACTGGTCAACCACATAAATTTTTGTGGTGTATAGAACCTGTTATCTTAAATTTATCACAGATTTAGTAAATGGTTTGTCTTGATGTTGGAAATCCGACATATAATGTAATTATATATCCAACTATATTCCATAAAATCAGTTATGAATAACATAAGTGCTATGATGGTAATCATCAATTGTTTCTTCTTGTTTTATCTACAATTCTGTACATTAACACTATTTCTGATGCCATTGAACATAGGAACTCAAAATACCATGCTATTTCTTATTAGGCTGAGAAATAAAAAAATATTAACAAATACAGGATATTTAACTATTTTTCTTACCATAGGGGTTTTTAGCTATAATAGGTTCTTCGGTTTCCAAAGGATCTGATTCATCTTCATTATTCACAGTTTTAACTCTGATTTTGTATTCCTTTTTTGATGTCAACCCTTCGATTTTGAATTCGCCTGGAGATTTTGGTCCAGTCTACAAACATTATTAACACAAAATGTAATTGATTCAGATGTATTTATCAGTAGCCGTAACAAATTAATTATATTGTTATTAAATATGAAAAATTGCATGCAAAGACACAGGTAACTGCTAGTTTAGTATAAAAGTTAATTTACAATAATAGTGGAAAGAGATTCAGTAATTAAATCAGATTGTTAATAGTAAAACTTCTATTTAAATTTGTAAATAGGTTTTGATTTTAAGGCCAGAATTTTACAAAATATTTTTAATATATTAAATGATGTTTTACCAACGTACATTCTGTTTTGTAATTTTATCATGATGAACTATGAAGGGAAGTCAGTTGTTAATATTAATATGATAGTGATATTTTAAATTGTACTGCGAAGTAGTGATTGTGAAGGTATTGTGCATTTGTTTGTGTCGTGCGATATCCATAATTGATGTGTCGAGTTCCATAATTGTTACGATGTAGGCATAATGTCACAAAAACGTAAAGTTGATAGTGAGTGCAGAGTTTTTCAGTCTAAATGGGAAATTGCATATTTTTTCATAAAATGGAAAGGTAAACCACTGTGTTTGATTTGCAATCAAACAGTTGCTGTTTGTAAGGAGTTTAACTTGAAGAGACACTACGATATGAATCATAAATCAAAATTAGATTGTTACACTAAAAAAATAAGAATTGACACATTGTCATCTTTAAAATATAAACTTCAAGGTCAACAATCGATGTTTACTAAAGCTAATACAGTAGAACCTCTGTTAACCGGCCTATATCGTAGTGTACTGCAGTAGCGGCCGATGGTTAAGGGTAATGGGAGGGCTCTATTTATTTTATACACGTAAGGGAAGGCATGTTATCATTCACTTAACATTCACAATCACAAAGGGTTAAACTTAAAAACATAAACAAACAACTTGTGTGAGTGACGAGACACTATTTAGAACAGTTGCGCCAACTTATTTTGCCCATCGAAAACAAGGTTTTTAGTAATGCGGAACATCTAATTTATGGTGGCTTCACTGACTGATGTCTGCGCGCGCAGCTTCGGACTCTGCCCTAGAAGCCCATTACACGCTGTGTAAATGACGTCACGGCACCCTCAGCTCTGTCTGCTGCTTGCCCCATATGACTAAATGCAATGAAACTGGGACGCTCTGGCCACCGTCCGAACTCCAGAATACATTCGTCAAATATTTTATATTGTAAAACTTCCGCTACAAATTATGGTGAAATCCATAGCGGCAATTCATAATTCATTTATCTCCACAGAATTAAATACATATAGGTATTTACATTATTAAAATAATAATATCATTGGGGGGGGCGGCGTCCGAGAGTCCTTATGAGTAAGCCGCCACTAGTATGGATGAGAGTTTCAGAAAATATATTGTAATTGAAACACCAAAGCGGTGGCGAGCCAAACGACTTTGTCAATAGCGGTATCCCATTGTCGGCGACATAAAAACACCGCGGCACAAAGCAGCGGCGAGTCAAATGACTTTGCCGATATCGGTATCGCATTGTCGGCGGCACCAAAGCGGCGAGTCAAACGACTTTGACGATAGCGTATCCCATTGTCGGCAGCATAAAAACACCGCGGCACTGGCACCCGTCGGTATAGAAGACATACACAGACAAAAACGTTTGATGGGCCGCTTTTTTTCCACGAATCAATTTAGTATAGCCTACATTATGGAAAATATAAATTTCTTTTCAGTTTTCTTGGAAACGTGTGTTGGTTTCGTTAGAGACGCGGTTAAATGTGTCAAAAGACTTGACAGGGGGGAATCTGTAAAAAAGCTTTGTAGTGTTTAATTTTTTCATGTTTGATGTATAATATACATAACATAATATATACGATACATTTATGTACAATAAAATGCGTTGCAATAACATCTTTATTGCATAATTTTTAGTGCTACCTAATTAAATAAGCTTTCTTTGAACGAAAACCGATTTTTCACGGGAGCCTCGAATTAACCAGTCAAACGGGCAACCGGCCCGGGTGTCAGTCCCGACTAGACCGGTTAAGAAGGGTTCTACTGTACTGAGAGCGAAGATGCCTTTAAATCAAGTTTTATTATTGCATTAGAAATCGCGAGGAGATCAAAACCTTTCACTGATGGTGATTTTATTAAAGGCTGTATGTTGAAAGTTGCCGATGTTTCATTTCCATTTCAAAAGTCAATAATTCAAAATATTTCGCTGTCAAGAAACGCTGTTGCTTCAAGAATAAATGATCTACCTCAAAATTTGGTTCTTCAACTGAAAGAGAAAATAAACGAATTTCAAACTTTTCACTGGCTGTTGACGAGAGCACCGATACTGTTGATACAGCTCAACTTGCTGTTTTTATACGAGGTATTAACAGTAACTTTGAAATAACTGAAGAACTATTAAAGTGCGTTCCATTGACAGGTACTACAACAGCAAATGATATTTATTCTGCAATTGAGCATTTGATAGCAGAATATGAACTCGACTGGAATATACTTAGCAACACAACTACGGATGGCGCTCCTGCCATGGCTGGCAACCATTCGGGCGTTGTAACTAAATTAAAACAGAAAACATCAGGGAATTTTGTGGGATTTCACTATATAATTCATCAGGAATCATTGGCATCCAAACATTTAAAAATGGACCATGTCATGCAACCTATAATTAATATAGTAAATTTTATAAGGAGCAGAGGACTAAATCACTGACAGTTCAGGCAGTTTTTACAAGATGTGGACGAAAACTTTTCTGATGCCCCATATTTTACCGAAGTTTGTTGGCTCAGTCGAGGAGTAGTTTTAGAAAGATTTTTTGCATTACGTGACCCTATTCAAGCTTTAATGTTAGAAAAAGGCAACCCAATTGATTATGACAATGACTGGTGGGTTGATTGTACCTTTTGGTAGATATGAATAAACACTTGACTGATCTTGTAATAATTCAAAAATTTAGCTGAAGTTACTTATTTATTTGTTATTATCTTATTAATTTGCTCGACTTTAGGGCGCCAGGTTGCCTTAGCATACCAATTTAGAAAAAAGAATGAATTTAATTATTTATAAAATCTCTGGGGTCGCAGGCTCTTTTTACAGTGTACTTACAGTGGATTTTGGTTTTAAATGAGAACACTTTGGCTGAAATGTTACAAAGAAAACATTTATTAAATAAAAAACACAATTATTGCTATACAGTGACATAGACATATCCTGAAAACAAACATGAATATTATTTTCCTGGTTAAAAAATCTTTTATCTGAATTTACTTCTTTAAATTTAAATCAAAAAGTTAAGTTTTATGAATTTCATACTTTGCATTTTAGTGTTGCAACAACAGAATTTAAATCATTAAAAAAATTAATGTTCTGTGTCTCTAAAGAAGACTTAAATATGTTTAAAGAAATTAATTATTTTGCATTTATCCTAAACAAAAATATAAAAACAAGCATACATCTAGCAAAATCACACTCTATTCATAATATATATCTTTAACATGATAAATTGTTTATGATGTCTATACCACGACATCTGCACATAATAAAAAAAATCCGTTGCGATGAATCCTGATGTCCTGGGATTCCAAAGAAGGCTTCAAACTGCAGTTCTTCCAGTGCTCAAAGCTCGTCTAGTCTCCATCCTTCCGATATACAATGATACAAAAATCCTTTATAAGGATTTAACAAACTGTTCATTATTTTAAATAGTTCTGCCCTATCTAGAAAGTATTAAAACACCGGGACATGATATTTCCCTAAATTGTTCTAAAGAAATAATTTCCATTGACTCACACGACAGTCTTATTTATTTCAAACGTTCTTTGTCCAATAGGATTAATGTGTAAGAGCAAGAATATATGTTTTTAAAAATGTTTATACACTTAGTTTTATCACCAAACACATGTTCAAATTGTCACTTTCATCGGTCTACTAAATTTCTCATAAAAAATACGTCTCATATTAACGTTACATTGTTCATTAAGATTTCATAACCTTTTAGAACACCTCCCACCATCTTAAACGTTCCTAATCAACTGTTCAACACATTACCAACTCAATCGCTTCCCTCAGACTTTTCTTAAAAAACACAACTTGTCACTCCAAACGCTGGACTTAGACTGCTGTTGCCATGAGGCAAATTCTTACTTCCTTCCTTTTTTAATTGGAAACCGGCTCTAACCTCCTCCATAATTTACTTCCGCTGTTCTACACAGTCCAAACACCCCTTTCTCTCTACACATTTTATTAATTATTAATGATAGAAGAAAACACTTGTACCCAATCACACAATACTAAAATTACACATCTATACATTTTAATTTATACCTACACTAAACATCGTAATTCATTATGTTGCCTTGAAAATCCATTTTACTTCCCTTTCATAATTTGACGAAAGCTACGCTTTATTCACTGGCTTCTCCCACTCTCTGTATTTTTAATCTCGCGCGTTTAATACCTATTACAAACTTGATTTTTCACATTGTCACAATCTGAATGTAAAGTTACAGGGTAAAAATCTGATTGTCACTCAAATGTATTCAAGCCTTTGAAACAAAGTTGAGGCTGTGGGAAAATTAGGTAAAAAATCAAACTTTGGATCATTTCCCTCATTTGGCACAGTGAACCAAAAAAATTGGATCAATATTCTCAACTTCTGCAAAATCTGATCACGGAATTCAACAATCGTTTTGAAGACATCCACAAAATGAATGAAATGGAATTCCCAATTTTCAACAATCCATTCGATTTTGAAGCTTCACAGGCACCAGTTCATTTGCAAATGGAGTCGATAGATCTTCAATCGGACAGTATTTTGAAAGAAAAATTTAAAGAGGTTAACGCTCTTACATTTTATACACAATATTTCAAGAGTTTGGAAAACTACCCGGAATTTAAAAAAGCAAGCAGCACGCATCCTGTGCACGTTTGGTAGCACCTATTTATGTGAGCAGATGTTTTCCGTCATGAAAATAAATAAGAAAAAACATCGCACAAGACTTACGAATGAACATCTCCAATCAATTCTTAAAATAATTACAACGAATATGATACCTGACATCAATGAGCTTGTCAAAAACAAGAGAAGTCAGGTATCTGGATCCTCCAGCTCAAAATAATTACCCTCTTTTATAACTCTGATACGATTTTTAACAACCGTATATTATACTATAAAATTAAATAAATAAAATGTTATAATAATTTAGTACATTTTTTTTTATTTGAATCTGGCCCGCCTACACATTCTAAATTTAATATATGGCCCTCTGCAAAATTGAGTTTGACACCTCTGATCTATTGTTATTTTGATTAAATTTGTAAACACAAGACATAATGCGCCCAATCTAATATAAATTGTGTGAAACATATGGGCTTACCGCAACAAGGGAAGGAAAAAATGAAGCAATGGTATTATGATTTTAAGCAAAGCTGTTTAAATTTCATGATGAAGAGTGGAATGGAAGACAGACTTGTAAAAATTGAGATAAAATCTTTCATTACAATTGTGAATGATACTGTAGGTTATCGTAACTGAAAATGTTTACAAATGCTCACGAAAACCAGAGATTGAAATCTGCACATATATTTTCGTGCCGGTTTCATAGAGAGGAAGAGGATTTCATATGTCAATGCTGGGTTTTGATTGCTGAGATAACAAGCTCAATTGATCAAGTGGATAACTGCTGGAGGTTTTTAAGATATCCAGACATACTTGGTGAGAAAGAGTTTCCGAGGGGATCGGACCTTCATACAAGAATCTGCAAGAGTTACAAGAAGGATGAGCAAACTTTATGTGTAAAAGAACTTGTAATTATTCAGTCAGTTTATTTAATAATTAACGTAGAATCAGGTCAATCAGTTACAATAGTTAGTCATTAAGAATTTTTAGTGATATTAAGATTAAGATATTTGTATGAGTATATCATGAAGATGAGAGAGAGATATAATCAGGAAATAGTAATAGAGAAGGATTAAATGTATAATCGAACTGATTTATTTAGTTTAAAGTGAAAAAAACTCAGGCAGAAATCCTAGTAAAATTAATAATCATAACACAAGTCTATAGTGAAACACTTTCTAAACTGTGCCGTGCAATTCAAAATCAATGACAAGGGAATGTTGAGGTCAGGAATTGTTCTCTTTCACAATAATGAATGTCTGCATATGGCTACCACACAATCAAAACAATTCAACAATTTTAATGGAAGTTTTTTTTATTGTCCTGATCTCACAACCAGTGACCATCACCTCTTCCTACGTCTAAAGAACTGGTTTATATCTTAACAATACCAAGAAACTGAAGACATAAAAACTCAGGGCAAAACTAGCTGAAATACCAGCTGGCAGAAATTTATACCGAGGATTCGAAAAAGTTTACTTCAAGATATCAAAAGTGTTTGTAACGAAATGGTGATGACATAGAATTATTGTATGACAATAATGTAAGATTATAATAATGTATTACAATAATGTAATTACAATAATGTAATGTGTGTTTAGAATTTTTTTTTTTTTCATTTTCTAATTTGTTCTTTTTATAACTGATTGGCCCTTACATTTGAAATTTACATTGGTTGGGGTTCTGTTCATATGATAGTTATGAACCTCAACCAATACTACTCTCAATTGAACATATTAATTTTACTTATTTATTGGTTAAGTATTTTAAAATATTATTAGTAAGTATTTCTGGAAATGTACTAGATATACCATACCATTTTTTGAATAGTTTGTAAAACTTATCAGTAATGCAGATAGTTATATAAGTATAACAGCACAGTAAATAAGTTTAAAGATGATTGTTAACTCTTTTTAAATATAAAAATTAATAATTTTAAGGGAACTATGAATTATTCAAAACACATACATGCAAAACAAAATAAGTTTTCTGAAGTCAATAAAATACAATATACATATATGAGTTGGTGGTTGTTGTGTCTAACATGCTACCAGTTTGGAAGTTCAAAACTAATTCTAATCGAAACGTGAATTGGTAATGGGTAGTATGGATAGCATGATACCAGTTCGGATGTTCAAAACAAATTCCAATTGATATATAAGTTGGTTGTAGTCAGTAAGGCTGGCATGCTATTAGTTTAGATGTTTAAAACTATTTCCAATTGGTATTGTATAAATAGATGTGCTTTATGAAAATTTAACACCTTATAAAAGAATTACTCAATGATTGAAAACTAAAATCGACCAGTGGAACCCATCGACAAGTGTCCATATACATTTTTTTCAAAAACATATCCTATGATTTCAGATCCACCATTGTCACCAGGCTTGTTCCATGTTACAGTAATATGATTTACACGAACTTTTGTGGGCTTCAAAAGTCCACTTGGCCTTGAAGGTTAATCTGAGAAGTAGAAATTTGTATAATATTATACAAGATACATTTGTGAAAACCATTAAAATACATCTGTTTTAAAAATATTTCTTAATTACCTAAAACAACCACTTCAACAATTGACTCACAAGTTCCTGAACTGTTGGAGAGGGTGAGCAGATATTTACAACTGTCTGCCTGTATGTATTTTTTTTTCTTCTTCCCTCTATATCTATCAATTGTTATTCTGAAATACAAGAGAAATAAGTTATTTTTTTTCAATCAACCTACGTTTCATCACAAAATTAAGAAGAAATAACAAAACAATATAGCCTAAATTGTCATATAAAATAATTTAAAAAACAAACATGTCTCTTACACAAAATGATAAATTGTCTAATAATTAGTACTCTTCACAGTAGGCCTACATATTTTATAGAAGGTTACAAAAAGTATTTACGATGAAATTCTAATTCAAAACTCAAACAATAATTAGATAGCTATCATTACCTAATGTATTTCATTATATGACGCCATAATCTAGACTGGTTGACTACTTTTTTTATAAGACATTAATTACCAATTATAATGTACTACTTACGCTATACCAAGGCGTAACATTGCACTGAATTTATTCTTAGACACAAATTAAACAAAAGTATCAAACCATAATATACTATACACTAGATATTTTTTAGGCAATCAGCCTAAGTTAACTTGATCTAACCTTCTACATGATGCTTTGTTCATAAAAACTAGCTATTAGTCCTTGTTACAAGTATTCACAATATTAAAAATGTTAAAGTAGTTCATGTTACAAAAAGTCTTTACGATGAAATTATAATTCACAACTCAAACAATTCAGATAGCTATCATTACCTAATGTGTTTCATTATATTATGACGCCATAATCTACACAGGTTGTCTGCTTTTTTTTATAAGACATTAATTATTACCAATTATAATGTACTACTTACGCTATACCAAGGCGTAACATTGCACTGAATTTATTCTTAGACACAAATTAAACAAAAGTATCAAACCATAATATACTATACAATAGATATTTTTTAGGGAATCAGCCTAACTTGATCTAACCGTCTACATGACGCTTTGTTCATAAAAATTAGCTATTAGTCCTTGTTACAAGTATTCACAATATTAAATGTTCAAATAGTTCATGTTACAAAAAGTCTTTACGATGAAATTCTAATTCAAAACTCAAACAATTCAGATAGCTATCATTAACTAATGTGTTTCATTATATGGCGCCATAATCTAGACCGGTTGTCTACTTTTTTTATAAGACATTAATTACCAATTATAATGTACTACTTACGCTATACCAAGGCGTAACATTGACCTGAATTTATTCTTAGACACAAATTAAACAAAAGTATCAATCTATAATATACTATAGACTAGATATTTTTTAGGCAATCAGCCTAACTTGATCTAACCGTCTACATGACGCTTTGTTCTTCTCATAATGGCGAGAGACGCTTCTTTCTTCTTGGGAATCGATTGTGTATTCCCCCCACTACTTCTATCTTTCTTTTCATTGGTCTATTGTGCGCAGTCCATTTATGACAAGTTATTCAAATGCATTTCCACATTAAACATACCAATTTAGTTAATTTTGTTATAGTTATTATTTTAGTTATGGAATTCTAAGGTAAAATATTCTTCCATTCAAATATCCTACTCTTTATTTTGATTAACTTTGTAACAATTCGAAAAAGATGTTGTCAATAAATAATTTATCATGCAAATTTATAATAATTCCTTTCATTTCAAACGACGACATACACGCGCCTGGCGGCAAGAATGCGAAACTCCAATCCAAAACAATGTCAAATTTCAAAATTTTCGACCGGACAATAATTAATTAACAACTTACCAAATTTTAAACTTAGGAAGACCTATATCAAAATTAAGCCTAAATATTCGATCTGCCCGTAAAAATTAACAACTCAAAGGCAGAGACAAGGAAGTAAAAATAATCTGCTTTTATCAAGACGAAAAAGTCAACCAAATAAATTGCCAGTTGAAATACAGTGTCAGTATTTCGCTGATTGTAGAAATACGGAAAGCCTAGAGACAAAACAAACCAGGTCTATATATAAACCATATATCCCTGAACATAAAACGTCACTTGAGTTCTTATTTAGAATCAATAATAAAGGTAAAATCTTTCAAATCACGACCGAAAGTCTGAACAAGATGGCGGCTGGAAGAAATACAATTGACAAGAATTCAAAATACAAGCTCATGGACAACTTAATCACATGATTTAGATAGATTCCATAGACATTGAGATGCGGGAATTTTCGATTAATTTTAAATGTAAATCAAAATATGTATATTAGTTATAAGATGACATGTTATTTGGATCCTTAAGGGGAGCATGCCATTTTGAGATATAAAATTTTGATTTTTTTTATTAGCCTTTTATTTTCTTTGTTTTATCTAGATTACGAAAATATATACTTTTATATAAGAAAGATGTCTCTAAACGTAAAAAAAATATATTAATATCGAAGACATGAAAAAAGCTATAGGCTATGGTCCACATATTGCCATACGTTATCCTCGGATGAAAACCCACAGCATTTCCTCTGCCCAAAAGGTAAAGATTATAGGTGTGGGTTTAATAAAGCTCAGGAATTGAAGTCTAACTACACACATAGAAACAGTCTGCTTGAGCCTATTATGTTGGCTATAAAGCCTGTTTACAAAAATCTCACGAAACCCGAACTATTGAAACGTTGTCTACACGGGAAAACACGAAAACCCAAAGAAAGTTTTAACAGTTGTATATGGCAACTGGTAAAAAAAACTGGCTTTGTTGGGCTGCAAACACTGACGCTTGGAGTATCAGATGCAGTCATAGCATTCAACGGAGGGTCCTTTGCTTAAGCAAATGTCTTGGATAGAATTTGGGATCAAGCCCGGGAAGTTTACAATCGAAACATTGAAACTTATCGATCACGTGAGAATATTAAAAGCTGAAAAAGAAGCTGCAGAAGTTAATAAGAAGAAGAGAGTACGTAGAAGGCTGATGAAAAGAAAACTTTAAGGCCCAGACAACGAAGACTACTGTCCAGGATTGTATGTGTAGTGCTCTACAGCATAAACGCATGGACTAATTTTATTAAAATTTGGTATCTGAGCGTATTTTGGCCATATCTTAGGAATTAAAAAAAATAAATTATAATTCAAAATGGGGGGGGGGTGTCATAAGTTAAGAAACATGAAACTATGATTTTCTTGAATTATTTGATTGACAACTTACCGAACTGATATTTTTGGTACTGTAACTATTACTTTTGGTTTGTTTTTATTTGGTTTAGAGGATGGGTGAATGAAAAAGTTTGTGCTGTGTTTTTGCACCATTTATTTTAATTGTGTCAGTCCACTCGGTCATACATTTCCACCTTATTTTATTTATGGTTTCTTACTGCAATAAAAAAACAATATTTTAACTATGTATTAAAACATTCATCAATTTTTTAATAATTTAACATAAATTCCAAGATAATATAATATTACAGTTCTAATAATGAATATTTCAAGATATACTATTATTCATTATTTGTACTATGTGTAGCTTATCTGGAGGTGAACTATTTGAACGTATCACTGCCGAGGGCTACACAATGTCAGAGTCTGAAGTGATCAACTACATGAGGCAAATCTGTGAAGCTATTAAACATATGCATGAGAAGAACATCATACACTTAGGTAACTAGGTACCTACTTTAAATATTTAGTGTTAATCCTCTAACTGGCAGACATTGACAACCATTTGGCCAAGACGTTCAAGCAGACCTTTTTAAAACTATTCTTGCAATTACAAATATTAACTTAGATGGCTGTTGATATCATAATAAAGTGTTAAAATCCCTCTTCACAGAATATACACTAACAAGGGAATAATTGTATTCTGCCAAGTTGTTGTGAGAAAACTGTTGTAAATTTATGCGCAATAGAGACATTATGAAGCAGGTGTTTTGTTGTGAGTGTTTATTTAGCATTTTGGTTATGATTGTTTTAGTATTGCAGTTGTTTGTAAATAGTGACATTTCTTTTAATTATATAAGGGCACAAACTCCCTTAGTGAAGTAATGATATTTTTAACTTATCTATGTGAGATAAAATGATATAACCTTGTCTATCCAATTTTTGACTTTGCTGAAAAGCAACACATTGTTGTTATACAGCACATTCTGTAAAATCAATGACTGTATTCATATTCATACAAATATACCCCCCAAAACATACGCTTTCCTATTCAGTTTATAATTTCACATATTTTTATATCTAATAGATCTAAAATGGGATAATATTTTTAGGTGATATGATACATCAAAGTAAAAACAAAATAAATTTTAATAATTTTTTAAAATTAAAAAACAATAACACATTTTGTTTGCATCATCTTATTCCTCAGGTCACCCTAAGTAAAAAACCGTACCATATGACATAGTTATCATTTTAAACCTCTTTTTGTTGAATTTCTAAATACAGTACATTTGATACTATCCAGCTTAATTTGGCAGTTGGTCAGGTCAGATAGGCCGAGTGTTGAGGGTAAATCACTTCCTTTACAATCAACACCCAAAATTGTGATAACTAAACATCAGTAGTGTTGCATAGCATATTTAAACTTATTTTTATAGAATTTAGTGAAAGAATGAATGTTAATTTGACCTTATTATAAAAGGAAACTTAAATACAATTTCAAAAATATTTACAAAATCTTAACATTTATTTACAAAATGTAACAAAGACAACATATTTCTCGCTTTTATCACCCAGATTTAATGAACAGTTATAAAAGTACACAACTGATCATTAATAAAAATAAGAACACAGCAATAAAAACTGAACTGCACATAAACCAATCCTGTTGGAATTCTCCTGTAACTGTGTACTGTAAAATAATATAGCCATATATTTTTTAAAAAGACATAAAATTTTGTGTGTCACTCACACAGCTACAGTGATCTCTTTGTCAGTAAAGCAATTCCAAATTCAAGTGTCTATAACTACTTTACTGTAAAAACTATGCAAAAACCGTTTACTGTAGGATATAGGCGTATATAGTTATATTATAATCACATAACTCTCTCTATATTATGTATAATTCTTTCTTTTTCAAAATATTAATTATATAAATTTGTTATTTTTTGTGCCCAATGGTTATCCATGATCATGACATATTTTATTGTGCAAACAAAGGCAAAGCCTTAATGAGGTGTCTACATTTTTCTCTGCATGCTCATCGAAAGATAGATTGATTTAAAAGAAGTGTTGTTTATATGTCTATCTATTTAAAAGCAAAATTTAATTTAGGTTATTTAGTGCTTTAATAGTTTACTTTTGGGGTATCACCATTTAATTGAACGTATTAACAATGTACTACCTCAGGAGCCTTGAACTTAAAACAGCAATAACTTTCTCACAATCCATTCACAAACCCATATTATGTTAACAAAAAATAATAACTTGTCATCCCTTCTCTCCCATAAAATCTACTACTTATATATTTGTTTGTAATATACATTTCTTATGGAGATAAGTTGGTATAGAAGGGTATAGGACCAATATATTGGTTGTCATTTCCACAAAAATTCTGGTTCAGGTTTCAGGGTTCATTTAAATATTTTCCAAATTACTCATAAACATAATTTTTGTTAGTTTTGTAATTGATTTGTGTTATTAATCTTCACATTTTGCAAAAAAAATTAATTTTTTCGAATTGTGGTTCAGTAATAATTGGCTTCAATAAGAATGAATTTCAACCGCAGTCCTTAAATACTCGATTTCAATCACATATGACTTTTTTTACTTATGATAATTTTATGGCACAAGCTTTCAAAATATATTCCCCCCCCCCCAATTGATAAAGGGTGAAATTGATAAAAGAAATATATATTTTGAAAGATATTTATATATTAAACAAAAGTAATATGTGATTGAAATCGAGTATTTAATAACAGAGGTTGAAATTGATTTTCATTGTAGCCAATTATTACTGAACAGCAATAATTTTCTTTTACTTGCAATTTGACAAAATTATTTTTTTGCAAAATGTGAAGATCAATAACACAAACCATTACAAAAACTGCTAACAGACAAAAATTATGTTCATTTGTAATTTGGAAAATATGTAAATGAACCCTTAAGTTTAAAGATAATAAAACACAATTATTTATTTTGTATATCCACTTATAATTAGTCTAGCCGACCAATGGTTTCGCCTGTTAAGGCATTGACGAGGCTGTATTACAGACTGTAATCCTTAAGTCCTGAAACAGCATTTTTTGAAAATTATAACCAATATGTTTTGTTATAGTTCATAGCAGTGTTATGTCCTATGGGAGGGGGGGAGTTATAACAAAGAGGCCTGTAAGCCAATCATAGGATTTTTATGACCTTCTTCAAAACCAACACATCAAACCAATTCCACTCTTTTTTATTAGTTCTAAAATTGTGTATGGAATGCTATTGTCTTTAACTTCTACATATTACTGGGATCCAAAAATTCTTCTTCTCTTTTAATCATGTACTCCACAGCTGAGTTGAAGGTCCACGACAGATTCATTGTCTTTTCCGCACAGCCCGGACTTTAGATCCACCTTATTCATATGACTCTGGAGTTAACCAAGCCCAGTGATCATGACAATCACTTTCCATCCCAAGGTACCTTCTATCCTATCTCGCTTGTCAAGTGTCTTTGTTGGGTCTAGGCACTTGAAGCTACATTTAACCAAAATTTAATAAAAATCTAAATTTTGTTTTATCCAAATTCTACCACTAAATGTTGAATTACCAAATTTGAAAAAAAAAAATTATCTAAAAATTTGATGTAGAGAACTTACACAGACAATAGGCGACATTGCAAACCTCCATGGACCTAAAAGTTATATTGTTGCAAAAGTTCAATATCAATTTATTGACTATCAAATAACTTTCTCTATACTGAGTATATGTGAGAAAATAAAAACAAAATTTCAATTCAGATATATATACCCATAAGATTACAAGTCCCATAAGATTTACTAGTCTCTTGTCTTGACTGGTGCATGATTTGTTTGGGGAACGTAATAGATGATTTCTAAAATCATCAACATGCTTCTTGAGTGTGCCATTCTTTTTTTCCACATTCAATGAAGAGAAACACTATTCTCCACCACGTTTGTCAACTAACTATCAGTGCAAAGAAAATTAAACAAATAAATAACACATATCATCATAGCAAAAATAACATCTATTGCCAGCTGTGAATAATCTCCCAGAAATTGTCTATAAATTTGATGCAGTTTTAATGTAATTTTTGTGTTTAATAAATGTTTAATGTTAAATTAAAATGGTTAATGTTTTTCTGGATCATCCTGTATAATAACTGTGACCAATAAAATGATTTGATTTGTTAACGTGGGTTATGTAGAATTGCTGATGAAACATTGTTAGACACAAATGATGGCCACTATTCAACATACTTGCATCTCTAAATAAATCTATTATTGGGTGCAATCCCTACAACGTCAGTCATCAGACAAACATTACAAGTCATTTGTCTAATTAATAGATGTTTGTTTTGTGATAATTGTATTATTATCAACAAGAAAAAGAAAGAAAAAAAAATTATATTGAACTTGAAGAGTTCTTTTTTTTATTTTAAATTGAAGAAAAGTGAATTTACGAGTGGTTATTTTATAATTATTGGGCGCCAGACTTTCGGCATTATTTAACATAGAAAAAAAATGAATTTACTGAATTTATAATCTCAGGGGTCGTAAGCTCTTTTAAAAGTGTACTCACAGTGACTTTGGATTTTAGCAATGAAAACACTTGTAGCTGAAATATTAACATAAAGATTTATTAAACGTTTTGGCAATTAGTTTTAACATAAATCAAAAACAAAATATTAACATACATTGATTACACACAATTTATGATAAATATAAATGATTATTAAAGTCTTGTTACTTTTTAAGTTTTACTAATTATGAAAAAGATCGATCATATCTTTAGCTTTAAAAAATTTTACCTTTAATTTGAAATTATTTTGTTAAGAAATCAAACTTGCAAGTATTTAGTCCATTAATTGAATTTAAGAGTTTAGATATAAGTACTTTACTTATTCTTTTTAAATTGATACAAGAAATGTATAAAATAAAAATTAATTTCGTCCATTATTTAAATGATACTTGGACTCACATAGATTTTTTTTTATGAAATAAATGAAATTCATATCTATTACATAAACAATTCAAAGAAAATACATATAACATATCATAAAGAGTTTATATGAAACAATAAAACCTGTGATTCACGTTTGTTCGTTAGACTGTCGAGGTTCATTGTCCATGGAGTAACATCATAGCTGATCTCACAATTGTAGTAGATGAACACTGTTGAAATATGTCTATATTCTTTAAAGATGTAGTGGTCGTAATCTCAAAAGTTCATTTTTACTAACAATGAATATAATCGTTCATTGTCCAAATTTCGAAAATCACGTGCATGATATTGCATAACTTTACTCAACTTAACGCGTTTTCCTGCTTTTTCGTTAAAAGTTTATTTATGGAAAACTACTGATCACTATTAATCGTCTATCAAAGTTACTTTCACAAATTTTTCTCATTTTATAGAAATTCGATTACATTCTAACACACAACCCTAAACAGGTCCATCATCTACTCGTTCCTTTCTCAGACTCTAACCTTTAAAACACACCTTGTCCGTCTAACCTCCCAACTAAGACTTTTGTTAACACATCTTTCACCTTCTAACGCTGGACTGAGACTGCTCGAGAAACCATGTGATGTCCCACTTCCGAAAGCGTTCTTTCCGGTCACTGTTACTAAAATCTTACACACTCCCCGTAAAACACTAAAATTTACATACACTATTTATTAAACAAATTATATTAACATTGAACATGATTACTTATTTTATTGTTCTGAAAATCTATTTTTCTCTTATAAATGAATTTACCAAATATTGAATATTACTTAAACAGCTTTTCCCTCTATACATTTTACCGCGGTTTTCAAACCTACTACAAACGTTAATTTTTCACATTATCACAGTTTTGACTGGTATTTGTCATTTTAATTTCTCATGTATGAGACTAGCTGCGTCCACTGCTCCACCTGTGCAAAAAACTGGTGTTTGTATATCTTTAATAGCCTGGATTAATTGTTATTTGGTTTTCATCTCAAAACAGGATATTAAGAAAACTATACTTGATGTCCAGACTTCAATTAGAATTGTTAATGTAGGCTCCAAAACTCCCTATATTAATGATAAAATAATAAAGTTGCAGGTTTAATATTACAATGTTGGCATTGGTGGGATGGAGAGAGAGAGAGAGAGGGGGGAGAGAGAAAGAGAGAGAGAGGGAGAGAGAGAGGGAGAGAGAGAGGGAGAGAGAGAGGGAGAGAGTGAGGCAGGGAGAGGGAGAGAGAGAGAGGGAGGGAGAGGGAGGGAGAGAGAGAGAGGGAGAGAGAGAGGGAGAGAGAGAGTAATAGCGGATTGTAATGTTGTACACTATGAATGTAAGTTGTATTGTTACAAAATCTATATCTAAATGAATCCACTGCGAGATATGTTTATAAAACCTAACCTTTCAATAAAACACATAAATGTATCTTATCTTTTAACATTCTAAGTAAGTCTATGCTACAGATAAGAGTAGCCCTTTCTCTATACGTTACATGGAATTAATTTACTATTTGGTTTATTACACATAAATCAAAATCATGGATAAATAAATATTGAACTTGACTTGTGAGATAATATTATGTAGAACAAAAACTCCAACACAAGATCCACAAAAACTATGTTTATTCAATCAAACGGATTTTAAGGAGAGAGTCGCCATCACTATAGTTTTGTTATTGTAACTGTATCACTGAAGATGGAGACTTTGTCGTTGAACACGTTTGATTTAATAAACGTAGTTTTTGTGAGAGCTTGTGTTCGAGTTTTTGTTCTACAAAATCATGGATATCTGTTATCTATTTATTTTGTCTTTTTTTTGTTTACCATGTTAAATTTTACAAGCCTCTCTGATTTGCAAGCAATTGTTATCATGTATTAAAATCCTTTTCTAAAACAGCTTGGTTAAATCATATTCAACAAACAGAAACAAGTATTCCACCCACCGTTTTAATAGACACGGTATCTCTGCTCATCTAAAGGTTACAGCTCAGGCTTTATATCACATAGTATAATCTGGCGTAACAAGGGGATGTTCAAACTAAAACCAATTATAACCTTGAAACTCGTGAAGCGATTTTAATTATTTTTTCTATTATAAATCACATTTTAATTATGTACCAACTTTGTTATTATTCAAATATACATTGTTGCTGAAATGTTAAAAATATAATGAAAATATTGTTTTCCTCCTAATTACTGTAAATAAGTTGTTAAAACTCGAGAAATAGCGCACCGATTTAAAAAAAATTCCGTTACAATTAGCTTTAAAATCATATTCCAACACTGTCATTGACAAAACAAATGTTGTCACAGAACATTTTAAGAAATCGCAAATATATTACTATATATTTTCTACATATAAAATGTGATCAACATCGTTGTGGCCGATTTGAGAAAATAGCCAATTGATTTTTTTTTATTGTAACTATTGAAATTTAGAGTTATGTATAAAAAATGATAAATAAGTTTGAATTATGGGCAAAATATACCAACCCCGTCCACTTATTTATGCTGCAAAAAACTACAAACTAAAGTAATTATTGTATGCAAATTAAAAAATAAATAACATCAGTCAAAATAGTTAATAATAGTAAACCTTGATAAAAATCAATAGGCGGAAAACAACCAATTACAGGGCTGTAAAGAGCCACTCCATGAGGACGTGCTTTAGCTTCAGAATGGTTGACATAATGAGCATTGTGGAGGGTTCCCGTGTTAATCAAACATCTATGAGTAATCATGGAATGACCAATCGGAAGACAGTGATTTCCTTTTCACAATGAACACGAATTGATATTTTAAAAGGACGGACATTGTCTTTACTTCCTTCAGTTTATTGTACATTACATTTTTCTATTCTTACTTCCATAGATGACGCAGACATCATTCCAAAAATTACTTTTTTAGGCAGGATACCTCAAACCAGATCAATCCACGAAAAACTCAACTACGACTTTTGACCCATTACAAAACTATCTTATTTTATATAAAAAAAGTAATAATCTTAACACATCTGACAGACAATTTACTCGAAGGTAAAAAATAAAATAAAACAATACAATTAGTTCGAAATTCATTTGATTAATCCACAAATTAAATAATTGTAATTGTTTTGTATTTTATATATGTTAGGCCTACTTACTGATAAGAAAGTTTCTCATCTTTAGAGATAAAGATAACCTAAGCAAAGACATGATGCCCAGTGATTCAATTGCATTAAATCAATTGGTTACATTCATTGTGCCAAGGTCCATCTTACGTTCTTCAAATAGAAGACATTTATATAAAAAGTTCTCACATGGATAGTGAAGTCAGTGAAGTTCTATATTAATTAAACTACCACGGAAAATGTAGGAAATATTAGAGGGTGCATTATGTTTTGGAGTTTCCAAACCTTAAAAATGATTGATTTAAAACATCGTATCTATATATGAGTGACTAAAAAGTGTTCCTCTACTTTTCCCACAATTTTGATTTAGAAAGAAATTTAGTTTATATCTGATCTTTCAATTTATGCTTTAGGTTGTGCTATGGCCTAATCTGTGGCCGCCATACTGGATCCAGCATCTTGGATTTGAAAACTTTTAAAAATAAAAACATGATCGTTTGACACATGATTAAACATTGTTTTTCAAAGCCGAGTTCATTGACTGAATTGGGTTTTTGATATCTGTCTCTTATCTTCACAAAAAAAGATTCAAAATTTGTCTTTTTCAAAATACTCCCAAACACACATGTACTGTTTTAATTTGTAGCAGATGTACTACATAAGACATGTAGTACATGTTTTCCTCACTGGTGGAACCTGTTTTTCATTTATAACATCTTAAATTTTTTTGTGTAAGTGTTATCACCTTGAATAGTGTATATTTTGTTTGTGTATATTTGTGAGCCCCTAGGGACTTAAATGGTGTAAATAAAGGTACTTACTTATTAACGCCACCGCAGCAACTTTGCGCATATATATATATATATATATATATATCATGACAGGTTTGGCCAGGTAGCTATATATATATATATATATATATATATATATATATATACACACACACACACACATAAACACCTGGCCAAACCTTATATATATATGCGCAAAGTTGCTGCGGTGGCGTTAATACATAAGTACCTAAATAAATATAAGTAGATCTATCATAAATAATTTTAAAGATTAAACTTTTTTTAGCAGTGTTTAAAACCTTAAATTATAAATTTTAAATGGATTCAAATTCAAAGTGTTGGTTTAAATTTTAAACATCATTTAACGTAGTAAATACAGTTTGTTTTTGTTATTTTAGAAAGAAACCAAACTATGTACTTTAAATGGGAATACCTTCTCGCTCATAACTTCTACAATGTCCAATAACAGTTCATTGTGTAGTTTTTATTGCACCCATCATATCCAATCATGATTTATATGGATTAGTTTGCTTTTGAATTAGGTAAAAGGTTAAGATAATTTTGCTTACAACTTAGGCCTGACCATGACTATTTCCGCACAAGCGCCATTATAGATTATTTTATTATTTCTTCACCTTTAACTTAAAGGTCGAATACAATTTTATTTTATTTAGATTAATAAATAATTCCATTTATGGATGAACATGGTTTTTAATATTTACTATACTTTAATGCCAGATTATAATTATGGGTTGCACCTATTTGGCCGAATGGACATTGAACATAAAGTTGTAATGACCGAATTAAAACTTTTATTTAATCAAATTTAACATAAGGTTTGTGAGAGTATTTGCTTAATGTAAACACATTTTGGGTGTATCGTACGTTTGTGTGTGTATGCACGTGCATGTATGTGTGTGTGTGTGCATACTTGTGTTGTGACAGTAGTTCATTTTGAATGAACTGAATAATAATGTAAAACTGTTTCACAAAATGATTTTTTTGTTTATTGAATAAAATAGTGTTTTTTATAAATGCATTTTAAAATAACCTAACATGGAAAAAATATTAAAATTAGTGTATGTCAAATAGGACACATCTAAAAAGAAGTTTAAAGAAGTTATTTTAGCAAAAAACGCTTTTATTTCACTGTTTAAAATATGAATTTCAATTGGGGTGTCAGGCTCCGCACGGCTACTCATGCTACCAAATTAGGCACGATGACTTAAGGGTTAATCACAATTGGCTACCAAATTGTAGATGAGTTTAAAAAAATCTCTTCATGTTTTATTTCTTAAAAATATAATTACATATATCAACATAAGGCTTTCTGCTAATTACATGAATTTAATTCTGATTATTCTGTTGTGATATCAATATTTTGATTTTCAAGATACTCCATATTAAAATTGAATAAAAAACCTTTTTATAATACAATTTCACAAAAATGTCATATTTTAACAAAATTTATCTTTAGTATATGAAGAGATTAAGTGATCTTCATTTAAATTACATAATCACATTGTCATGTTGACATCACATTGTATATTTTTCACAGGTGATTGCTATTTCAATGAATATATCCAAAAAGGATGTCCATTAGGAAATAAACATATGACAAAACAGGAACTAAAAATCAGTTTCTTTATTGTTATGGAGTTGAAGTGGCAAAGTTAAATTTCCAAGTATTTATATAAAAAAAATTACCCTAAATTTGAACAAATATAGATTTCAGTAAAATAGGACAATTCAAAATTATACTATTTCAGTTTTTAATGATATAAAAGAGAGTCTAGGTTCACACAAATGAATATGAAATTAGAACTACATCCATTCTATTACCATTAAATGTCAGTAATATTCCACATGGATCTTGCTTGACCTTATCAATGAGGCCTTACCAGGTGGCTTAGTCCACTGCAGATGCTTCCCAATTTCTCACATTAATAGGGTTCTCACATCTTGGATCACACTATTTTCCCATCTCAGTCTTAGTCAAACTTCACCTCTTGATATGTCCAAATTTCCTTCTGACAAACTTAATCAAACTAAAGACTCCAAAAAACATAAATAATAAAATTTATAAAAACCAACCATAACTAAAACTTAATAAATTTGGGTCATCACCACCAGATAAGTAAAATAGACGAAAATCTAATTTGCTGTTAAAATATTAATAATTATTTGAACTACATGCTCCTGTGATAAATAACAATAACATTCACCTCACATGATTGGTCTAAAATCTAACGATTCCATGAATGACACTCACCTCACATCCATCTAAACATTTTAGTAAATGGGTCTACGTCCTTTTTTGCGATAATGTATGGCAAAAATGCCCCAGATGGACATAATTATGAAAAAATAAATAAGTTCCGTTGGCTACAATGTCAACAACTATCAAAAACATGATAAAAAATGTTAGCACTTTCACAATACTTTCCTTAATTCTTAATTGAAAAGTAAAAACATATTCTGGCCATATTTCATAAAATCACTAATATCTAAAAATCGAGAAAGGAGAAAGAAGATATTTTCAAATGTTTATGCACATTTTTATATAATTAAAGAATGTAAAAAATACATTAATTTAAAAACCATTTTATTTTGTAAATTAAAAGAAAAACAATTCACACAACAGTTTAAGAGAATCAAGCTATTAATTTTGTTTTGTTTTGAAAATGCAATTTTCTCAACTACATCATGAAGTTGCAAATTTTAAAATATTTTAATTTCAATATCACTATAAATTATAGGAGAAATTAAATTGTGGTCACTTTGTATCATTTCTAGTTGAAAATGAAATTAAATGTCATTAGCATTATAAAAAGAACTTCATTTTGAAATTCCTGATCTACGTTTTTTTATATAGACAGGCCTCTAGGGCACTCGTATATAATGTTGCTTGACTAAACAAAATTTAATATACACGCTCTAGAATGATTTGTTAGATTGGAAAAAATAAAGGTATTAATTATTTAAGTTTTGGATCAATTATTGGCAATTATACTAATCTGAAAACAAGGTTTATATTTGTACAGTTTCAAAAAAAAATTAAACATGCACCAAATACTGATCACTAATTTCATTTATTGTTAATATTAAAATGATTTCATTAAATTAATTACAATGTATATAAAATTACAATTATTTTCATAATTCTTTTATATATAAAAAATTTAAGCATTGTAAAAATTAAAAATTAAATTGTGCCTTAAATAACTTGTTAGTACATATTTAGCGACCAGTATATTCACTGAATATTTGGTAATTCTTATGTGTGGTATGTCAAAAATCCATGTTATATCTTTTGATTACAGGTTTTGACACAAAAATCTTGACATCTACAGATCTGTGTTTTATCAACTATTAAAACACTTGTGGTGTAAAAAGACCATTTTTTCTATACTTTAGAATAATTTGAAACTTCCAATGCCATACATAATATCACAGCCTAATTATGATATGAATAACAAATTTTAACAACTGCTAAGTAATTATCGCAACTTGGAAGATCCATTTTTTAAATGTGGACACTGATTCATTTGCCTGGAGATTTGAGTGAAGCCCCGCAGTTTGTTCAGTGCTGAGAAATAGGAATTGGAATTGATTGCTTCATCATGAGACATGAATTCACATAGTCTCCTTCACTACATAGTGATCCGTGGTTGCCATAAGCTTGCACATTGAAATATCTTGGGCTTGTAAGTTGACTAAAGTTAATGCTAGTTAAGAGATTGATATTTAATCTGCAAAGTAAATTGTAAAACCTGTATGTTTCATACAACCTTTCTTTTGTTTAAAAATTTCCTTATAGACCTTACCACACCTATCCAAATTTAAAAAAACTTAGCAAAAAAATTATCTCACGAAAAGCTTTATTTTAAAAAATTTAGGTTTACATTCATCGAACATATTATCCATACTTTAAAACAAAAATATTTATTATTACTAAAAAATAACCTCTTAATTTAGGCATATACCAAAAAAAATGTATGGCCTATTTGTTCTTCCAATGTTGGGAGATTTGTCCTGCATCTGGGAGACTTCCTCCTCTTCAGAAAAAAAATCTCCCTGATATACACCTTTCCCCTTGTGAACAATTCTAATTTATCACACGATTGGAAGTACCTATAGACTCACTGTTTAAAACTACCCATTAATATTAAACAATAATATTTCGATATACTAAATTTGTTAAAAAAATTTGCAAAAAAACTTTAAATTACTAAAAATGAGAGAAACGTAACGAGATTAATTACAATTTAAACCAATGAGTGTTCATTAAAAAAGCCGAGTGTTCAATTCGAGACGACAAAGAGTCAACACTCATACAACGCCAGCAGATTACGACGAGGTTATCTATTTTTCCTATATGTAGCCTATTAAGGGAAAAATGCCTACGAGTGTGGTTTTATGAGTCGACTATGAACAAAGATTTACGAATATATAGGACCTAGTGATAAGTTCTATAGAAAAAAAGAGGATCTATTCTATGACAGGCGCGGAATGAATAGTGTAACTATCTAGAATGTAATTGCCTATAGGAAGACAGTGTTGTGTTTGGTGTGAAACACGAGCCGCGTCATTAAATATTATAATTAATTTTTTTTCTCTCTTTCTTTTATTTGGGATGGAGGGGGTGATGTGGCCCAGCCAAGGAGCCCACCGATATAATATATAATTAATAATTGATATTTATTGAAAAGGGATCCTAAATTGTAATTTCCTATAAAGTAATAGACGGATGCTGAGTTAGCGAGATCACTAAGAAGGGGGAAGAGAACAGACACGGATTGGTTTGGAGACAGTCCACTTCGAGTGTTTTGAGTACGGTCGACGAGTATTCTGCTCTGCGAGGTCGGTCCACTTCCAGCGCATAAAAATTCTAAATTAACTGTCATGTCTTTTTCTGCAAGGAAATTTTTGAATTATATAGATTTAACTAATAACAATATGTGAACTAAATAATTATTTGTATTAATAAAACTCTAAATCATTAATTAACACTAAACTTGTGTTGCACGTAATTTAATTTATCGCCTGAGACCTCGTCCTCGTCGCCATCCTGACGGATTTCAACCAATGTGGATGCAGTCTCCAGCCAGCAGAGAACTTCTGATTTTTCAGCAGGGGGTTTTCTGCTGCCAAAAAGCGGGCAATGGCCACACAGTGAACATAATTTATTTATTAAAGTGCAATGCTAATCTTATTAAATGTGAGGTAAAAGAAATAGAGATAAAAGGTTTCTTCGGAGGGGAGTAAGAAGAAAGTGATGGCCATTATGAGGATTCTTGCTGAGACCATGAGACTGGACAGTTCATTTAGGTTTGCTCAGGGAGTATTCAGTGATATATTTGTGAATAGTTATATAGGAAGAGAAAAACAATAGTCGGATATAACTAGAACATTAAGAACTTTTTCAAATTTTATAAAAAAAACTTACCTGGTAGTTATAGCTAATGGTAACAACTACAAGTTGGTGAATGACTAAAATTTCATTTAATATTCACAAGACGTACTACAATTAAATCACCTTCAATTGTGTTTATAAATCGTTATACTTGAACCAACATAAGAGACATTAAAATGAGCATTTGTTTAATTATTTAACACAGACCATTACCTATTGTCAATTCAATCATCCATCATATCATAAATTCACCCCAAACCATTACCATTATAAGATTATAAACCACCATAGATTATAAGCATCACCTATTTTGTTAATTTTAAGTTTTCTTTTCTTTAAGTTTTAATTAAAACAATTGTTAATACCTTCTTTTTTAAATATTGTATGTACAAGTAAAAGCTAGCCGAGAACAATTCTAAATCCAATTACATTAAGAACAATACCTAAGATTCAAACATTTAGACTAACTAATGAAACTAATTGAGGCTGGACAAATGAAAAATAATAAAAATATTATAAATTTTTGTATTTTATGTTAGGGTGAACTCAAAAAATTTAAATGATCTATTATTACATTAAAAAAAATTTTGAATCAACCAGTGAACTGCTAATTAAAAAAAATATATATATATTTAACTAAACATTTTTTATGATCAATTAATTGGTTAAGTAGGTATTGTTCTTTTTGCTATTTTTTTTATGGTATCTTACATGATGTAAGCTGAAAAAGGCAGTTAATATATTTAGTTAGATCAAATGTACGATAAGCTAGAAAATTAAGTCAATTTGAATAAGATATATACTTAAACTTAAGGCTACTTAATTAAATTAAAGAAAATTACACAGATAACATACTTACGTGACTGACAGACCAGAAAAAGTTAGGCCAAATTAAAATATCAGCAACTTACCATTATATACAAACATAATTCTATTGACGATAGAACATTATATATGGGTTAATTAAAAGATTTGATTGAAACTCGTGAATGTTAAATAAGTTAGGATACGAAACATAATATAATTTAGAAAAAAAGAAATATTTTAAATTCATTTAAAATTTATGTAGCGGAAGACGGAATTTAGAGGCCGTAGATCTATCTTAATGATGCGATCTGGTTGTTAGGTCAAACTGTCATATAACCTAACACTTGGACATATCTCAGTCGACTAGATGATGTTTGATGAGACTTTCAAACTAATAGCTAACTAGATCAAGCACTAAAATTGCACAATAACATGACTAATAGGATGGGCAAAACACGACTATTTATCCGTTATCTAGATTTTACCGCACCGCCGAAAACCCTGGGCCGTCTGACTCATCCTAAAAAGGGGCTAATCAGCCATTATTTGGTATGACAACAATTTAGGGGGTTACCTAAAATATCGGTTATCCTGTAGACTAGAAGATATGCAGTTCCTTGAACACCACAATTTAAATTTTTCTATACATTTTTATTATGTATATTTTACAGTTCCAGAATAACCAATATTAAATTGTGTTTAAATTGTTTATTATAATTCAACCTAAGAACTGAAACCTTAGAGCCAGCCAGTTTTTCCTAGAACTTGAACATTTTTGGCATTTTGTAAGCAAATTTTCACAAATTTGTCATAAATTAAAGCTATGAAATATTGTTATACGGTTTTAGTCAGCATAATAAAAGAAAACAAATTTGTAAAATTATTTTTACCACCAAAATTTTTTTGTTATACTCCCATGTCATTTTTAAGTTTCTTTATTACCACTATACTTTATAGCATTTCATGATAACAGTATTTGCAATCAGCTGGCAGCAGGAATTAAATAATCTCAAATAAGTAAGGCTGTGAGAGATTACAGATGATAATTTTTTTTAATTTATGGAAAAGAATTTAATTGTTGAAGAAAAGAGAAGGTAGTGGAACTTTATTAGATGGAGAGGAGACTTTCAGGAGCTCAGACGGATTATTCTGTTAAAATAACAAAATATAATTTGGCCTATTATAAAAAAAAAAAAACAGTATTTACATATATATGTTGTGCGGGAGTGATAGTAACTGATTTTCGTTTTTTTATTATAACATCAAGAAATTTTGTTACGAAATATTTGCTTAACTGGGTGAGATCCAAACAATTATTTAAACTTTAGGAAAATTTCAAACAGCCATTTATAAAAATTTTATACATATTTCATTTACCTCTTTACCCCTAAAACTGTTATACTTGATACAAAGACTGAGTTAAAGTTATAAACTATATTTAACTTCTTTAAATATTATTAGGCCTATTATTTTCAATAGTATTTAATAAATTTTTTATTGATTGTGTTTTCAAGTATATAATTTGGAAGAAGCCAGCACCAACCCTTTTACCCCGAGATCAATAAATTAAGTAAATATAAATATGTCTGTATCTAATATGTTGAACTTATAAATATATGAACCACAGTGAAGAACTTTACATTCAAGAACTTGAGTGATAAGTGTTGATAAACTTTATGCCAAACTAGTAGCCAAGGAATATTTATTCATAAAACTGCTACGATATAATGAATTATAGCACCAGTATTTAGTGACTACTAGATTAATATTTGACAATCTTATAACTAAGAACATTTGATTGTGATTGTTTAATCCTCTCAAATTCCATATGTTTTATAATTTTATTTCAACGTGTGCCATTTTTGTGTTAATAATTTTTGAATAAAATTTATATTAATATTTGTATCATATTTCTATACTTCATTTCTATGTCTGAAGTAACTGTAACAATATAGTTATCTATCTCTTAGTTATAACCAGATATTTGTTGATTATACCAAAAGGTTTATTACAACTTCGGCTTGTGTTTGTCATGTTAAATTTTTAATTTACAATATAAATATATTAAAACAATCTTTATATTAAAAAAAAAAAAAAAAAAAAAAACATACTGGACAATCACTCATTAACAGTAAACAAGATAAAATAGAAATTAGCTACACAATGTCAACACTTTTTTTATAGAAGTCTACCAGACCCATAAAATTTAATTTCTGACATTTTGTTGTATGTCATATTAAAGCTTAATTCTTTTTTAACAGAGGCAGTTGACACTATAAAAATATTTGACTGACAACTGTAGTGTTAATGAATAATATATAAGTCACAGTTTCTGTATATTCACTTAAATACGAAAGTCACTGTTATAGGGTGATATACAAGGTGTTTGAAAAGTCTGGGTACGGCTTAATATTTTACAAACCATAGCAGAAAACATCTATAAACTTTGCACAGTGTCATATGGCAATGTAAACTATTTTTCCTTGCTATTGCCATGACATGACAACCATGGGGGGACGGCCCACAGAGGAAGTCATAGGAATCTTAAATGTAAGCACGGGTCGAGTGATACCTCATTTCAAAGAGCTCAGTTAGTAGAGTTGAATGCCGCAAACCACATCTCAAAAGATGTATCCAATCAGAAATGGCGGGTTGTTTTAGGTACACATTGTGAAGTACATTATGCGCTGCCATTTCTGACTGGATTAAAAAAAAAAATTAATTCTAAAATGAAGTGGTAAGTTAAATAATGCTAGTTACAAAAGTCAGTGAAAACATTAGTTAGTAGAGTGAAACGCCGCCTCCCGCATCTCAATACGACGATCCAGTCAGAAATGGCAGCTCATAATGTACTTCACAATGTGTACCTAAAACAACCCGCCATTTCTGATTGGATACATCTTTTGAGATGCGGTTTGCGGCATTCAACTCTACTAACTGAGCTCTTTGAAATGATATATCACTCGACCCATGCTTACATTTAAGATTCCTATGACTTCCTCTGTGGGCCGTCCCCCCATGGTTGTCATGTCATGGCAATAGGAAGGAAAAATAGTTTACATTGCCATATGACACTGTGCAAAGTTTATAGATGTTTTCTGCTATGGTTTGTAAAATATTAAGCCGTACTCAGACTTTTCAAACACCTTGTAGAATAAATATAGAATTTATAATAAGTTGTATAAAATACATTATTTTATTTAGGCATCAAATATTAGAAATTGTATAACATATTTGTACAAACAATTCAATAGCTTCAAGTTAATATTATTTTTAACAATTAGAATCCTAAAAGGAAATAATTTCATAAATAGGTGTTGTATATTTAAAAACCAAAACCATAATATATTCACTGTTAATCTAAATTTTTGAGTTGTTCACATAGGCCAGTTGTAGGAATTATATTCTGGTTTTCTTTTATATGAATTTACACTTTGTACTATTATAATGGAAAAAAGATTATTTTCATTGATTTAAAGGTTTTTATTTACTAAAATTATCCACTTTACTAAGTAACATACTAGTAACATTTGTTAAACATAATTTCAACATACAATAATATACACACATTAATTAATGATAAACATATTACCAACACCCATTTTTACCTAGTTTAACATTCATTTACAGGTACGTAGAATAAAGATCAATAAATATTTAATTTATGATTTTGCTAATAGTTTAAACTTATATAATTAATCAAGTCTTCAAAAAATAAATGACTTTGTGTGATTTGTAAAATAAAAATCAGAAAAAATTAAACAAAAATGGTTTAATAATAAATATAATAATGATAGTAAATTATACTAACTATATGTAATTAATTCACAAAATAAAAACTAATATTTGTCGCCAATTCCCCAAAAAATATCTCTAATACTACTTGAGAAAGAAAAACAAATGTAATATTCTTTATTACTAAATTTTGTCTTAAGCATTTCATATGGGAGATAAGTTGGTACATGTCCCAACATTTTTTTGGATGATATTATAAAATTATTTTAATAGATATAATATATTTTAAATTGAGAGAGTTTGTTTCAATTGCAACATAAGTTCATCCTAAACGTAAATCATATATAACTAAAGTATTTAATTGTACCTGAACCTTAATTTTTTTCACTTGTGATATTGGGCAGTGATTTTAGTCATATGAGGAAAATTGTAACAAAAATATTACAAATTACATCGAAATTAATACCTACATTTATGGTTACTTTAAGATTTATATTAAATATCTATCCATTTCTATGGTATTTTTGGTTCAAAATCTCCTGAAAATGTTTTCTGATTCATTAAAAAAAATTCTACTTTATTGAAGGATGGGTGCTTCATGAAAAATTAAATTTAGGACCAAGTCATACAAATGAGAAATGAAAAAGAACAAGCGTGAAAAGTAATGGTTGTGAATTATCTGAATGAAGAATGGTCCGAATGACTCAACATTTTTCAGTTTAGTAAAAGATAGTTTTACACTGTTTAACTAGTTTATAGTCAAAATCATTTAAAGGGGAGGTAGAGTTGGCCTTCAAATTTAAGAAATTTTTTATTAATGGTCTAATTTTACTGAATTTTCTATGTACAGTAGAACCCCTCAAACTCGACATTCCGTCAAACTCGACAGGGCCAGTGACAAGGAGCATGGGATTTCCAAGGTCATTCACTGCATTGTTTTACGCCATGTGCGCCTGCCAGATGCCCGGAGGTTGAGGCTTGTTACTTTTGTTTATACAGCTGTGAGGGATGCTCCTTTGTCTAGCCACTTTCTAATCCTACTGTATAGTAGAGGCCAAAGTTAAAGATAAAGGGTCCAGGTAGACCGGGACAGCCCTAAATATTTGTTGTCAAAACATTCATATTGTTGTGAACCCAAGCGCCTAACCACCCGGATGCTACCGGCACCGATTCCATTAAAGTAAGCGACAAGTATTTTGTCATAACAATTCAACGGAGCGTCGTAGAACTATGATTCAAGTTTTGTAATAAAGGTCTTAACCATGTGAGAAAAATGACCCGACTCTTAATTATATGCGATCAGCAGTTCAATTTATAGCATTTGTATTGGACCGTGTTTGGTATGGACATTCTTTTTCTTCGGCGACTTCGAGATGAAGCTGCCAGACGTCCAGTCTGAAAAACAAATATCAATCAAAAGTTTTTTCAAACAATGCTAACTTTGCTCTAATGTTTTTTTTTTTTTTATCTAAAATTGTTTTAATCATTAAAAATATTTAATGGACTGTCTGTTTTTTACTGTAAATTTTATTACAGCATATTAGGATAGGTCTTTTTAGTTTACTAAACCTATTGTACAAGGCCAACACTTTTTAAATCTCATTTGACCGATCGATAAATTTAATTTTAATGTGTGATTGAACACACTATTTTTTTGTTATCATTGATAATCAATAAATGTACAGTTATTTAAAATTTTTGAGTATTTGTTGCAAACCTAACCATTAAATACCAAAGTTCCCTAAAACTCGACAACCCCCAAACTCGACAACCTTAAAGTCCACATTATGTCGAGTTTGAGGGGTTCTACTGTATTTGGGAAAGAATCAAATTGAAATTCAAGATTGATTTGAATATACTGTACTTGGTTCACAAATTCCCAGAAAATTTTGAAACAATTTAATGATAATGTGTATAGTTTTGAAGTACTTGTATTCAAATTGGTCAGAACTATTTCCTTTATTTGTCTCTAAATTTTTTCTATAATAGTTAAGATTAATCACTTTGAATTATATACAAGGAACTTATGAGATTTGTACAATAGGATAAAAAAAAAATACAAATTTTACACATCATACTCTTAAACACAGTCAAAACATCATTGATTTGATAATGGGTATTCACATTAATATAGTTGAACAAATGTGGAGATTTGTATAATCTGTATTCAGATGATGTGTTATATCTCTGTCTAAATTGTTGGATCTGTGCAAGTTTATGTCACAAAAAACTTTAAAGAAAGTTCAAATTTATTTGAAATTGTACTGCAATAGACGCAATAGACAGTGCTTCTTCCTGATCTCCCAGTAACATAAGTTAGGTTAGGATAAATCAATTTCTTAATTTTGACTGTAAATTTGATATTACATGAACACTGAAGTGACTAAAATTTATAAAAACTAGTTTAAATGTTTGGAGCAAATAATGGAATCTGACCATCAAATTTGACACCAGTTTTTACTTAATTTTAAAATCATGTGTTCATCACATCAACTATTTGGCAATGATACATACATTTATAATGAATTTCTTTCCATCTCTATCACACAGACATAATCAGTAGGAACTGTATAGCATGTTGAGATGCATCTTCCAAGGCCTCATTTCTTGTCCGTCCAGATCCAAAGAAAACCCAATTTGGATTACTTAGTATTGATAAACTCAGCATACCTGTTAACATAAAATCAACAGTTTTTTACTCAATATACCAACCATAAGACACAAAAATAATAGTTAAGTGTTCATTCTTCGAAGGTACCATATCTCTCTCTCTCTCTCTCTCTCCTCCCTTTCTCATTGTCTCTCGTTCTCTATATATAGGTTAGAATTTAAAGAGCATATATAGCCTATTAGTCTAGATTTTTTATGGATAGGAGACACAATCTTATGTTGGAAAATGGAAAATTGGTTATTACCTAAAGAACACTTTCCAAGCTAATCCTGTATATGTGTATATATATATATATATGTGTATATATATATATATATATATATATATATATATATATATCACATGTTAAATAAGTCCCAGGACAGCTTAATATTGTTTTAACCATTACACAGGGCCGGCCCGAGCTATACGCTAACTACGCGGCCGCGTGTGGCGCCGTGATGCGGGGGGCGCTGAACTAGGCGTATAAAGTTTAAATCAACCAACAACGCACAATCTATATCTGGCATAAAATTTCCGCTTATTTGTCGTTTTGTCAGTTACAGTTGCCAAGCCATTCAACGAAATAATATTAAAAAAGACTGAAGTAATTGGCCTATTACTAAATCAACTCATATAACCTATTACTGATTAATAATAATCAGTAGTATTAAGAGAATATCTGTCAATCTGTGTTTGTGCTAATAGTAGTGAACTTGTGAATTATTTAGGGCTGTGGGCGGCCGTAGCCGCCGGAAGTTATACCGAGCAGCGAGCTCATCGTTCAACTTACACCTTACACCCCTTGACCCCTTTCACTAGTCAGAAATTGATACTGTTTCAATCACAACTACGAAGTAAATGTTTACACATTTTAAAACATGTGAAATATTCAGCCACACCACTGAGACTGAGTTTCCTATCGATTTTGCAATCGAAACTTTGAGTGCTTTGAAAATAAATTATGATACTCGTTTCTCGGACTTTGATGCCATTGCGAATCAAATTAAGATTTTTCAGAATCCTTTTGATACTGACATTGAAACCCAAGCCCCGGAACTTCAAATGGAAATGATTGATCTACAGTGCAGTGATATAATTAAGAACAAAATATCAAAACTCATCTTTGTTGGAATTTTATAAGAGTCTTCCACTGACACAATTTGATAATTTGCATAAATTTGCTCGTGGGCTGTTTTCTGTTTTTGGTACTACTTATTTGTGTGAGAAGACCTTCTCCAAAATGAAGTACACAAAAAATGTTTACAGATCTAAATTAACTGATGAGCATCTTAAATCTCTTTTAATAATTGGTACAAGTAAAATTAGTCCACAACTACAAACTATTGTCAGTGGAAAATCTCAATTACATAAATCTCATTAGTATTTCATATGTCATTATGCTTGTTATAAGTTATGTTTTTATTTAAAATGTATAAAATGTTAGTTGGATTCATTTCAATAATTTGTTAGTTATTATATACTGAAGTTAAATTTTCTGCATATTATACATGTCTTTACTCATTACAATTCTGTGTTTCTTTATCCAACTTATCACAAAAACAATAACAATAAGCCTACAACAATATTATGAGTAGTTAGCCCATGACCATATCAATGTAGATGTCATATTAATAATTATTCAACATAAAATTAGAATACTTCAGTAAACTAAATTTAATTTGCTATAAAAAATATGTTCTCTAAAAGGAGTTTTCAAGTATGCTAGCTCTCCGCGGGCCGGACAAAATCTGTCCGCGGGCCGTAGTTTGGAGACCCCTGCTCTATCATATTAGACTGTACTCCTGATATTAGCCACACAGAACAAATGACGTTTGTGGTAAGATTTGTGAAAACTGTAGAAAGTGAAGAAGTCTCAATAAGGGAGCATTTCTTGGGCTTTCTTCCTGTTACCAATTCTTCAGGTGAAGGCCTCACCGAAGTATTACTCAAAGAATTAAAAGCACGAGACATTCCTTTAAAATCCATGAGAGGTCAGGGCTATGATAATGGCTCCACAATGAAGGGAAAACACGTTGGAGTTCAGAAGAGAATCCTTGATTTAAATCGTAGAGCCTTTTATGTGCCATGTGGGAACCACTCATTGAACTTGGTTATTAACGATGCAACTCTATCGTGCAACAGTGCAGTAGAGTGTTTCAGTACTATACAAGAAATCTTTAACTTTTTTTCAAGTTCTACCCAAAGATGGAGTATTTTGCTCAATCACGTCACAACCCTCACAGTAAAACCACTATGCAATACTAGATGGGAAAGCAGAATCGAGGCACTGATGCCTTTGAGATATCATATCGAAGAAGTATATGATGCACTATATGAAGCCTCTCAAGATCAAAAACTTGATGCATTTGGAAGAAACTCAGCCTTAGGACTCTTAAAAAAACTGCAAAGCTTCAAGTTCTTGTGCTGTTTAGTGACATGGTATGAGATCCTGCACAAAACAAACATGGTCAGTAAACTATTGCAAAACGTCACAAATGACCTGCAAAGTTCTATGGATCTCATTAAAAGTGTGAGATCATTTCTTGAAAAGATGAGATCTGATCAAGGACTTAACAGCGTGATAATAGATGCAAGGAACTTGCAGAAAAAATCAATGTGCCTGCCGAGTTTGAAAAAGAACGGCCAAGAAAGGTGAAAAAACAGTTTACTTATGAAAGCGCAGATGAAGCAGTAAACTATGGAATGGATGCCTTTAAAGTCAATTTCTTTTTTGTTGTGCTAGACAGAGCAATATCCTCAATTCAGGAGAGATTTGAACTAATGGAAACTCATAGTTCTAGTTTTAATTTTTTGTATGATATCCCAAGTTTGGACAAGAGTGTTAACGATACAGATTTGAAAACAGCTTGTAAACACCTTCAAACCATTTTGAGTGATGGAGAAGACTGTGACGTGAACGGAAATGATCTCTTTGATGAACTAAGAGTGTTTTCACCAATGCTGCCTTCTGGAAGTCACCCAGCAGGAGCTCTAGCGTGGTTACGTGGATACTTTTCCAAACTTTTTGTCGCATTGAGGATTTTGTTAACGCTCCCAGTGTCAGTAGCCAGCGGGGAAAGAAGTTTTTCTAAGTTAAAACTCATTAAAACTTATTTAAGATCTACTTTGAGCCAAGATCACTTGAATGGGCTAGAAATCTTGGCCATTGAAAATGACATATTGAGTAAAATGGACACTGAGTTATTACTCAACGAGTTTTCAAAAGCAAAAGCAAGAAAAATTCATTTTTAATTCAAGTTTTATTTGTGAAGAGTTCAAATTACTAATAATTGTAACTATATGTAATGATGATGGCCTGTAAATAATAAATACTTCTGGTTTGCAAGTTTTTCTTTGTGTATTATTAAAACATACCTGGCTTCTACCTTTAATTTCTGGTTAATATTAATATGTGTTACAGGTGCACTGATTTATAGTGGTTTGATTAGTGGGGGGGCGCCAATATGTTTTTTGCTTACACTTGAAAAAGACCTAGGGCCGGCCCTGCCATTACAGATGGAGCTACAAAGCTTTGCATATTGTTAATGGACACCAAAATCTATTTTAGTATGTATTCAGTGGACCTTTTCAAGAAGACGGCCCATAAGGCCATTGTGACAGCCACAAATCAAAACATTTTTCATTTGTTTTGAGTTGAAAAATTACTCCTTGAGGCCTGTTCCCCATTGAAGGTAAAGAGCCAGTGAGCAGTCTAAAAATAGTTTTTTTTTTTTTAAAGCTAGATATTGATTTACAATTTTTCATTTCATAACCTCTACCTAGTAAACATTATTAAGATGTTTTCAACATACCTGATGTTGTAGCTAATCTGAACTTTACACCCACACTATTTTAGCTAGGGTGAACCTTTTCAGGTCGGATTTGCAGCATTGTTTTCTATTCATAAAGGTTTTTAATTTGATGTACAACTCGACCTATGCTCTCACTTAAGATATCCTACTTACTCCTCGTGGGCCGTCCCCCTGAAAAGGTAGCGGTCCACTGAATACATACTAAAGTAGGGTTTGGTGTCCATTAACAACGTGCAAACCTTTGTAGCTCTATCTGTAATGGGACATTTTTAACACAATGGGATTTATTTAACACACTGTATATATAAAAAACAATGTCACTCTATTGTCTAAGTGATTCTCTAAAACCATCTGATTTGATTTTTTCATACGGCTTTATTACGAGTACAAATATCTGGTCAGGTTTTAGTCTTTATTTAATTAGTTCCAAAGTTATAAATACGAAATCCAGAAGAATTATGTTAAATTATCAATGACAACATAAATTTTGTCAGTGACAAAGTATTGTAGATATATTAATTGGAAATCGATTCAGTAGTTTCCGAATTGTAATCACGGAGCAGAAGCAACTAACCATCTGGAAGTCTCAGAGAACAAGCTGTATTAAATATGGACTAAATTTGCTTCCCTTGAGCCATAAATGTGTGAACATAAATAATATTTGATTAATATTGAGGTTATAATGATGGTATCAAGGTTAAGATATGTTTTTCTTAATTATTCCTGAACTGTAATTTTAGTGACTAATATTCACATGTCAATAAAATATGAACAAAATTGGTACAGCCAATTTTGAGATATTACATCTCTAAAATAGCCCCATGGTCGAATTATTTTATTTTTTTAAATAATTTTTGTTTTGTTTTGAGATTGCGACCAATATGTTTGGTTTGGATCTTTAGAGGATTTAAACAAAATTTCGATAAAAATCATTTAAGCAGATTTTGAGAATTTCTACATTTTTGAGGTATTTTTCTTATGGCAGCTTTCTCTAAATTTTGAGTTATTGAAAAATGAAAAAGAAAAAAAAAGAAAAAAGTTCCAAGATATAGCTAAAATATGACAACATACCATATTTACAAGTGTTTTGAATGTAGAACACTGCATAGTTTACAGACATCATTACAAAAACCACTGATTTGGACTCAGAGGACCTAAAAATAGATATATTCACAGTCATATCAATTTTTTGAAATATCATAACTTTCTCTAAAAGAAAATTTTGTTCTAAATCATTATTAATGATTTTGATGAAGTTTTGCTCAAATATAGCCGCTACATACCCAAACCAAATACATTGATGATTATATCTCTAAAAATTCAGAGTTTTTGGGCAAAAAGTGAAAATTAATATAGTTGTTTAATATCTTAAAAAATTAATATCTACAAAATCAGCATACACAATTTTACAAATTACTTGAGCACTGTAATTTACTTTTACACTGAGTTTGTCACATTGGTTTGAGATATAAACCTTCAGATTTTATCAAAATCTATTTGAATTTTGATCAGCATAAATTAAGATATATTTCTTTTGAATTTTTAAGCTTTATAAGAGTGTTTCACTCGATGCAAGTTGAATCATCTTTAAGATAAGTAATTATTCTTTGGGGTACTGCATAGGGTGTTGATGCAGTCTTCATACTGCAAAAGAAAATAATTAGAACAATAGCAAATTCTAAGCCAAAAGTTCATGCAAAAATCTGTTCAGAGTTTAAAACATTCTAGGAAGAACCTTTTTGAGGTCGGGTTTGCAGCATTGTATAGTAAAAGAATTGTTAAACATTGTTGTTCGGTGTGTCAGTATAGCAAGCGTAGTAGAGCCTTTTTTACTGCTTTTGGAACTTATATGGGCTGTATATACAAATTTTCCTGCTAGATAGGACGGCACACCAAATCCAGAAAAACCGAATAAAACACAATAAAAATATGGAAATGAAAAAACTCTTTAAATATCAATAAAATAAGTTAAGTAATCTATAATACAGCGTAATATGAACATCACGTTTTAAATAAAAAATAAAATGTATACAGTAATCTTGTGGCCGTTGCAAATTTATTAGCCAGTATCACAGACATATCATTGACTACAGTGTCAAAGTAAGCAAAGTATGGAAATATCAAGGATTTTACTAGTAGCAACCTAATACGGAACGGTATAAAAATCTTGTATTTTCTTTAAGGAATGCATCTCAGCAAAACCCTGTTATAAGTGTCGTCACATAAGCAGTCCAAGTTATTTTATTATTGATTGTCAGACCTAAGTTTCTCACTCTATCTCAATAGTCCAATATGTAACTTTCAAGTTGAAGTCGAGGCAAAGTATTCCTACCAATTTTATTCAATAATTGAGTATATAATTAGTTGATTTTAGTACTATTTATTTGCCAACCATGCTTCTTAGCCCACTGAGCAATATTTTTAATGCCATAATTCATATTTTTGACTGCACTATGACAATCACATATATTTAAGTGCAGATATATTTGTAAATCATTAGCGTACAAATGGTACTTCCAAAATTTAAGCTTAGTACAATATACAACGTGTTTGAAAAGTCTGGGTACGGCTTAATATTTTACAAACCATAGCAGAAAACATGTATAAATATTGCACAGTGTCATATGGCAATGTAAACTATTTTTCCTTGCTATTGCCATGACATGACAACCATGGGGGGACGGCCCACAGAGGAAGTCATAGGAATCTTAAATGTAAGCACGGGTCGAGTGATACCTCATTTCAAAGAGCTCAGTTAGTAGAGTTGAATGCCGCAAACCGCATCTCAAAAGATGTATCCAATCAGAAATGGCGGGATGTTTTAGGTACACATTGTGAAGTACATTATGCGCTGCCATTTCTGACTGGATTAAAAAAAAATAAAAATTTATTCTAAAATGAAGTGGTAAGTTAAATAATCTCACCAACAAAAACAATGGTAGAACTTAAGTATTGATATTATCCACTGTAATAATTTTCAAATGTTTAAACTAATTTATTTAAGAGGAACTTGGATGTTTACTATTGGAAAAGTTTCCATTCATGAATGCTGTCACTTTCTAATGCTAGACAAAATGACCTGGGTTTTCCCTCCTTGTCATTTCAGGTTGTTATCAACAACAGACAAAGTCCTACAGCTATGAATTCATGTTACGGGAAACCACATTGTTAGTTCTCAGTTCTTTCAGATTGTATGTGAGTGCGCGTACAATGTTAGTTGTTTCTAGTTTAAAATTGTTTAATTTCAAGTTAGTACCGAAAGAGGAATGGAATTATAAGGCATTGACAGAATTAATATTCTCATTATGAGAGGATATGGTGACCTCAAGCGCTCTTATCAAGCCGTAGTAGATTTATTTAATGAACGATTTCCGAACAGACCACCTATTTCAAAAAATGGTGTTGTCACCACCGTCCGCCGTTTCGAAGAACATGCAACTGTAAAAGATGTTCCTCGCAGTGGCAGACCTAAAACAGCGACTAATGAAGACATGGCTACCGACGTGCTTGTAACAGTCATGGAAGAGCCACATTCGACTACTAGGAATCTTGCTAGTGAGTTTAACATTAGTTCATATTCTGTATGGAAAATTTTAAATTCTAACAATTACCACCCTAACAAGGTACATCTTGTACATGAACTATCCGAGGACGATTTTGATAGACGTATCGAATACTGTGATACAATGATGCAAAAGTTAGATACAGACCCGAATTTTGTTAAGAACATTGTTTTTTCAGACGAAGCAAGTTTTTTGTTAAATGGAATTCTCAACCGACATAACTGTCGGTACTGGTCAGACAACAACCCTCACTGGAAGAGAGAAGCCCACACCCAACATCCACAAAAAGTGAATGTTTGGGCAGGCCTGATAGGAACCAATGTAATCGGTCCTTTTGTTATCGATGGAAATCTGAATGGTGATACATACCGCAACTTGTTGATTGACAGAATCATTCCAGCTATCCGAAATTTAGGATTAAATTTTGATTCTGTTTGGTTCCAACAAGATGGAGCGCCCCCTCATTATGAGGTAAATGTACGTGATCTTTTGGACCAAACATTTCGAGAACAGTGGATAGGTCAGAGAGGAAGAATAGAATGGCCTGCTAGATCACCAGACCTGTCGCCTTTAGATTACTTCTTTTGGGGATATTTAAAAAATAAAGTTTTTCAAACCAAGCCTAACGACATAAATGACTTGACACAAAGAATATTACATGAATCGGCAGAAATACCTCCTGAAATACTACGCAATGTTATGGATGGCTACTTCAACCGGCTAGCTCACTGTCAAACTGCAATGGGAGAACAATTTGAACATTTATTGTAAATAAAAAGGTTAGTTGCAAATTATTAACAAGTAATTACTTTGTTATAAGATTGTATTTTAACATAGTCAATAAAATAACATTGCCAGTGTGTAACTAGTTAATTCATAAACATAAAGATGACAAATTCATTTTAGTTTTATTTATTGTGTTATTAAATTTAATAAAATAATTTGCTAGTTACAAAAGTCAGTGAAAACATTAGTTAGTAGAGTGAAACGCCGCCTCCCGCATCTGAATACGACGATCCAGTCAGAAATGGCAGCGCATAATGTACTTCACAATGTGTACCTAAAACAACCCGCCATTTATGATTGGATACATCTTTTAAGATGCGGTTTGCGGCATTCAACTCTACTAACTGAGCTCTTTGAAATGAGGTATCACTCGACGTGCTTACATTTAAGATTCCTATGACTTCCTCTGTGGGCCGTCCCCCCATGGTTGTCATGTCATGGCAATAGCAAGGAAAAATAGTTTACATTGCCATACGACACTGTGCAAAGTTTATAGATGTTTTCTGCTATGGTTTGTAAAATATTAAGCCGTACCCAGACTTTTCAAACACCCTGTATATACTGAATAGCAAAGGCCCCAATACAGAACCTTGTGGGACCCACTATAAACATCATTTCAAGAAGACCTTTCATCACCAAAACAGACATATTGAATTTGAGAAGAAAGATAAGACCAGAACCCCACTCTATGCACAACGGCGCTAAAATCTATATTACTTAGTTTTGTTAGCAATAACGAATGATTGACACAGTCAAATGCCTTTGAATAATCAAATAAAGTGATAATATTTGGTTCTCTATTATGCATGGCCATCCTTACCTCGTCTATAGCATGAAGAAGGGTACTATGGCCAGAATGGAAGCTTGATTGAAATGGACAAAGTATGTTATGTTTACTAAAATATTCAGTTAATTGAAAACAAACTATACGTTCTAGGCATTTAGACAAAGCAGGTAAAATGCTAATGGGTCTAAAATCACTGGGGCATGAGGGATTAACAGATTTATTGATTGGACACACTAAAGTAGACTTCCAAGCAAGCGAATATATTCCAGTGGTCAATGATGCGTTCAAATTTTGGTAATTATGGGTAGAGTGGATACGATAGTACCTTTAATAAAATTAATAGATATACTACCAGAACCAACAGCTCCAGATGATACCCTACGTATAGCTTAAACAGTATTCATATCAGAAACATGAGAAAATTCAGAAATATAATTTTTGGTGTAACGATAATATATGATTTTTAACAAAATCGTTATTTGCATGAGAAGATTGATTTACAAAGAATTATTACGATCATCAAGTGAGATGTTAATTTTATGAAAAAGTGGATCTTTAGTTAAATCTAGTTTTTTAATTTAAATCTAATTTTTTAATAACCTCACCATAAGACACGTGACAAGATGACTTATCTATTAAACATAATATATGAAAATCTACTTTTTTAGTTTCTATATGGTGCTTATCTTTGTTTCTCAAGAAACGATACTGATTTGTATCAAAGTTATTTTTAGATTTTTTTTGCATGTCGGTAGAACAAATCACGTTGATTCATGAGCTGTCTGATTTCTCTAGTAATCCAGGTAGCAGGAGGCCTAGTTACACGTTTCTTGACAATAGGTACATGTTATAGATATATTCAGAATCATATTATTGAATGCTTTAATAATATTGTCAACTCCGCTAAGACTGTCAATCGAGTCCCACGGTGTCGTGGCAACATTATACAAAAAATCATTATATTTAACATTTTTAACCCTTCAAGTGGTATTCGGCTATTTCGGCTACCATTCGAGAGTTTATGTGAGAAGAAATCACTTTTTTTGTAATTCAACATTTACTCTAGTACAAATCATCCTACGGCAATAATTTTTATACTGTTTTAAAGCTAATTTTCCATAGATTATTACCATACAACCAAAAGTTCATAAAATGTTAACAATTATATTTAATAAATTGGTAAAGTTTGTGTATTACGCGCAATCTGAACGTGTAAAGTTACGCGGCAAACTAAACTTCTAATTATGCCATCCATTTGGCTAAATTTCACAAGCCGGTATAATTGTCTAACAACTTTAGAGTGATACTATTTTATAGTATTTTTCTTCTTCTTTCTAACTGTGCTTTCCAAATTGTTCTAACTCTTATAGTTTTAAATCTATAAAATCAAAACCAAACCAAGAATTTTGTACGCTTATTCATCTAAAATATTACTTTTTATTCAATTAATCGTTTAGCCTAGTAAAACCATGCTATCGTAATAAACCATATACTGTGGAAATCGTTATCTTTCAAGCTTCCACATTCATTCAACAGAATGTGCCTTTTCAAAATTAGAAATTACAAAAATTCGATGTAATTCCTACAAAACTTCTTAAATTTTGCCGCCAGGGAGAAGCAGATTACGACATAACAAAATATGACCAATAATAACTCGTGTTTTATATATATATATATATATATATTCAAATGTTAATACTCTGCCAAATACCATAAGTTCACAATATCTTATAGATTTTTTCTTCTTCTTTCGAACTACGTATTCAAATTTTTTCTTACTGTAATAGTTTTTGAGATATATACATTCTTTGAAGTCGTGACCAAAATTAACCGTGATTTTATAGATTGAATAACTAGTAGATAACTTTAGCGCAGATTGAATAACTCAGTATAGTTCATATTTTGTAAGACAGATGTCATACCATTGGAAAGAAGACAATTTCACATTTCTGTTGTTGTAAGCCAATAACTTGTAGAAAAAAGAATCGAAGAGTGGTTAGCATCTTCCGACGGTCATTTTTCAAGCCATTTAGTTGTAATCTAACCGTGGGTCATAACCGTGTAAATTATAGTGAGTCAATTATATGTTTATGTGTCGAGTTTTAGTATTGTAATACGATTTATTTATAATAATTTGTTGATACAATTTACAATAAGTGTGTTGTTGTTCTAGAGTTTTGTTTTTCTTTGAGTGAATGTAATATTTACAGAGTTTTTCCATGTAGGTCCTAGGTAGGCCTAACCTAAAAAGTGTGTTTTGAGGTTAGTGTAATTAATTTATTATAATTTATTTATACAAGTTTTTGTAAGTGTCTTAGTGTTTCTAAAGTTAATTTTTTTGAGTGAATTTTAATTTAAATAAGTTTTCAGCTATTTTATTACTTGTTTTGGTGAATTTCAGAAAATAGACATAACCTAGGTTTTTAGCGATTTTCAAATTTTTACATAAAAAAATATTTTTGTAATAGAATTTTTATTTTTATTTTTTACCAAGTTCTATTCACAACTATATTACAAAACTTTTTATGTATTTAGAAATTTTTTGAATAGGAAATGTAGAGTATATTATGGAATTTTTGGTTCGGCTACTATGCTGATTTTTGATTCCAGACATAACTCCAAAATTATTACATGCAAATTTGTTTTCACTACACAACTAAATTCTATGCACCTTTCTGAATATAATGATATATAGAAGTTGTGTTTTCTATAATATTACTATTTTTTGTGGTTTTTTTTCAAATTAGGGCTAACATAATATTACCAATTTTTGTAAAAAAAAATTTTTTTAATGAAAATGTTACAAATAAAATTTTTTTCCCCCTAAATATATTCACAAATATTATACAAAACTTTTGTATATCTCGAAAAAAACGTGGTAAGCTATTGATTTTAGATAATAAAGGTTTTTCTGAAAAATGTTAACTTCATTTTTTGACACCTAACATACTTACCCCAAAACGTTTTATGTAATTTTTTTACAAAATTAAATTCTACGCATCTTTCTGAGAAAAATTATATCCTACAAGTTAGGTTTTGCATAAAATTATTATTTTTTATGAATTTTTTAAGAAAACAAAACCTTTAACATAGCCTTTTGTGGGGTTAAAGTCCCTTTATGATATAAACTTAGAGGTTTGGACTTTTCCTCTTTTATAGCATATATACAATAAATTAGGTCATGAAATGAAAGTCCAGGGAGTAGAGGCCTGACCATGATGAACAGCGCATGATATGTCACTTATAGTAATAATATCAAGAAGGGTTGCAGAAGTACTTTTATCGTGTATTGGTCTAGGCGGTCATATTGACATGCCCCAAATAAAAAAGTCGAGTCCGATGTCTTAGATCCAAATATGTCAATATTGAAGTCACCTGCAACGATGACATGAGTGTAAGACGGCAAGAGGTCCAACAGGACGTTTTCAAATTCAGACAAATAGCCAATTTTTAAGGGGTCGATAACGTAATCTAAACCAGACAATCTAATTTCAACTAACATAAACTCCGGCTTAGCCGTGACACATTGGTTGTAGTTATATATATATATATATATATATATATATATATATATATATAAATGTATTAGCAATTGTGGTTGATTTAACGTAGATTGCCACTCTCCCTTCAATTCTATCAACACGATCATTGCGAAAAATAGTATATCTGTACAAACTGATGTCACCAGATATAACTTTAAGCTGAAGCCAAGTTTCGGATACAAGAACAGCGTTAAATTTTTGACCCCGGAGTATTTCATGAAATTCATCAATATGACCTCTAAGATATTGTGTATTGACGTGAGTAATTTTGAATAAATTTGGAAAAGATCAGTTTTTTTGCGATAAGATCTGATGGACATCATATCTCACATCAACCGGTTCAGCTCTATCACGATTAGCCATCAGGTCCCATTAAAAATTCTATGCCACCATCCCTGTCAGACACGTGAATTCGCAATACATAAAATAACATGTCTCGCACACACACTTAATACTAATACCTTACAAAACAAAAGTATGAGAGACAAAATTAAACGATATGCAAAACAAACATTAAAGTTTTATGATAAAGCATTCCAAAGTGGTGTTCTATTCTTATACTACAATAATATTAGCAAGGATAGTAACGTTAATTCAATCAGTATGTTGTAATCAGTAAGTGCTGAAACAGGTAAATGTCACATGTTGTAGAAGATATAATAAATTGTATTATAAGTAATTTAAATTATCAAATATTATAGCAGTACTTAGAATGTATACTAAAGAGTCCAAATAATAATCAATACTCAAAATAGACAAAAAATTTACAATCCAAATAAGTAACATAATAAATACTGATACAGAGATATTACTATATAGTATACCTTTGAACTGTTGCAAGCTAAATTTAAAACGACCTGCATAAAAAACAAAAATAGAGTAATTTTATCAGGCCGAAAACGATAAACGAGGAACGCAGCAGACGTCTGTTTACTGCAAAGTGATTGACTGAGTAATCAAGATTGGTTACGTTTGATTGGTGTTTTTCTTAAATACTAAATACTTTTTGAGTTATACAAGTAATCTTTTAGTTTATTTTAGTAGTTAGGCCCAGTATTTTAGTGTTTGTATATATAAATATTATAGTTATAGTTTACAAAATATGGCAGAAGATGTATTGAAAAGTGATACAATTCGCGATCATTTGTTTGATGAATATGATGGTGAATCCGAGCCAGACATAGGCCAAGGTGATGGAAATAATTCAATTAGTGACATTTTGAGAGAAAATATGAATGAACCTATTTTTGGTTCTGATTCTGAGAGCAAAATCGATGACAATAACGATCCAGACTTTTTAGTGACAACCTTAACCCTTAAACCGCCACGGCGACCTACAGTAGGTCGCCCACGTGCTACCAAGTGATTTCACCAACTCTTAATCACGTATTTTGCCATTCAACGTTACGCCCACTTAAAATTTCAACTCTGCGCCTTTTCGTATAGCGTGGCTCCATTTTTCCTGATATGATTACAACTATATTTTTCTGTCATTTAAGTCAACTAAAACACTGTTATATAGATCACATGTTTCTCTTTCTAACCGTAGATTACAAATTATTCTGCGTCTAACAGATCCAGAGATATTCGTACTTTAACATAGAACAAACCTGACGACACGAAATTCATTTGGCATTCGATGCTTTTTACGAAAAGACGAAATTCATTTATCTTGTTAGAAAAAGGACTTGTTCTTTACACTATGTTGTAGGGGAAATTCCATTCTATAAGTTGGTACCACTTGATATTTACTTTGAACTCTTAGAAGGCTTTGTTTTGATCTCGGAACATAGGCAAATGTGCAACGTAAAAACTGTAACAAATGACGTAGCGCAAATTGTTTTGGGGTTAGATATTTGTTATTTTGAAGGTTTGTGTATACAAGTTGTATATAAATTGTGTATACAAGTTACAATATATGTGTTTTTATATCTAAAGTTTATGTTTTTGAGTGATAGTTTAGTTTTTGAACGGTTCATATTTGGGATAACCTAGGCCAATATTGTAAGTCTAGCCTATATGCATATTTTCTTATATTTATTGTTTTATATGATTATAAAAGTGAATATGTGTGTTATTCTTTGTAAAGTATATTTTTCCTTAGTAAAATATAATGATTTTGTCTTTGGCCTATCTTCAGATTGTTACTAGTGAGGCTAAATTGTGGAGGTTACAAACCTAACCTCAACCGTCAGAGTATCACTTTTTAGTCAAAATCGTTGTTTTTATTTAGAAAATGTAACATATTATTATTTTTTTCCCCTAAATATATTCACAAATATATTATAAATCTCAAGTAATGGTTGAAAAAATTGCAAAAAAATGTATTAGTATGTTTTTGATTACCATTTCTGTGAAATTTTACTCTCCGTTACTCTCGATTTTTTGGTATTTGACCAAAAAACTCCAAATGTGATACATGTAACATTTTTTCGCACTACACAACTAAATTCTATGAACCTTTCTGGACATAATGATATATAGAAGTTCTGTATAAAATATATTTTACTATTTTTTATGTTTTTTGGAAAAAATAAAGAGAAAATTCAGTTTTTTCGTAAAATATTTTTTTAAATTTTTAAAATGTAACATGTTTTCTTTTTTTTCTAAATATATTCAAAAATATCACACAAAACTTTTTGTATATCTTAGAAAAAGGTAGTAAGCTATTGATTTTGGGTGATACAGATTTTTCTGAAAAAAAGTTAATATCATTTTTGACATCTAACTTACTTACTCCAAAACCGTTTCAAAAAAAAAATTTTTTATTACATAAATGAATTCTATGCATCTTCCTGAGAAAAATGATGTCTCATAAGTTAGGTTTTGTATACAAATAATATATTTTATTAATTTTTAAACAAACGAAGAATTTTTAAGAAAATTAACATGACCGGTTGTAGGGTTAAGCCTAAGTGATTTAGAGGACGATGTGGATGACCCAAATGAAGATTTTGAAGATGACCCAAGTTACGACGATGCTCAGTCTGGAAGGAAGGAAACTTCATGGTGGTGCCCAGAATGTTCAGTACCCCTTTGTGTACCTGAATGTTTCAAACTGTATTATACAAAGGTCAATTATGTTTAGTGAAATGCTGTGTAGCTATTTTTGTTTGTGTGTGTGTATTTTACCCTTTTTCAATACTAAGGAGTGTTTACTGTAAGTAAAATATGCATTTACATGTATATATATGTATATATATATATATATATATATATATATATATATATATATATTTAAAAAGGTAATTTCTTTGGTTTTAAAATGATGTATAATAAGTCATATATAATAAATATAACAAATACCACAATTTTTTAAAAACATGTCCAAAACTCCCAGGCACATTAGAAAAGCAGCTTGTTAGAGCTAAGGCTTCAAAGTGTTAACACATGATTCAAAAAAGAGTTTTGAGTTCCTTTTTCTGTTTTACAATTATATATATATATATATATATATATATATATATATATATATATATATATATATATATATATATAGCCACTTTGATTTAAAAAAAAAAGTTAATATTGCACATTCGTGGTCATTTTATGGAACTGCTGGTCGTTTTAATTTTCAGACTTGGTAGGCGAAGCAATTTCGCCAGTTGTTGGACCATTTCAAGACTGCCAAAATACAAGATCATTAGAGTTTGCACAAGTTCTTACAAAACTTATTGATTGTAAAATTCATGTTAAAAAAACAAGTTGCAATAACTTTGAAGCCGTTTTACAATGGCTGTTAAAATGACTGTTTGTAATATTTTAGTTAAGTTAGCATTTAGGTAAATCAGAATTAAGTTTACATATTAATATTTAAAAGAACAAATTTTTTGTAGATACAAATTTTAAACTAAAACCGGGAGAAAAAAAATTAAAACTAAAACAAAAGCGTAAAACATGTTCGAATTAATTTATACAAAAGAGATATGATAATTAACTCAGTTGACCACATTATTATAAATTTTTATTTTAACAAAAGATAGAGCAAAGTATTTGTACCTGGTTTATGTGAAAAATGCCGCTTGCCACAGGGCATCGTGAAGTGCATTTTGAAGAACGAAGGAACAAATGTGAACATACAACCACTTCACGTCACTTTGATAACTTTTCGTTTAACACATTTTAATTAAACATTTTCAATACTTCAGTTTTTTTTAAATCTCACGTGGTCGCAGAGCTGCAAGAGACCTGTTCGATCGGCTGATTGAAGTTCAATAATGTCGAACGAAGGTCTCTCTGATAGACCGACCGGTTACAGTGCTGTTATCTTGCATCAGCTGTTCCGTAGGTTTTTATAAAGCCCACTAGATAGGGTGAGGTTAAGCTCTTTGAATTAGGAATGATTAAATTTATTTATTAATTTTAAGGTGAGATGTGGAAAAGAATATGTTGTTGTAGCGGTTTCTTAAGATCGCTACAATAGATAGATTAATCTAAATGTTTTCAAGTTTTTTAAAACAAGTATATTTTAGTTAATCACTGATTATGTGTAATCTTGTTTTAATTTTTCATTAGATGTTGTTTCATAAAAAAAAAAAAAAAAAAGAATTGTAATATTACGTATGTGTACTATTAGAGTATGTATAATGTCTAAATAGCTAGGGATTATAGATTTTGATTACTTTTATAAAGAACTTCCAAAATCCAGACTTATCAAAACCTTGCTTAAATTAACATACTTATAATTAAATTACTTACACAGCTTGGAATCATGTCTTATCTCTAAAATGCTCTGGTTGTACTTCAGTTCTTCCAGTATTTTCCCCAAAACAACTATTGCGTTACTAACAAGCTTAGCACTACCTTGACGATTCGCCTAAACAAATAAGAAAGTAAGTTATTTAAAAAATATTTTCAACAGTTATTAAAAAAACCTGTTTATATAAGAAAACCTGCATAGTGATTCTGATATAAAATAAAGTTTATTATATATATACATCATTAACTTCCTATGCTCATGTTGGTGACAGTTTTAACAGTCGAGTCAAATAATTGTGTAAAATCATGATTAGTCTAATCACTTTCAATATACAAAGTTTCTTTTATTACATTTGAATTCACTGTAAATGAGTTCTGTTCCAATTAAAACATTAATAAAAAATAATAATGTAAGTCACCATCTCCACATACTAGTTATACATAAAAAATAAAACTTGGTTTATTACAGTAGAACCCCTCAAACTCGACACAATGTGGACTTTAAGGTTGTCGAGTTTGGGGGTTGTCGAGTTTTAGGGAACTTTGGTATTTAATGGTTAGGTTTGCAACAAATACTCAAAATTATTTTAAATAACTGTACATTTATTGATTATCAATGATTAAACGTTTATTGCAAAAAAGTCCCTGCCTGACAACAAAAAAATTGTGTGTTCAATCACACATTAAAATTAAATTTATCGATCGGTCAAATGAGATTTAAAAAGTGTTGGCCTTGTACAATAGGTTTAGTAAACTAAAAAGACCTATCCTAATATGCTGTAATAAAATTTACAGTTAAGTCTACAGTAAAAAACAGACAGTCCATTAAATATTTTTAAAGTTTAAAACAATTTTATATATAAAAAAAAAAAAAATACATTAGAGCAAAGTTAGCATTGTTTGAAAAAACGTTTGATTGATCTTTGTTTTTCATTTTCGACTGGACGTCTGGCAGCTTCATCTCGAAGTCGCCGAAGAAAAAGAATGTCCATACCAAACACAGTCCAATACAAATGCTATAAATTGAACTGCTGATCGCATATAATTAAGAGTCGGATCATTTTTCTCACATGGTAAGACCTTTATTACAAAACTTGAATCATAGTTCTACGACGCTCCGTTGAATTGTTATGACAAAAGACTTGCTACTTACTTTAATGGAATCGGTGCTAATGACCGGTAGCATCCGGGTGGTTAGGCGCTTGGGTTCACAACAATATGAATGTTTTGACAACAAATGTTTAGGGCTGTCCTGGTCTACCTGGACCCTTTATCTTTAACTTTGGCTTCTACTATACAGTAGGATTAGAAAGTGGCTAGACAAAGGAGCATCCCTCACAGCTGTATAAACAAAAGTAACAAGCCTCAACCTCCGGGCATCTGGCAGGCGCATGTGGCGTAAAACAATGCAGTGAATGACCTTGGAAATCCCATGCTCCTTGTCACTGGCCCTGTCGAGTTTGACGGAATGTCGAGTTTGAGGGGGTCGAGTTTGAGGGGTTCTACTGCCAACTTCCCTCATCTATTTCTAATTGGAGATAGTTGGTCTATACTGTAAGGGTAACATCTTATAAACTTCTTGTGAAATTTTTACGTATGATATAAATTTAAATAGACCGTAATGCTTTGCTTCTACCACAAACTCATCTGAAGCATTAAGGGCACTCCGTACTCCTTTTAAACTCAACGCTAGCTATAAATAATACACATAACTTTTTTGTATTTGAGATATTGTTGTATTACTTGAGGTAGGTGAAAATGTTTTGAATGGTCATATGCTAGACCCTAAACCATGGCTTTATTGTATTTACACCAAGTTTTGTCTCCGGATGGGCATAATTGATGCGTCAGGTTCTCGTTGTTAGACTGAATATGGAAGAAGGTAGCCCATACAGCTTGCTGCATGTCTTTCTCACTTTTTGTATTCCTTCTTATTGATAATCCATAAAACAATTGAATCTTTTGAATTGCCAAGTCAGTGAGACGGTTTTTTCTGGAAAGCGGTTTCCCATCTGACAGTTTTCCTTTTTTCGTTGACTTCAGTTTCCGTAACCTAGTTCCCATGCATTTTTGGATGTGACCAATGGCATTCAAGTTTATTTATGTCACAATCCTCATAAGGTTTGCTATCAACTACTGACTTATAAGCAGCAGAATCACCATCACCCAGGTAATCTGTGTATCATTTATAACGATGAAAACTTTTTGTTTCCATCACCTTATATAATCATATTTTTCAAAATGAAATATAACTGTAACCTATATGTATTATACATCATTTTAAAGGTAATATTCCAGTAATGCTTATTTTGAAAATTTAGGTCTTTTATGACACTTAAAGACAATTTTTCAGTCTTATACCGCTAACTCCTGGTATTTTTATGACAGGGAGATGCTGCTGGTCACTAGAGAGACTTGGCCCAGGAACTTACTTACAAAAGGAGTTCACTGGCAGTTAATAGAGATCCACGGCCTATGTTGAAAAGGTGAGCAGATTTTTTTGTTTAGAAAACAAGAGTTGATAAATTCAATAATTTGCCATTGCTCTAGATTGAAGGTTTAAAGGTTTAAGACAGATTATGTTTAAAATTATATTTTATAGGATTAAATATCAGATAGGAATAAGAATATTCCTGATATATTGAAACAACTCTAAGGGAACAAGGAATAAATTAATATTAACAATCTGAACCACCGAATTTGTTATTTGATTTGAACCGTTATTTTATTTTATTCATAACAGTACAGAGACTACATTTTAGCAAAATTTCATAAAAATTGTTGATTTCAAGAAATTTAAAATATTAGCCTTACCCTCTCAGAACTATTGAAAAATTATAATAACTCCTTACGATATGGCCAAAATATGCCCACATATCAAATCTGGTTAAAATCAGTTCTCATTTGGGCTCAAAGACTTAAAAATGGATTTCTCTAACCCCCTTCCAAAAATGCTATAGACTTTGAACATTAATTAGTTAGCATAAAAAAGTACCTAATTCTTCAGGATTTGGAAAATAACAAAACATAATTATTTCTGTAAATAACTTAAATGTTATTATAGTAATAGGCATAAAAACTGTACTGGAATTATTTACTATAGTTTTGTTGCAACAAGCGTTTTATATTTTAAAATATTTATTATTATTATTATTATCTGGGTTGAAAACTTGCTATCCATATCGCTGCTCCTAAACCATGTAAAATCCAGGTCTCATAGACCTTGCCTTAAAATACAACCCTGACTTAAACACTGTTGCGTCAGTGATACCAAGATATCCACACATATGGAGAATGTGAAATGATGACTACATTTCTCACACTTATTTCTATTGTGGTACTGAAATAAAAACACTAAGGCAACATGTAGCATGCAACAATTCTCATTATGTATCATTCATAAAATATTCTTCAACATGCAACAATCCTGGTATATCAAAAAGCATCAAATTTTTGTGGCGAGCATCAATAAGTTTACAATGTAGTTTCTGCCTCTCAAAAATTTGGTATTATTACAATTTAAGTAGAACAGTACCTTTATTTAGTTTTTTGATCAATGTTTCTATAGTACCTTAATATATATATATATATATATATATATATATATATATATATATATATATATATATGAACTACATTATTACTTTTCAAAGAAAATGAGATGAGATGGATGCTAGATTGATTCTCGGTGAGTTGTAATATAATGTAAATTTTACATTAGCCAATTTTAACAATTAGAAGTATAGATATTATTATGGATATAATGAAACTTTAGGAATAGATGCTTCATATAAATATTAACAACCATGTTCAATTTTGAGTAAATATATATTAACAGGCTGTTTTTAAAATGGTTTACATTTTGATAGAAAAAAAATACACATTACAAATCACAAAGTATTTGTGAAAAGGTACATTCCAAAGAGAATTCCAGTCACTCCAATTTTTGGCTTACTTTTACTAGACTTTGAAAAAGATGTTTTTAGGTTATGTTTAAAATATTTTTACTTGATTGTTAAATCTTTACAAGAAGCATCAATTCCTTAAGACCCATTAAGATACATAAATAACTTTCTATACTTGTATCTAATTGTTCAAAATAAGAACATAAAAAGTCACAGAATAGATCAGTCAACTTCAAACGAATCTTATATTCTTTGTAATGTAAAAATATAAAAATTCGAATGAGAAAGTGTTTCCACAAGGGAAATTATACTAGCTAGGTATTTCAATATTTCCAGCAAAGCCGATTTTAATAATCAATACAAAAACATTGTACAAACATTTTTAAACATTCATCCAAAAAACCAAATACTAACAAAAAAATATTGCCCAGTCTCATAAATATCTCAAAAGTAAAACAAAATAAATTTATTTTTTACTGATTATTTTTCCCTGTGTAGTTTTTATGAGAGAAGTTCCTATAGAAGAATTGCCTTCAAGATTATAAAATTTGTGGCTTTAATTATAATTGTAATTTTTTAAAGACCCAATTAAAAAGAGTAAGTTTGCTTCACTTATTCCATAAACATATTTATTAAATCCATAAATAGTATTCATTTGAAATAAAGTTTTTAATGATGACAGTCAAGGTTAGTTTTTGCATTTTGTAAATTATTTCAGACCTGTAATTTTCCTTTACTTGTGATTTGACATATTGGTTTGGGTAATTAATCTTCATATTTCATCAAAATGAATTGGAAAAGCAAGTCTTCTACAATATAAATTCAATGGAATAGTTGTGTTCAATGCGGTGAATCAATAGGTTTACAGTAGTTAGCCTATGATATATACTCATACATTAACATTGATGTGGTGGAATTGAATAATTATTAATATTGCTTCATCATTAAGCTGATTAAATCAACACTGTTATACTCTTTACTAACCATGCAAGGACCTCATATTAACTTTTAAAATATCAGGCCATTTTCATGCATCTAATAAACATATTTTCAAAAATTTAGCAAATATAGACATTTTATAAATAATCAAGTTGTTATAAGATTTATAGAATTTAACTGTAAACCAAATAACTAAATCATAATTTTTGTTACCAAATAAAATAAATTACCTCATCTTTCAATAATAATTAAAAATTAATTATAATTCACAGTTGAATGATTTATACAATAAAAATCACTACATTAAATTGTTTTAAGCCTTGAATTATATTTTACAGCGATAAATACAAAAGAACGAAATCAATATTTGAAGAAATACTTGAACAAGAATGATTTTGTATTCAAAGACTCTGCCTAAGGATTTTACATTTATGGCAACAAAACTGCTAAATTAATCTTAACCATTTGATATATGACATTACGAATGTTTGTTGAATATAAATACAGTATGAAAATTTAGAAAGTTAGCTTTCGATTGGCAGCCCTCGAACCGGCATCACTTATTTGAAGGAAAGGCAAATTCACAAAGGGTTAAGACAAAGAGGTGAAAAATAAATGAAAGACATAATTTGAATATTATAAATAAACACTTTTACAATATTTTCACTGATGATTTAATGTATTTTAATTACTGATAATATCAGATTGCATTATTAATTATATTCTTTGTCTTAAACTCTAAAAACACTTTGTCAATTATTCAATATGATTTTAAACTTGTCTATAGCTGCCAAAAAAAGAAAGAGTTTTAAACCATTATAAAATGGGAGTTAATTAAAACTTTACTTGTGTCCGGGTTTTCCAATAGATAGGAACAAAAATTAAGAAAGTTATTGTCCCATATTTGTTCAGACTCTCAATAATCACGGCAATAGTGGTTTTTATCAATATACACAAAAGTAAAGGTTAGGTTAGGTTAAAACAAAAATTCAAAAATGGGGTTTTGTAATTCCCAAATAGGCCACTCACAGAAAAGATTAAAGTTAATCCCGCCATATGGAGTGTATAAATGGGAAACCCAGAAGTCTACAATCCTTAAACCTGTTTATGGATTTAGTTTCGGAAAAGTCTAACAGTAAAAGTTATTGTTATTTAAATTTTTTAAATGTAGTCTATAAGCAAAGCATTAAAAAGCAGGTACACAATATGCTTGCATTTTACTACACATAAAAAAAAAAAAACATGCTTTAAAGAATCAAACACAAACCTGGGGTAAGGGATCCCAAATTGAAATATGGCTCTCCTGTAACAGTTTAAATTAATTGAACAATTATTTTATACAAATACATACTGCACAAACAATGGCAGATACACATTATACTAGAAATCACTAGAGTTTGTGATTGTGAGACACCCAATAGAACGAAAGCGCACCATTATGATATGTCACTTGGAAACTGAAAGCTTCAAGCAGGCGTTGGAAACCCACGAAGAAGAAAAGATTACATTAAATAACTCTGCTAACAACATAACCAAAGTTAAGTTTGCACATTTTCCGTATTCCAGTTTAAGTTAGTTTTAGTTAGAAGGCATGTTAAACGTTTTTGTAATAGCTGTAAATATAATTATTAAATATTTTTAACATAATTTTAACTACAGTTTATTGTATTAAGAAATAAATACTTCTATTAGATTTCCAACAGATATATTATACTGAAAGTGAAGGTTACTACTAATAAGCCCTCTATAGTTATCAGACATATCTTTATTTCCTTTTTTTATAACTAAAAACTCTACACTTTATTATTATTAAATATATTTATATATATTACAAATTGATTGATCAAAACCAGCAACGAATACCTATTAATTTTTTCTTTCATAAAAACATAATAGTGTGGACAATAAAAGGAATATAAATAATTATTGTGCTAAATTTGTGAGGTTTTAAAATTAAAATAAAACTTCAACACAATTCTAACAAATATCTTTATTAAATTAAAAGTGTTTCAACAATAATGTCGCCATCTATGGTGATGCAAGAGCTATAACAATCAAACAATTCTGATAATAATCACTGAAGATGGCGAAATTGTTCTTAAAAAGCATTTGATTTAATAAACGTCTTTATGAGAATATAAGTTTAATGTTAATAATAAAAGTACTATAAAAAGAAAAGAAACACAATAATGTGGATAATAAAAGAAAGTTGAAATTAAACTAATAAAAGATAGTTGGATTTTATAATTGGTAATAATAAATTAAATAGATAAGGGAATTTTTCATTTTTATAAAGAGAAAGTATAACAAAATGATGGTTCATTAATTTATGTTGTGCACAGTTTGGAATTAAAATCAAATATAAAACTTAGTCAATGCGAAATACAGTTATGGTTAAATCATTTGTAATAGTGTACATTTTTAGTTCTTTGATTTTAAATAGAAGGGGATATTCTTTGATCTTATATAGAATGGGGTATACGCCTAGACTTGATGAGTCAAGTTAGAAACATATTTTGTTTTCATTGAATAAATTTAAAAAGACCAAATTAGAAAGTAAAATGAGTAATGGCAAGTGATCAGAGAAATTTATTCCAAGTATTGTAATAATTAGAATGATTATAAACTTTATAATTTAAAAAGTGCAGTATAAACATTTTGAATACAAAGAAGCCAAAGGATTGGTTTTTACCGCCAACTGCAGTTACTTTAGTCTAGATAGAACCTTTAAGGCAAATGGACGTCGGCTGGACAGTCGTGTCCACTCTCGGACAAAGCATAAGTAGGAGGAAAAGTGTTTTCTTTAACAATAATGACTGCTTTAGTAAAAAATGTCAAATGGTAAATATTTCAGTTACTTTTGAATCTAAAAAACGAACATTTAGACTGAATAGAACTTTTAAAGCGAGAGTGTGTCGCTCATGTAATTGTGTCTGATGTAGAACAAAGACAATGTATATTAAAAGTGTTTTCTATAACAAAAGTGAACTATTTTGATAAATAATGTAATGTAATAAAGATTTAGTCATGTTAGAATCAATTATGAACGTTTAGAGTGAAAGTGTTTGAACTATTAATTTAGTACTTTCAGCAAACGTATGATGTAATCCGGAAAGTACGGATGCAAAGACTAAGTTTTTTGTGTTTTAACTAAAATAAAACAATTTGAACATTTAATTATTCTTTGTCACGATATGAACAATTTATGTGTTCTCACTAAGCCTATGTGAGAAACTAAGCTTTATACTTGATTTTTTAATAAAACTACTACCTAAATCGTCATCACAAGAATCACTTTCAGATAACATATCGATTATCATTCCTCTTGTTATAGGATCAATTTTAGAGAGAAAAGCACAAATAAACATACATTAAACTTATAACTAAAATAATCTACAACATATAAATAACTACAGGTATATTAAATAACTGCACAAAAAACAATTGTAAACACAGCATTTACTAGGCCAACAAAACCACAAACAGCTGTTCCAATATTCAATATATCAGCTGTAATATTCTAGATACTGAATAAGGAACAACTGGAATTGAACCATAGACCTAATGAATCATTGTAAAAAGACAAAACCTTCTCATGGTACCTTCGCTTCAGTAAGAAACCAGAAATAAAACTGTAGAACTCATTTACCTTTCTACGCTTGCCCTGAATGCTTGTTGTGTGTACGATGGACGACTAACTTAATAATGTTTCAGGATGCGATAGTCATAAAATTTTTGTTACTTTATTGAAAGATAGTGCTGTTTTACTGAGTAAATGTATGATCCCTGCAACTGTAGTGGCTAAAGAGAGGGCTTGGGAAAATGTGTTGGAGTGTTTGACTAAAAATACCGGGAAGGAAATTTTCGTTATTCAACTGGCAGAAACTTTTAAACAATATAAAGGGAGCTATAAAAAAGAAAAGTGATGTAGTAAATGGCACTGGCAATAAACGTATCAAACTACTACCATGAGTAGAAAACTTTCTAAAATTAATGGAAACAAATGAGTGCAGAAGAAAACCCAGTGTGCAGTAAAGTTCCAGGGAGTTGTCACTATCAGACTATAAGAAATACTGGTATTGTAGCTGAGATTTGGTATAGACTAAGGATAGAGGTATTATCGTTTAGGTATCAGAAGGGCTTCGAAAATGTGCGTATTCAGTATACTTGATTTGTCCCTAAACCTAATTCATTTACCATATCTTCAAATTTCTGTATGAACTGAGCAACTGCGTCTATATCATATGACAGTTTTTCACAAGAAATAAGCAATAACCGGATTCTGTAGCGTTTAAAAAATTTCTAGCCATCCGTCACCTTGCTTTAAAGTCACCTTTCTTTGTTAATTTTTTATACAAAACTTTTGCTTATTCACGCATTATCTTGCCAGAAATTGGTGTATGTCTGCGTCTTTCTTAAGTAAGTCCAAGTAAGAAAGGCTTCTTCAATTTCTGGAAACTTGCCAAATTTTATAGCTTGTCGTTCATTTGACACACACTCCTTGTCATTGACTCCTCTCTGTCTAGTTTTTTTAAGATTTCTACCTTCATAGTTAAAGATAAAGTTTTATATTTGCCCTTTTCAGTAGGTCTTGACATTGTGCACTTCCGTATGTTATGTTACAAGACACTAATGAAAACAAACTGTAGATACACACTAATCCGTAAAATGTGATGCACTGTGCTATTACTGAATTGAACTAGCCGTATGAAATCTGAAGTTAACGCCAATCAATGTGAGTATTGTATTGCATCACATACCGCTTCATATCACATATGAATACAAAGCATGGGGTAGTGACTGACAGATTACTGGTGCCAGATTAAAAAAACACCAGATTATCGCAAGGCTGCTGTACAAGGATATAAAAAGAAACCATTGTAGAAGTAGAAGAAGATAAGGTAATTATATAGCAGAGTAGCCTCACTTCAAAATCAATTTTTATGGGTTTTATTCGTCAAATAAATGTTGGAAAAATATTTTATTATCGAAAAAAAAGTGTCGGAAAGATGATTACATAATATAATTACACAAGAAAATCTTAATCAGAGTCAAATTCTGCTGCAAATTCAGTAGAAGAGGAATTTATTGAATTTAAATGTATTTCACTCGTAATTCGCCATAAATAATGAAAACGAGTATTATACTCATTGTACTTTCTTTTAAACATAAATTCGGCTATATGGCCATGGAAATGTTGTTTTGAATTTCCATATCGCGGCACATTTCCTCGCACTTCCCTCCATTGGCGTTCAATTCATACCTATCTTCATAAGAATAAATAATGTTTTCTTTGCTGTAAATATGTAGGGCTGTATAATTATATGCCACAAAAGGTTTGGCCAGGTTGCTATATATATATAAAACCACCTGGCCAAACCTTCCGTACGTTTATTGAAGTGAATGTCATGAGTATGAAAGATAACACAGAGTTAATTTTTTCACGAAAAAACAATTTGTGTAATTATATTATGTAATCATCTTTCCGACACTTTTTTTTCGATAATAAAATATTTTTCCAACATTTATTTGACAAATAAAACCCATAAAATTGATTTTGAAGTGAGGCTACTCTGCTATATAATTACCGAAGATAATGTATTAAGAGTTCATTGAACTTATAAACAAATGCTGAACATATCCTAACATTCCTATTTCTTTACAATAAATACTACTAAGAGTGAGTGCTCACACATGTTATAGTATATGCGCATACACGCTAGCATGGAAGCAGATGTAAGCAAGTGCCTTAGTCATTTTTAACTATTTTTTTGGAGGGGTGTAGAGTGTATGATAGGTTTATTTATTATTAAAAAATTTTAAAACTTAAGGGGAGGCGATAGTCAAAAAACAAATTTTTTTTGCCATTTTTTAAAAATATTTTTGTATGAAAGTAGAACTTTTCTGAATAGAATGATATATAATAAGTATACTTTGTATGAGTATTTCATTACACAAATAAATATTATAAGTACCTCTGCATCGGTAGAGGTTTGAAAGCCGGACAAATGCTTGGAGGCATAATGAACCTACCTCAGCCACCAACTAAGTTTTTAGTATACACAGAGTTACTAAGAAAAGGAACTGAATCAGTTGTCACCAAATCAATGAGGAATGCTGTAGAAGAAAATAATCCTAGAGACATTTCAGCTGCTTTAGATGGAACATGGCAGAAGCGAGGTTTTAAATCTCTCAATTGTGTTGTTACTTGTACAAGTGTTGGTACATGCAAAGTAATAGATGTAGAAGTTCTCACAAAATACTGCTTATGCCTTTATACTGCTTATAGCCATGATTCAAACTGTACAACTAATTATCAAGGATCAAGTGTCGGAATGGAGGGAGCCAGGGAGTTGAGATTTTCAACAGGTCTATCTCATAGCATAATGTTAGATATGTAAATTTCCTAGGCGATGGTGATACTAATAGCTATAAAACCATTGTTAATCCCTATGGAAACAATGAAATTAAAAAATTAGAATGTGTGGGTCATGTCCAAAAGAAAATGGGAGCAAGATTGCGAAAGATGAAAAAGAAAAACTTACAGATGGTCTTTCACTAGGCGGTAAAAATAGACTAACTGATGCTAGGATTGACCAACTACAATCTTATTATGACAAAGCTATTAGACAAAATTTTTCAGACTTGCAAGCCATGACACAATCTGTATGGGCTACATACTTACATAAACTTTCAACCTATGACAACGTCTCGACTATGAACTGATACGCCGCGCTGAACAACTATTAGTGACTATGAAAGGCAGGCCAGGAGAGCAAACAGGTTGAAGAAAAAAATAATTGAAGAAGATTTTGATAAAAATCCAGCTTTGATCCAAGAATGTACTAATTTGTATGTTGTAAACCTGACCTAACCTGATTTTTATAGTTTTTCGCATTTCTCCGAAAGTTTGTATTTTTTGCAATTAAGGAACATTTTCTCAGAAAGTGATTGTCTAAATTTATTGAAATTTTAACACCCATACACCCATATTAACACATATGCTGAGTTTTTTTATTAAAAAATAATAATATTTACATACTTTAAAAAAATTAAATACATTCAATATTTAAAATTTTAAACACTACTTAGTAAAATATTTATTTATAACAGATCTTTTAGATATAGGTACTCAAAAAAAAACTCAGGATATGTACCAAAGGTGAATATTACTCCAAAAAAAATTTCAAAGTGATTGCTCAAAAGGATTGTGAGAAAATGTTCCTTATGTTAACATGTAGCAGTATAGAGATTATAAGTGAGAAAGGGGATAAAAATGCACAATTTTCTTGATCACAAAGTTTTTTACCCATGTATTTCTTATAGAAGATAATTTTATCCCGTCTAGTTTTTGAGATTTTTAGTTATATTTAGAGAGATATGTATGTCAATAGATGATATGTACTTAAAACAAACTTAAGCTTGATTTGTTTGTGAGATGTATTGGTTCTAAACGTAAATCAAACCTAAATTTTTGATTGAAATAAACTTCCTAAACCATAATTTTCTTCAATTTGCGATTTTGCACAGTAGTTTTTGTCATTAATCTTGACATTAACATATGACCTTAACATCAATGAATTAAGACCACATAATTTGACCAAAATCGATATATTAGTTTGGCTGTACTGTAGAGACAGACAACATACACCATTCTAATAACCACAATTGTGGTCTCGGAGGATTTCAAAATGAATATATCCTTGAAAACCTTAACATAAATTTTATGACCTTTCCCATAACTTACTCTATAGTATAAGTAGGTGAGAAAGTAAAATACGGGACTTTATCCATGATTTTGTATATCATTAGAAAGGAAGGAATATGAATACAGTATTATTATTCAAAAATAAAAATGCAGGCCTATTAGTCTAGTTATATAAAGCACATTAACATTCATATTCAATTTTTTATGATATATAATCAATACAATGCACACCTAGGCCTAACGAAATAGTAGCAATAAATATTGAGTATTGTGTTTCACTAAAAAACTGTGTACATCCTGAACAAATTAAAATTGTTATTAAATAAGTGTTCTGTTTTGTACCGTGAGGTATTTTATAATTTAACAAGACCTCAAGATGGGATTAATTCCCAAAATAGTTGCTGTGATGTAAACTGTTGATATAAATACTCATAGATATATAAAAAGTAAGTTTACAATATACATACACTTAGTCAGTAATGTTATCAATAAAATAAACTGAGCATTAATCTGAATATATCATAAGCACAAATATTAACTTACTTTTAAGACTTGTAATGTTTTGGATCCATATACAGGACTCTCATCTTTCTTCATCCAACGATGATAATCGTCCAAATTCATATCTTATGAAATGTTTGTTCTTTTAGTTATAGTCTTCCTTGACTTTTACGTAATAAACTTTTGATTTAATCTAAAAACAATACATACAATTTAGAACTATTTTTTATGGGAAAATAAGCACAACTATAGAAATGTATTAACCATAGAACTGACCAATGTTAAAGGTTTTGTATTCTTAAATAATTCATAAAAAATAATAATTTTATGCAAAACCTAACTTGTAGGATATCATTTTTCTCAGAAAGATGCGTAGAATTTATCTATGTAATATATATATATATATATATGAAACGGTTTTGGAGTATGTTAGGTGTCAAAAAATGAAGTTAACATTTTTCGGAAAAACCTGTATCATCCAAAATCAATAGCTTACCACTTTATTTCAAGATATGCAAAAGTTTTGTATAATATTTGTGAATATATTTAGGGGAGAAAAAAAATTGTAACATTTTCATTTCAAAAATGATTAAAAAGGAAAAAGAGTATCCAGTTTTATCGAGTTTTGCAGTTCAGTATTTGTTGCGATTTATAACTACTCAATTTTGTGTAAAAGACTTTTCATCATTAACCGTTTTAAAAACAAAATATTGGAACAGATTAGATATTGAAAATGATTTATGAATTAATACCAAACATTCAAGAAATATGCAAGGGTAAACAAGTGTATCAGTCACATTAACAAACACACTTGCATTGAATGTAAAATAAAAGTTATGTTCATTTCTTTGTTTCCCCTTTTCTATTCATGATTATTACAAATAAAAATAGGGTGTATGACAGGTACAATCATAAAGGGGCATAAAAATTTGAGAACCACTGACTTAGCAATAAATATTTAGTTTTTAGGACAAGTTATGGTAGAGTAGGATATATTTTTATTATATATATATTAAAACAATCATAATATTCATATTTTATTAAAATTAAGCCACTCTTGATGATGTAAATCCCAGTACATACAGCATGCTCAAGAGTTCAATCATACTTATTTTGTGGTAATTAGGTAATCGACCTTGCCCTGAAATTTATTTAAGAAAATGGTTTACTACCTACCTTATTTTGAAAAAATGAGACCATATTAGGTGTTGCAAGACACTTTTGAAGTACCAAAATACATTACTTTAGTATAAAATAAGAAATATAAAAGTATAAAATCTAGGTCTGGATAGTTTAATAAGAATACAAATCCAGCTCTGGTTATGAATGCCTACATCAATATTTATGACTACGTTCGTCAAGTTAGTAGGCCTAAATGTATCATCGCTCGATGTTTATTATTAAAACATATATTTGTCATAGTAAAAAGTATTTGTTTTATTAGGTCTGGCTATATGATTATCACCTGCCTAAAAATATTTGTCATGATTCTTCAATCATACAATGTCATAATATTAAGCTGTAATGCGGATGATTACATATATAGTCACCTACCCAGACCTAATAAAACAAGCGATTACATATTCACTAATTTGACGAATGTAGTCATAAATATTAACATAGGAACCTGAGCTAGATATCATACTTTTTTATTTCATTTTTTCTACTAAACTAATATATTTTGACACTTCAAAAGTGTCTTGCAACAACTAATATGATCTCATTTATTTCAAAATAAGGTAGGTAATAATCGATTTCTTAACTAAATTTCAGGGCAAGCTGGTATGCTATGATCTGGCCATGATAATTTTTAATATGTACAGAAAACCAACCAAACCTGTTTAAAAACAAATATTCATTGCACACGCCCATGAACAACATACTAACATATTTTAAAGATTGATGCATACCAAGCATGGGAGATATAAAACTTTGCACAAACGCGCCACATTAATTTTTTTTTAAATAAAGAAGGAAGATTGCAAAAATTCAATGTTATACTATCTTTTTAGCTGGTATAGCAATTTTATACCATCTCATTTGCTTCAGTGTCATAAAATGGATGGTCAGCAACAGAGACATTAAATTTTAAATTATGAAAAAGTAGTTAAAATGTTCAGAAATAAAACATTTTTGCAAAAGTTATACAAATAGAGCTAACATCAGTTTTTGCAGTTAAGTTCACAAAAACAAATGCTTTATTTTCTGATTATATATTAGCCTCTAAAAGTAACATCAGTGGTCAGCTCTGTTAACTAAATACATATTTTTGTAAGCTAGGTTTATGCAAAACACATAGTTATTAAAGAAACTGAAAGTTACAATTATATAGCTTAATATCTATAATTTTATTCAAAACGGAAACTTAAATTTTTTTTAATATCTCTGTCTAATAAATATAATCTTGTTCAATTTAATTAAGTTGTCCATTTAACTGCAAAGTAAACCGAAATATATTTAAAAATTCTACTATTTATGAAAGATACTATTTTGACCTCACTTTCTCAATCTCTATATTGTTGTTTTTATTGTAGATAGGCTCTTCAATGATATTGCACAAAGCAATTCTGTTTTTTTCAATTAATTAACATCTTGCATAACATAACCTAAAGAGATGGCATTAATAAAGATAAATCAACAGTCTAGTACAAAGATACACACATAAGAAAAACTTTGAGCATGAATGATTTTGTCAAAACTATAAATGTCAAAATTGTAATGCAATAACTAAACATATTACAATTTAGAGTTGTGTGGGGAAAAATTAAATATATTATTTAGACATGTTTTATAGTATCAACATAAGGGATATGCTACATATGATTATGAGTAGAAATGTTGCCAAATTCGATGAGAGGTTAATATGGAATCGAGACAATATTATTATTTAACAAAAAGTCTGTAGACACTACTATACAGTAGATAAATTATGAGGGAGGAACTAGCTCGTTCAATAGTACTGTCAAATCCATGTAATTTAAATCTATACAACATATTTAGCGGTTGGAACAAGTATAATTATGCATTGTACCCTGCCTTGATATTTAGGTAAGAAAATTGTTGAAATCGTTTACTACCTACCTTAATTTGAAACAATTATATAATATATGATGTTAGAAAACCTTTTTGAAGTTTCTTACCTTATTATTAGATTTGGGAAGGTGACCCCCCCCATATATATATATATATATATATATCTGCCCAAACCTATCTCTCACGATTCTTCAATCATACATCTTAATATTAAGCTGTAATACGTATGTATCACACACACATATATACCTAACTGGTAATTGTTTACAAAGAAAGTCATACCTTTTTTTCACTGAAAAATCACAATTTAAAAACTATCAAATTGAGAGGTTTTTAGGTTACCGGTACACTTAATTGCAAGATATACAGTAATAGGAATAAGATTATCGTATGGTTTGACGCATTCACCTTATACAATGACTAAGCTAGATCACTATTTCAAGTTACGACAGGTTTGGCCAGATGGCTATATATATATAATAACCTGGCTAAACCTTTCGTACATTTAATGAACATAATAAGATCACTATTTTTAACTAAAAAACCACAATCTAAAAACTATCAAATTGAGGGGTTTATAGATTACACATAATGGCAAGACATAATAGGAATAAGAATATTGTATTGTTTGACGCATGCGCATTACACAATGACTAAGCTAGATCGATATTATTCTGGCTTAACCTTTCATACGTTTATTGAAGTTAATAATTGGCTTTCTTTTTTACCCTGACAGGTTTGGGCAGGTAGCTATATATATATATATATACCTGGCCCCAAAACTTATATATATATATATATATATATATATATATATATATATATATATATATAACCACCTGGCCAAACCTTTCTTAAGTTTATTGAAGTTAATAATTTGAAATTAGATCATGGATAAAATCTGTGATCACGGATATTATAGATTGAAATATCTTTAATAACATGAGATGTAAAAGTAAACATTTGCCATTATGTCTAACAAGTCTAACCTATAAATATGTTAAATTTGACTGTTTTTTATTGTGATTTTTCAGTGAAAAATAGTGATCGGCGCAAGGAAAACATGATTTATTATTAAGAAGTAAGGTATGTAGTAGAAGATTAAAAAATAAAATCCGAAAAATACGACGCCACCATAAAGTAAACATTTACCAAATCATGTTCTAAGATTATCACTAGGTGAATTTAAGACTATACCAATAGGCTTGCAAAAATCAGAATACTAACTGAAAGACTTCTTCAAAAAGTAATTAATGAAAATAATCACCAGGCATATAATAAAATACTGTACCTTATCTTAACAATAATTAGGAATATGCCACATTGGATTACAAAAAAAAAAAACACCCATTGTATATTGAGCCATTATCAATCTTTAATGAAATAGATTGCACTTACATGATTAAATCAGAAACAAAAATTTCTCATTATGACGTTAATAAACCACTCATGTTATACAAGTAATACTGCATTTAATTGCAATATGGATAACTACAATTACAGTAAAAATCAAAGTAATGAATTAATATATAAGCTATATTTTATATATATATATATATATATTTATATAAACTATTTTTCCACGTTAGACAAATAACCTACAAAGATTACGTTGTTGTATTTACATTTTACACTTTACTAAGTTTACTCTATTTAATCTATTTACTGATGGGTGCCGGGTGGGAAAACTGAAAACGCTGCCTACTTTATACCGCAGTTGCAAGTGAGGACGAATATTAGGCTGAATAAATATAATGTCTAGTTACACAACAGAATTATATGCTGTATAACCACGTTAAACAATACTGATTTTAATGAAAAAACAAACACAATATTTAGTAAATTCTACAATTTTTTTAATGTGTTTGTTTTTTCATTAAAATAGAGTTCCACCAAGTACCTTCGGTCTATAGTGTAAATCGAATACTGATTTGTTTTATATGTACTGATTTTAGATCAAATATTAACCACGTTAAACAACAGTGATTTTTTGATATGTACTGATTCTAGATCAACTATTGAAACACTCGAAATTGTTAGTCTTGGGCTTACATATAATCACATAGCAGTTAGTATTATGAAGGAAATTGATTCTACTGGAAAGCATATTATAACTCTGCATTCGGATTCGGTACCAAGACACTCCGGAGTACCAAACAATGACATTGTGAATATGCTGGCCAAAGATGCAATTAAAGATGGGATGGATATGACAGAACTATGCATTCCTTTAGGAGATTTTAGAGCCATTTAAAATATAAAATATCACAAACTAAACACAAAAATTTAGGGAATCACCCATTGCCAATTGGTTTAACATGTTCACTGCTATTGAAAAATGGTAAAATCTTCTAAAGTCCTAAAAAATAATATTTTGTATAAACTTACCATTTGATGTGTTAGACTATATTATGCATCGAAAAGTATATTCCTGGCACAAAATGGCGGTAGTAGCGACGTCACAGTTTGTGGCGGAAAAAGATGCCACGCACACTGCACAATGTGTCCACACGGGCAAAGTTCACAATTAAAGCCCGGAAAATGTCAAATTACCAACACTACTTTACACAAAATATGATTTACATTTTTTATTTATATGTCATTGTTTAAAGTTTTTATTTACAAAATTTACAAACCATCACCTCCACCGATTCAATATTTTCTCTTATTTTTTGGGGCGTGGAATTTGTCGAAACACAAAATTGCACATAGGCCAGGTTTGCCTGGACATTTCTCACATGTAAACATTGTCATTTTTCTAATTCCAGCTTTATAACATACCCTGCACTTCTTTGACTGTCTGCGGCCACTTGGAGCTCGACCTTCAGTCTTGGAGAGAACATGTAAATGAGTTGTTCTCGGGCGCTGCAGCACGGGTTCGTTTGGGGTGGTCAAAAGAGATTCAATTACTTGCAGACGAAAGTCGTACAAATGCATCTTGTTGACATTGGAGTTGTTATATAAAAAGCAAGAGTTGTTCATGATCATTTGAATAGTGTGTATAAAAATCTTTTTATACCACCTCAGCGTCTTGCGTTCGCAAGGGTAGTAAGCCAACATTTGGTCAGTCCTGTCAACCCCTTTCATATTGGCTCTGTACTTTATTATAGGGACTGGTTTCTCTCTTGGCTGTCCAAATTTATTGTGAATGGTATCCATTGTATTATCATACTCTGTGAAGATGTAAAATACAGAGTGTTTGTCCCTCCATTGACCAACCATTATACCTTCTGCATAACGTGCCAATGATTGACCTTTATAGAGTTTGGCCGTGGTAACATCACGAGGTAAATACTTCCTGTCACTCCGGATTGTCCCAGTGACGTAAGTTTTTTGGACAGCAACTTTGCAGCTAGTGGAATGCTGCTGTAATAATTGACCAATATTAAGCTTTCCCTGCATAAGATTTAGAACCACATTTGCTGCATGTCCTTTACCTCCTAAATCATCCAGTACCCCAGAATAAACAATAAATCGTAAAACTAAGCCTTGGGGTTCACACAGGCAATACAGCTTGATGCCATATTTATGCCGCTTGTTTTTTTATATATTGTTTGAACAATAGTCTACCTCGAAATAACACCATACCTTCATCCAGAGAAAGCTCTTTACCTGGCTGGTAAATTTCAAGCATTTTATTATTTTAAAAATCTATGATTGGCCTTATTTTCAAGAGTCGATCTTCATTGTCCGGCGAATTGGTTGAAAAATACAAACATCTTAAAATTAAAAGAAACCGATCACGGCTCATATTTTTTCTAAAAAAATCTAAATTGAATAGGGTGCTGGTTTTCCAATAGTCCGAAAGTCTATTTATTCGAATGGTACCAGTATGCAAAAGCAAACTTTAAAATATTTTAAATTTTTCACAAGGGCGTACCCAGGATCAAAACTAGGAGGGGGGGGCAAGCCATGGTCATTCAATATACAATTGATTATTAAAATAGTTATTTCAAGAATTGTATTAAATTCCAGCAACAAAATGTATAATAAAGATTTATTTTTTTGCTTCCAGGGGGGGCAGCTGCCCCCCTGCTCCTCGCTGGGTACGCCCATGATTCTTCAACTGTCACATCTTTCCACTTTGTAATATGCGATTGTTCGGTTGTGGCAGGGCCGCAAAAAAGTTCAAAAGCATGTGCATTAGTTTCTGTAACAACATTTTCCAAAAATACATCATCCAAAATCATCAAAAAATAATCGATAGGACTATTAGCACCTGGTACAGGTACATTCATTTTATTATTTTTTTCAAAACTAAATTCTCTAAGGCCTTGTGTTGTTGTACACCATAGAGGATTTGGCTCACTGTCGGAACTCTCTACGTTATCGCTATCATCACTCCCTTCATAAAAACTATCTATTTCATCATCACTAATGTAAGACACATTTTTAAAAGTACTAGCCATTTTAAAATAAATAATTAATAAATAAAAATTACACAAAAATACAGTTCAAGAAAGTAAAACAGAAAACGAATATTAAAACCTGCAAAAATGGGTACAATTAAAAACCACTTTGCAACAAGGCTACTAGACTCGCATTAGTCACGCTGACAGAAATAGAACCTTATAGGGATAAATGCTAGCTCACAATAACAACTAAAGTATTAGATGGACACATGGCATCAGTTTCCGCCATGCGCATGAGCAATTGTCCATTCATGGCGGCAATTGATGCCCACCGCACACAACGTGTTAAAAGGATCCACGACACCAGTACAAGACACCCCTGGTATAAAAACAATAAAATGTCAAAGTAAGTAATAGTGAATATAATATGCGTAAGGATGGGACTTGCATTAATTAATAATACCACACTGATAGAATAAAAATATATTTTACTCAACATTATTTAGAATATAGCTTAGGATGTATTGAAACCTTAGAACATTTAATTTTAAGTTGTTTCAAATATGAATATATTCATGACCAAGGTTTTAAAGATGTTACAACCTTTAAACAAAATTGATATGGTAAGTTAGTAGAGCTACTTCGACATCATGACAATATAATTCTTAAAGAAATAAATCAGTTCCTCAAATTAGTACAATGAAATATATAACAACAATAATAAATAAAAATCTGTAAAGAGTAACCGAAATAGTAGGGATCAGTTATAGAAAAACAAAATTTACATATTTTGTAATAACATGTATGTTAACCTGGTTTGGGTTTCTTTCCCTGGCCCAACCATTTCATTTCGGTATGCCTAATGGGCCCCTGGCAGAGAAGAAAAATAATCCATACCAACATACTTAATATCCCTATCATGAACTTCATATCCATTGTACTATTCCCATCTAAACTAATAATACACTGCTAGGACATTACATTATAAATTATGGGAACATATATGTAATGTAAATAACGGTGTGTTTTATGTGTAGTAATAAAAAATAAATTTTAAAAAACCCATAGCCACAAGAGATATATTATTATATTAAACATTTTGTGTTGTATAATACAGGTGTTTAACAGAGTGGATAAATTTTTTTTTCATCATTAATAAGAGTAGGCCAGTGGCAAAAGCCGTTAAATAAATGTTTTTTCGAAATTGATATTTTAGTTGCTATGGAAATGTCACGTTGATAGCTATTGTTTCAAGTCAATATAAAGATGCAAAACTTGTTATATCTGTGCTAAAATCCACATTGAAATACATACCAATTTCCAAAACCTGTTAAATCCTTCAAGGCTGCAGATGCAAAACTCCTTAAATCCAACAACCATGTTTTCAGTTTCAAAAGCTGTTAAATCCCAATCATTTAAATGGCTGCTTGATACAAACAGATGCAAACCCCATTAGTTCCATTTTTCAAGTGTTACCCTAATATTGATTTTGATTTTATTTAGATTTGCTTACTCATTTCATATGTTTAGGCAGAACATGAGTTCCCAAAAGGATCTGTGCAAATTGCATCAGCTTTGCACCACAAACTGATGGTGGTCAAAACAAAAACACCACAGTCTTGTTCATGCTCTCCTACTGGCTTCTAAATGAAGCCCCTCCCCATGTTAAAATCATTGTCTTGTGTTATCCAACCGTAGGACACTCATTTATCCCTCCCGATCGAGTGTTCGGCAATCTTGAAAGGCAATTTAAAACACATAATGTGATTGAAAATCCTGCAAAGTATCTAGATATCATATCAGATTTCAGTACAGTTGTGAATTTAGGAAAGGACTGTGAAATCAGGGACTGGAAAGCGGCTTCACAAGAAATATTAAAGAAACCAGCTAGGTGGCATTGCCAGTTCCAGATATCCAGAAAAAATATTTTGAAAAGGAACAAGACCCTCACATCTGTCCTTGTACAAGGAGAACCATTCTTCAATTTTGAGTCGGGCAAACTGAAATCCCTATGCAATTGAGGAATGTCAATAAAAAGAGCTCCAATCGGAAAGGTAAAGGGTGGTAATCCTGTTAAGGAAGCCAAAATCAATTATGTTAAACAACTTTTGATGATACATTTTGGTGAAAAGTGGGAAGACAACCCTAAGCTTACATTCTACAAAGACGTGTTCAAGGAAATAACAGAGAGAGGGAACATAGCTGCACCAGAGGATGAAGAGAAAATGGATTTTAACTTGGTAGAAGATGAAGGAGAAGAGCTTAATTAAAAAGAAGACAACAAAAAAGAAATGATAAAGGCATTTTTGGAAATGTTTTTCATTACTTTAGGTAGCATTTTACATTTTAATATGAAATATAAGCTAATAACACTGTACTGTAACCAATCATAAAGAGTTTACTATAATGTTTTGTTTAATAAAGTTTTTTTACCATTTTTACATGCGTTATAATACTATCTGACATAGATGCCCTACTTTTAACAGGTTTTCCATCTTGAGCCTAAACAAAAATAGCCTGTCATGCAGATGCAAAACCTGTTATTTCAGTTTACATATGCAAAACCTGTTAAAACCTAACTATTTAAGTAAATAACTCATTATCTAGTTGTTGTGATTATAGAGCCTATAATAGAGCAGAAGAAACAATTTTTCTATATTTTTAAAAATAGTTTCTAAGGTTCTACCACAATAAAGACGCTTTTAAACAGTTTTTCTGGATTTTCCGTAAATTTTGAAATCTGGATATAACAAGTTTTGCCACTTGCCTACTCAGACAGTGGTCAACGAATAATAAGTGAAAAATTGGGCTACATGGATTATATCCAAGTCTGTGGATAAGGCATTAAGAAAAAAACATGACTGATAAGAAATATCAGGCCTTGTATTTCATTTTAATCATACGTTTTAGATTAAAATGTGTTAATTTATATGTATTATGTAAATGAAATGCTTAGATTTTATTTATATGACATAGGTTTGTTACAATATACTAAATAACCCAGTGTTTTCCTGTTTCAAAGTCTTACTAGCACAAGTGTGAGAGTTGGGTTCAGAGTACCCAATGACATATAACAATGACCTTGCTAACATGACATTCTACGATAGGCGATATTTCACAGTCAGCTAAAAGTGAGGAAGAGAGAACAAATAAATAGGTTATATGCTAAAAATACAGTTGAAATTATGTTGAACAGTTTAAAATGTAATAGTTATAATCTTAAAATAATTTTGTATCTAAAAACTTTTAAAAAAGAAAAAATTAAAATATTTTTGTAAGGTTTTAAGTTTGATTATTAAGAAAAGAATCATGTAAAAACAAATCAAGTCTGTAGTTGTCAGCGATGTTTTAACAAAAATTTGTGTAATTGCTTGGTTAAAATGTTATTATTACTAAAATTGGATTTTAAATTTAAAGTAATAAATGAAGATTTTTGGTGTTAATGAAGAACTAGGGAGTTTTAAAAAGTATTTGAATTTTGTAAAAACATAAGATGTTTAAAATCAAATTAATTGTTAAATGAAAGAATGAGGAAAAAATTATTCTTGGGAAATTGAGTTAGGAATTACTGATGAAGAAAACTATAGTATTGAAATGAAGGTCAAGTTTATAAGTTTTTTTTTATGGGATGAAATAATTAGTTTGTGATATGGAGTTTATTTTTATAACAAACTAAGATGTTCTGCAAATTTGTCAACGAATTTATGTTCAACGAATTTATTGTCAACGAGTTTATGATGAAATAATGATCTCCGAATTTTACAACGAATGATCATAGGTGAATTTTACAACGAATTAAGGTATTCTGCAAATTTTATGACGAATTAAGGTGTTCTGCGATTCTATGGTGAATAATGGTTACGACGAATTGAAATGAAGTGTTTGAAAATAATACGACTTGTCATTTCCATAGAAGACCAAACAGAGTAGATTCTGAGATAAAGATGCTATAGTTTGATAATTTAGTATAAGTAGTTTTAGGATACAAATCATTTTTCTTGAAAAGATGTTGTATGTTGAAAGATTTATAAATTGTTAAAGTTTTGATGGAAGGAATAAATAAATTTCGTGACCTAGCAATGAACAAAAAATATTTAAAAGTAAAATAGGAATTTTAAAATATATTCCGTTTTAAGCGAAAGCAATTTTGAAGTTACAATTGTCGATAAGTTCCTTAAATCAAAGTTATAAAATATACAATAATCCACAAGAAATATATGTGCATAAATTTTGATAAATCATAATAAATGTATAGAATGTAACCAGAATCCAGAACCATGACGGCATAACCTAAATACATATTGTGTACGATTTTTTGTTTTTAAGACATACACTTACATATGATGTCTGCTCAGTTCGAGCAACAATGCGGTTCAGCAACAGTTATTTTTGGATAAAAATTAATCTTTGTAGAAGTTTTGCTGAGTAGAGAGTTGTCATGCAGAGTAAACAACACAGCTCTAATACAGTACAGAGAATACACAGTACAAGGCGGTTTCTGGACATGATTAAGCAACAACTACAGGAGCCAAGTTCCAAAAGGATCTCAACAAGGCGCATGAGGCACTGGAAGTCAAGACATCGCAAGTGTTTATAAGATTATAATAGTAGCACATACGCTACAGCAACAAAGATGTGTGTATTATAATTTATTGATGTTAATTTTAAGGTCTATTCACTCAAATCCTAGAAACAAAATTATTCCAGAGAAACATGGTCCTACCCATTCCCACTCTACTACCATCTCCCTACCACAGTATGGTTAATCACTCCCCAATCCATGATCTCCACAATTAAGGTTCCCTTACATTGCAAGACAGCTTCCTGGAACATTTATGAGTATGTGCCAATTCCTCTGAGATGGAGAACCACACATGTACATTATCACAAGACTACACCATAAGGGCCACAGATGGACAGACAGTAAATACAATGTCTGGCAAACAGCTTCAACTGCCAGCCAAAGAAAATGGGCATGTGTTTCATCCCATGTCAAAGGATATCGAGGACGATATCTGAGGGCTGTGCGACACACCTGGTAACCGAGGAAACCTACAAGACACGGCACAGTACTGCACATTCCACTATGTTCCAGACAAACAGAGACCTTTAACAACAGAGATCATAGGTGAAAAATACCCCATTTACAAATTCTACCCACTCATCCTATACAAAGCCAACCCAAATACATTTCAATAAAAATATACAGGTAGTGAGGCGAATGATGAAACTATCTTGAGGATTCGCAGTGGCAAAGAGAAAGTTTGTACATGCGCGGGACAGCTGCTAGGGGCAACAGACATCTCAGTTGGCTTTGGTTTCCATGAGTGATGTTTGTGGTGCGGCATTTCTAAAAACATTGCATTGTACTTTTAGTGTTGGTAGCTGTTGCCTCCAGGAATGTCTGGGCCGTCATCGTCACATAAAACACCCGCAAATAAGTCTGTTGAGAGGAAAGTGATCCATAGCCAGAGCAGGAAGATTATTTTTAACGTTTATAGTTTCATAAAGACAGTAAATAAGAGCTTAATTGAAAAATCTTTACAGACTAATGTGGCTGCTGCTTGCGTTGTGTCTTTTGCGTAGAATCATCAATGAGTGTAATAGGACATCTGCTACGTCATAGCCTAAGTTTACGACACCAAGAAAAAAGAGGCCAAGAACAAATGTGAAAACTACGTTCGATGATTTCAACTTATCTGTAATCCGCAAGACTGTTCATGATTTTCATTTAAGTGACTATTTTTAAGCACCGGCAGACCACTTGTAACTCTGTTACTACGGGGAAATAACATGAAACACAACCATAACAACTCTGTTTGTAAGTAGTGTTTGTTAGTTTTAGTATATTTTTGAATAGGAACATTTCTAAATTTAGGTACTTACAAATACAGTAAAACTACATCATAACTAAACACTGAACTTTCCAGAAGGGTCATCAGGATTACATTAAATCTAAAAATTAAGAGGTTTTAATGATAGATAATCAGGAAAATCGTACATTCAAACTGTATAGACTGTATAGCAAAGAACTGATGTTTGGAGGGTGGCTAGTACAAGTATAGCCACCCACATCAGGAGAATGAGCTTCCTATCCTACTTCCTAACACCCCTCCTATGCGCATCGAGAGTTTCATCACTGACCTCACAGCCTGTACATTATAAGAAAAAAACATATGCATTAGGGCACCAGAGAGAGGATTATCCTCAGTTATAAAATTAAGTCCAACATTAGACGTTGGGCTTAAAACTAAGTTCAACATTAGACGTTGGGCTTAAAGATAACATTTTCAAAGGCGTCGGTGTTGTTAGGATTTAGGATAAGAAAATATTTATTATAAGTTTAGAAAATATTTTATTAACAATAAATAGTAAAATCTTAGCACCAGTTATATCTTCAATGTCTGACCTGTTGTAGTTATTGGGAAATAATTGAAAAAATGTCGTGCAATTCATTAGCACGACATGGATAGGGAAGCTCTATATAAACTGCTAGTAACCTAGAAAGAAAATCAGTGGTATCCAAAACATTGGTGGGAATGGGGAGATACTGCTGGTTAGCAGAGAGACCAGCCCAGAAGATGAATGGCATCTGAGACGTTGGTAGGGACGAGGAGACACTGCTGGTCAGCAGAGAGATATAGCCCAATGGATCAGTGGGGTCTGAGACTTCAACAGGGACAGAGAGACACTGCTGGTCAGCAGAGAGACCTGCACAGAAGATCAGTGGCATCTGAGACGTGGGCAAGGACGATGAATTGCTGTTGGTCACCAGGAACGTACTTACGAAAGGGATTCACTGGAAATTTATAGAGAGATTCATGGCCTATGTTGAAAAAGTGACCAGATTCATGTGATTAGAAAATAAGAATTGTTGTTAAATTTAAAAAAATTGCCATTGCACTGGGTTGAGGATTTAAAGGCCTGATTAGGACAGATTATGTTTTAAATTGTATTTTATAGGATTAAATATTAGATAGTGGATATAATATGTAAAGCTGACATATAATTATTTATAGATCTAAAGTAAATGTAACAACTATAAAGGAAAAAGAACAAATTAATATTAATAATCTGAACCACCGAATGTGTTATTGATCCATGTTTTTTTTTTTTTTTTTTTTTTTTTTTACTACTTAATGAACCTGTAGAAATTAGGTATAGGAAAACGAATTCCTAATAGCACCCTGAGCGGTTAAACTTATGGGCAAAAACAATAGTAATAATCTTATTGGACCATTTGTAATCAACGAAAATTTGAATGGTGCTGTTTACAATGAAATGCTGAACATCACAAATAATTCCAGCTCTTGACCATCTAACAGGAACAGCTAAATCACCTGATGGGACTCCAGTGTTCAACAGAGAAAATATAATTTTGTAACAAGATGGTGCTCTCCAGACTATGGTCGAAATGTTAGTCCACATTAAATGAGCGATTCCCTAACAGATGAATAGGTTGCAGAAAGTGTATCGTATGGCGAGCTCGGTCCCCCAACTTAAATCCTTTTGATTTTTTTTTCCGTTGAGTTATTTAAAGTCAGTGGTGTAAAATTCACACCCAACTTTTCTTGAAAATCTAAGAGAAAAAATAGAAAATGAAGGCACTAAAATAACTGACTGAACTTTTGAAAACGTGCGAGAAGGCTTTGAATAAAAACTGTACTACTGCATAGAGGCTCAAGGAGAATAATATGAACATTATTTAATATGAGGTGAGAAACTATTCTTTACATGGTAAGGGAAAAGCGTACCATAAAAATACATATGGCTGAATTAGTATGGCCGCCGCGCCGTTTAGTTCGGGTGGTTAAAACTTTATTTTGTTTATGTCATTTTTCTTGTCGCACCAAGACCTTCAACAACTACTAAACTAGAAGAGATATGAATGATTTATATACTAATGTAAACCTAAACTATTAGATAAAATAAAGCAGTAATAGGATGGACTTCTCAGAGAAAGCCAAGAACAATTATTTGAAAATATTAATTTAAGGTTAAAAATCTTATAATAACACAACAAAAATGAAACATGGGCATCTCTAAAGGAGTGAACATCTCAAAATTGGAGGAATTGATTTTTGTGTGAAATGTGAATATTTATAATGTAAACTCCCACATGATAATAAACGATAAGTTCATGAAAATTACAGTTCACTAGTAATTACAACAAAAATATTTTTTCAGTATTTTCTGTTACTCAGGAATGCTACCTTTCTATTACTTACTGTTTGGCAAATTGGTTTAGATTATATATTTTTCTCATTTAACCAAAATTTGATCTAAATCGCTTGTGCCGATTTTGAGATATATAAATAACTTTTTTTTTAACAGCACCCACAGTTCATTTTTTCTTTTCAACCAGAATTTTTGGTGTAACTTATATAACTTTGTTATTGAAAAAATTGATGAAAATCCTCGAAAGTTCATTTTGAGATAATTGGAATTTTGGGTTTAAGGCAGGTAATCGGTAAATTTTATGCCATCAAACAAAATATTTAAAAAAACACATATTTCAAGATATGGTCATAAAACGTCCCAAATACCAAATTTTTAAGTTTAACCATCACTGTTGTTATGCTGTTTGAACCTCGATGTTTGAACAAATAGGTTTGGGTAAATGTTGTGGTAATTTGTAAAAAATAATAAATATAACTAGTTAACTCGCGTAGTTATCCACATGAGCAACATGTAACGTACAATATGTAAGTAAATTTTGTATAAAATTTAGTTGACTTCTTTTAGAATGAACTTAAATAAAACATTATAATTCAAGTTATAAACAAACCATCATCTCAGAGTAAAGTACCATAAATCACAAGACCCTGACTGCGACCAAAACAGTCATAATCAACAAACACTTGTCCAACAAACACTTCATGGACTGACGCCGCAGAAGTTGCCTTCACCAAGACCAAGGCCACTCTGAAGACTCCCCCTTATATTCTCCAAACAGACGCCAGCCCAATCGGCATGGGTACAGTGCTCTACCAGAAAACTGCCACCCAAGAACGACACATCATATCTTATACCAGCACCAAGTTCTCGCCCACCGAGCAGCATTACCACAGAAATGAGCAAGAATGCCTCGCTGTGGTTTGGGTCATTAAAAGGTCCCGACCATATCTTGAAGAGACTGTCCCTCCTGCGCACCGACAACCGAAGCCCGCTCTGGCTTAGCCGTATGAAAGACAGCAAATTAATGCTGTCCTGATGGTCACTCCTCTTGCAAGAATACTCCTACACCATGGAACATTGTTCTGGATGACTGAACCAGCTCCCCGACGCTCTCTCCAGAGACCCATAGGAAAATTCAACACCAGAAGAGGCAATCAGTTTGGAAAGATTGTTTTCTTCTGATGTAAAGGAGGAAAGAAAAATCATCGACGAACTGACCATTCATCAGATCCAAATGAAGATGATGTTCGACAAAGTATGCGAAGCACAGCAAGACAACATTGAGATCCATAGAATACACGGAAGGCTACAACAGGTCAGTAACAAGCCTGCACCACGATGCACACCTGGTGACCTCACCTTCCTGAAGGGGTTCAAAGAAGACTCCACCAGTGTTTGGAAAGCCTACCCATCCAAACTCAACTTGTGGCTTCTACTGGTTCCCCGCACTCATCAACCACGCACCCTGTTGACCTAGCACGATATTCCAACCGCTGGCCACCCTGAACGTCACGACACATTGTGAGCCATACAGCATTATTAAACTTGGGCCACTATCTGCAATGACGTAGAGTACTACGTCCAATGTGTTTACTGTGCTCTTGTGTAAAGTCGAATCGGCACAGGAACCAGCCACCCCAACGGCCCCACCAGCCCAGCTTACCTTTTGACACCATAGCTCTGGACCTGATGGGACCTTACCCGATGACCAGCAATAGAAAACAGTGCATCTTGATGGTCAGCAACCTTTTTACTCGATGGACAGAGGACTACACCCTCTACAGCTGGGACGTTCACCAGATCACCACCAAGCTTCAGCAGGAGTTCTTCCCCTGGTGGGGATATTCTAGGGCCATCCTGTTGGACAATGGCCTTCAATTCGCAGGTCAGGAGTGGGCCCAATTCTGCGGGCACTATCAAATGATTCATCAGACGACTTAAGTATAGCATCCCCGTGCAAACCCTATGAAGCGTAGGAATCAAGGCATCACAGTCGGACTTTGACTCCATCTCCAAGATGACATCTACCGTCACTGGAGTCAACATCTTCCCAAGGTCTTCAACCTCCGCACTCGATGTAACGGTGCCATCGGAGTATCTCCAAGTGAAGCCATCCTGGGGTCCAACCTCTTACGTCCAGGAGAGTGGAAGCTCCCCGACACCCAGCTACACAGAGACATGCCAAGATACGGCATCAGCAGGAGGGATACCAGCAACGCTACCCCCCCCCCCACTACAACATTGGCGACTTGGTGATGACCCGCACACATCCTCTATACAAAGAAGCCACTGGATACCACACCAGATTCGTAGGATGCTGGGAAGGACCCTTCCCTATCTGAAGTCACGCCGGAGCCAGAGAGGGAATGCCATCACCAAAATTTTTCCGATTTTTTTTCCGAGTAATCACCTGCAAAGAATTTTTTTAAGCTTAGTTATTGTACTTAGCTTTCTAATACCTTGTGTAACAAGTCTTTTAAGCAAACTGATCCTAATGGATAAGACACCAATTAGATATACCAATATAATTTAACATTTCAAACAAGGACCAAGAAACCAACTTTTTAGTATTACATTTAAAGGATCTGCTTGTATTATATTGTATGATGGAGCTGGGTAAGTACCGTAATGGTGCCCAGGAAATTGTTTGAATACGACAGAGTTGTGATGATACGAAATTCCACAGTTATAAAATTATAAATAAAAGGATAAAACCTCACCTCATACAAAAATAAAATTGTAAATAATCATATTCCTTACTGTATGATCCAATAACATAAAATCATTTCATACATCATAATAATTTTAATTTATAAATATATAATAAAAGGAAAGTGACAAAATGAATAAATAATATTAGTAAAAAGTTGTAAATGGAAGATGGAGCAAAAAGAAGGCTGATTTGGGTGTTGGAAAAAAGACCATGAATAAAAAATTTTAAATGGAGGGGTATTTTAAAAATTTGGATTCATTAATATCTGAGGATAAAAGTAAAAAGATTTTTATTTCAACTGAATAAGAACTAATAAGTATGGCATATCTGCTACTGAAATAATATGGTAACTAATGGCATCGATCATTTGGTGAGTTCAACAAATACATCAGTTTATATTTAATCAAAAATTAAACAGTAGTTCAGTTTATTTTAACTTGAAAATCAGATATAACTTGGACATGGATAACTTATAATTTCAAAATTTACAAACTTAAAACAATAGTGAACGTCTAATAAACCTTAACATTTTGATTAGTTATTTCGATTTTTGAAAAGGCATCCAAATTGTATTAATATCATAGCCGCCACATTCACAAAATAATCATCCATATAGTTTAGGTATGTTGAGTTATAAGAAATTCGTTATAAGGTTCTTTTAATTTTTTGCAATATAAAGAATTGACTTGGAGTAGAAATAAAAAGAAACATTATTTATATCATGATAAATTCAATAGTTTTTTAATACTGTATTTCAAAAAGGAAAACAAAGAGCTATCGATCAGGAAAATAGAATTGTTCTAATAATTATAATATCTTAATGTTATTAATAAATACAACAATTAATTATTGATCAAAACAAATTTCCTTGTTTCACCATTTATAATATAATAAACTCTACATCAACTTTCCAGATGCACTGAATAATGTAATTTTACCGCCATTTTGTTGGTCAGTTATATTTAGGAGACTATTTGCAATATTTAATAGACAACACCTGTCACATATTGTTTAAAAATAACCTTTATCTCTCAGCTGATGAGAAAATGGCGTCGGTCGGTGGTTTGTTTGATTCTAACTGTATTACTTTAACTAGGTACGTACTTAGTGAACAAAAGAAGGTACCTACAGCTACTGGGGAGTTGACACAGCTGTTAAACAGTTTACAAACAGCTGTGAAGGCGGTTAGCTCAGCTGTAAGAAAAGCCGGCATATCGCATTTGTAAGTATGAAGATACTAATTTTGACATTATATTTAGAATTACGATTTTTCCCTACCATTTTTAGTGTCTAGGCTCGGTTTTACATACAAATAAACAAGTTTATTAATAATAAAAACAATTAAATCGGTACTTAAATTTGATAATTGTGGTCGATTTTCAAATTTCCCAAAACGATTTTTTAAAATTAATTTTTTGCAGTTAAATCGTTAAGCTCATCATTGTATGCAGGCTTTAAAGTTGCATATATAATGATGCACAAACACGATTTCTACGACATAAAATAAGAAAGTTATTATTAAAATCAAATTTGTTGAAAACAACCTCCAAATTTGAGGAAAATCGACCATAACTGCCGGAATTTTATAAGATTAAAAGTCCCATTTCACAAATACGCTGTTTTACTATTATAATAAATATGATTGGTACTCAAACATAGTGGAACTACAAGTACAGTACTTTCAAATGACGGTAGTTTCTTGAATTAATTTTTATCTTATTTCGTTTTTCTATCTCACACAAATTTGGAAAAAATTGGAATTTTGATCTTATTGGTAGCTTCCTCCCCTAAATTTGGGAAATTATGAATTTGGTCTTGTAGCAACTACTTTCAACCCCTTTAAATTATTCAGAGGCTCACTATAATGAATACGGACTTGGCAATGTCGAGGGTTCCTAGATGAATCTACACCTTTTTTTTTTCGTTATTCTTGGGTTAGATTCCTTTCTTTCATCTTTCATATAAAGGTAGGTCTATCTCTTGACAAACTCTTGTTTTCTTCCTATTGGACGCTATAGAATATTCGAAGGCTATGGGTATTTATTTTATATTCTTTTCTTCCTTTTTTTATAAGGCAAAGATGACAGAAAAAGATGGAGTGAAAAATATAGTAGTTGAAATTAGTTTTAATCAGTTTCTAAAATTTAAAATGGCGACCATAATTGACTTTTGATATTGACTAAAGCTAAAAAAACAAATTTATTAAAAATATAAACTCAGAGTTAGAAAAATTTAACAATAATTGCTCTGAGCTATTTTAATTAGCCTATTATTATTATTGCTCTGGATTAATTTATGAATACGTTTTATTGGAGCTGAGCTTCTTTGTCAGATAATTCAATCGAAAAGTAACAATCGTTGTATCTTTAAAACTATTTGCCTTAACGTGGAGTTTTCTTTTTGCACATAATGATAACTCTTCCATGTAATTAGATTGACTAGACTATATTTTTAGTTTTATATACAAGTATTGATTTGACATACTACTAAATACTTTCCGCATCCCGCCTGGCATCTAACGGCACACTTCTGGTAGCGTACTGCATGCTTCGAATCCTCTTACACTCGCCCATTCTGAACTTTAAACTTCCAAGAAAATATGATATTCATATAGTTACGAGGTCTGTCAGGGAAGAGTCACCCACACGTAACGAGTGGAAGCTTCGAGGCTTGCCAGGACCGAGATACTGATACGAGCGAAGCGAGTGGAGACTTTTAAATATACACTATAAAAAATAAACAAAAAGTGATTTTGTTTTTATATGTTAATTATCTATCTAACCTTTTGTGTAGCAAACTTTTATAAAACTAACTCTTTATATACTATGAAACAATCAGAGACAAGTTTATATTTACAATACTTTATTCATTTAATCATAGGCTACACAATATAAAATTTACAAATTATTTGAGATATCTTTTTCCTCGGGATTTCTATGGGTTAAGTTTTATTCCATGATACTTGCATAGTTTTGGTTGTATTATTAGATGCATCTTTGTTAGTCCTTTTACAAATTTAAAATAAAATTATAATGAAAACAAAATAATTGTGTATTTCTTCCAAACTATAATGCAAATTTTGAGTCTTAATTATTTACTTCCTTAAAATGAATTTTTTAATTTAGATTACTTAACATTTCGGTTCAAGTCCATTATTTTTCAATACACACAATATACAGCAAATCGCCTGTTTATGACCTTCAACAATTATCAATTCTCTGTGCACAAATTATATTTACTTGTAATTTCCATCACAAAAAAAACGTTAATTTTAACTTATTTCATAGAGCCAAATAAAAAAAAAAAGATCGACTAAGCGTCCCCTTCTTCAACTGTTAAAACATCCCGCCTTCAAAATTTTATTTCTTCTTCTTCCTCTTATTTCTCTGGTATTTCACCTTGTTTACAAAATTTTCTTGCGAGATTATTATATTTTAAAACTGCCTAAATTTATGTATATTTATCTTATTTTTAAGATTTATTTTAATTAAGAGAGTTATATTGAATAAATAAAATTGTTCAAAACATAACCACTAAATTAGAACAAAAATCGGATCTTTTGCGTTATCTGTTATTTCAGATCATAATTAATTATTATGATGATTTCTATAAACACTTCTTAAGAAAGATACACTTGACTTTTAAAACTTCTATATTTTTTTACTTATTGTTTAAAATCACCTGATTAGAGTTGTATAAGTTTTTGTTATAGTTTTTATTAACAATGACCGTAGCCTACCTACTTTTAACACAGACAGCATGAGCTTTCTTGAGCTAGCATCTTCAACAGATAGCCTTACCACAGAAAAAACTATTGTTTTTTTTACAAAGCAAAAGTATTGTACATAATCGTAGGTTGTGTAGTAATGGACATCCCATGAAGTTGTAGCAGGTAAGGACCAACAATCGATGGTTAGGACAGGTGGGATTAGGTTTACGTTATATAATTGGCATATTAAGCCAATTTGAATTAATTATAATCATCCTTCTTAATGAAGTTTTGAAATACTGTTAATTGTTATTAATTTTGAATTATAAATAAATATAATTATTATTTTATGTAAAATGCACTTTAATTTTTAATCCATGTCACTTATTAATCTGAAATAACAGAAAAATAATCGTAATAATGATGATGTGAGATAACGGAAAAGGTCCCAAAAATCTATGTTTTTAACTTTGTACTGATAGGCCTACTTTAAAGAAGGCATTGACATTATCACCGTTCAAGTAGGGCTACAGGTTATCCACTTGATTACCCCTTCCCCCACTTCTACCTGATAATAATCCACAACTTTCAACTAACGAGTTCAGTCCGTCTTGGACAGCCGATAGTTCAACATGGCGTCTTCATCAAACGACAACGGAGTGTTCGATTCAAACTGTATGACTTTGACTAGGTTTGTACTAGCAGAACAGAAGAAAATCCCAAAGGCTACGGGGGATCTAACACAGCTGTTGAACAGTATTCAAACAGCTGTGAAAGCTGTAAGCTCAGCTGTTAGGAAGGCCGGAATTGCTCATTTGTAAGTACTAATCTACATAAATTTCTTAGGCGTTATTTTTGTTTGAATTAAACCTTTTTAAGTATTACAATTAAATGTTGTTTACTTTTTAACGAGAATAACACCTCAATAAATATCTTTTGGTCAAATTTAACTACTTTTTTGTATACAGTCTAATTTTGTATACTAAAAAAAGACTTCCTGAATACGTATAATAGATAAAGTTGTGATTGGTAAAAAAAAGACGAATGATGTTGGTGCCTGCCAAAATTTGGTGGTAGCTGCCAAAAGACACAAAATTATGATTTTCTCAAAATAGGTTATAACGATTTCGATCAAATTTTGCCCAAGTGTAGCCTCTAAGGGCACAAACAAAACGTGTTGGTACCATCTATCCAAAAAAATCGGTTCCTGAGTTATCGGTAAAAACTAAAAAATGGAGAATGGGGCTATTATAAAATAATTAATTTCTCAAAATTGGCTCTACCTATTTCGTTCTAATTTTGTTGGATAAGAATAATAACTAGGTACTCAAAACCGTGTGTAAAATCGCAAGGAAGTAGTTATTTGTGTATTAAGAGCGCAAAGTCCCCTTTTGTTGCTCGAGATTTTTGTAACTTTTTGCTCGAATTAGACACAAGATATTGCTTACAGTAAAAATTTAAGTTAAAAATAATTACGTTCAAAAGATTTTTTAACCCTCTTTTTAAAAACTGTATAAAATAATTTCGTAACCCATACAGATTGTCCTGAATATTTGTGATTGTGAATTTTTAATTGGTATGAAAATACCTGTAAGATTTAAAACGAAAAACGTGGGTTGCATGAAATAAATAATATAAGATTATCTCCATCTATTAAATTAGGAGCTTCATTAGGAATTTTGAGAGTTTTCTCAACTATAACGACAGCTGCTCCCTTATAGTCCTATTAATCTATTGCATGCGCTCCAGGTTTTTCGTTTTATATCTTACAAGTATTTTCATAGCTATTAAAAATTCACAATCACAAATTTTCAGGACAATCTGTATGGAGTTAGGAATCTGTATGGGGTTATAAATTTGTATGGGCTACGAGAAATTATTTTATACTCTTTAATCGTGTGTGTGTGTGTGGGGGGGGGGGTGTGTAAAATTTTGCAACCAATTTTAAACATCTTGATGAGATTAATAAATCTCCAAAAACCACGATGTTGGTGCCACCGAATGGTTCATTTCCTTCTTTTTTCCAGTTGTCGCAATCTAGAATCAATCATGCAAATATTTCGAATGGAACCATGGAAATCGCATCGATGAACAGGAATTCGATGTCCCTCCACTGATTTCGCAAGACCTTCAAATAGTTACCAGTGAGTGGTTCCAAATTTTCTACCATATTTTCCCCCACATAATGTGTGCAGCGGTGTTCCACCAACAGTGCCGCTACTCCGGTCAATGCATCAACTTTAACTGCTTTCATACCATAGCAGGGATTGACGGACAGACAAAAAACCGAGTTCATATTGCACTGTCATCCAATTCTTAGCTATGTATAAAGTTTTAAGTCTCTAGCTCATCGGGAAGTTTAGTTTAAAATCGATTCCAAAATTGTTCCGAACATACAGACAGACAAGAACTCGAGTTCATATTGCATTGTCATCCAATTGTTAGCTATGTATAAAATTTCAAGTCTCTGGCTCATCGGGAAGTTTAGTTTAAAATCGATTCCAAAATTGTTTCGAACATACAGACAGACAAGAACTCGAGTTCATATTGCATTGTCATCCAATTCTTAGCTATGTATAAAGTTTCAAGTCTCTAGCTCATCGGGAAGTTTAGTTTAAAATCGATTCCAAAATTGTTCCGAACATACAGACAGACAAGACAACGAGTTAATACAATAGGTCAATTATTAAACATCATTCCTTTTGAAGTAGACTACTATATATTTTAAGATATTCACATTCATTGTATGTACAGTTATTTGTTGCGAGACCAGTTATTAAATAAATCATACCGTCTTTCATATTTATCTTTTGATTTATCTGGCAAAAAATCAAAACTTAACTTCTTTCCTGAAACTACTTACATCCTGTGGTGTAGATGAAAATTCTTTCATTCTCAATATATTCCATGCTCGTTTCCACGTTTATAAAGGCAGTCGTTTTTGAGGTTAGTTTTAGGTAAACAATGAAATTTAATGTTTGCTATTGTTGGTAATTAGGGACATCTGATGGGAAAATATCGATATAGATACTTTGGCCATCCCTTGTTAACCAAATGGGTTTTACTTTCCGTACAAGAAGCTGTTTTGCATTCTATTAGTTGAGTGCAAAAAAACTACTTTCAGTACCGGTAACTGTAGGAGAAAATTATTTTGCTTCATAAATAATTGGGGGAAACAAAGATGTACCACTGTCATTAAAAGCGCTATTTCAATCCAAAATCGAAACTAAGCTTTTCATCGACATATTTGAAAGAGAAAAATCATTTTAAGTAACCTAACCTAATCTAACCAATTTCAAATTCTAGTAGTTAAATTTGTATGGAAATTCACTATTAAAATATTTGTAGAAACAAATTTCAAATATTTTTTTGCCTTTTAACGATAAACTCGATGATGTTTATCTTGACAGGTCAAAGAACAATCAAGATATCTATAAAAATAGGTTCAATCAATATCTAGGTTCATGGAAGTTTATAATGATACTGAAACAGTATCAGGAGCAACTGGTCAAGTTCAGGTCAAAAGAATAAAAACAGTACCAAAATACAAACTTTGTTCAACGTCATTTTGTATTTCACGCGTCTGCACATTTCTACTTCAGATTTTTTTGCCCAGCCAACAACCATCGTCTCTCGAATCCTCTGGACTAAGCCAGGCAACTCAATTTTACTGATTGAAGGTTGGGAGCTTAGGCTAATACGAACTATTTTTATGAATTACCTTTTTACGAACCTGATTTTACCTTTACTTTTGGTTTGAGTTATACATTTTCACATTGGATCTAAGTAGTTAGGTTCAATTTTGATATATTCGAAAGTTTATGACGGCGCCCGTGGTTTATTTTTAAATTTTTAGGGTCTTTAGGTAAAACCAAGGACCCTTATAAAATCACCAGCTTTTCTGTCCGTCTATAAGTCGCAACACTCTACACAGACAAGACGATAAATCCTATAGTAATATTATTGTTTGTTCCGACATTTGCCATCATTTTTGTATAAAAAACAATACACGACGTTTCGAGAGTATAAATCAACTCCCGTTATCAAGTGCCTAACTTACAAACTAAAATATGCAGACAGAACACACGCTTAGATGTCTAGGTTCAGAAACTAAACCTAAAGAAAAAACACCCAGGACAAACCTTGAGCGGTCAAAAACTAAAAAGAAACTCACATGACCACTCAGGGTTTGTCCTGGGAGTTTTTTTATTAGGTTTACTTTCTGAACATAGGCCCAGACATCTAGGTGTGTGTTCAGTCTGCATGTTTTAGTTTGTAATTTAGGCACTTGATAACGGGAGTTGATTTATACTTTCGAAACGTCGTGTATTGTTTCTTATACACAAACGATGGCAAATGTCCAAACAAACAATAATAATAATACAAATATTCCATCATTAGTAGTCTAATAATTTAAAAAATAGAATAAATCCTATATATTTCAAACTGTACTTAGGGGTATATTCTTTGTGTAGGAAAAAAAAACGTTGGTTTAGTTAAAAGACAAAAACTATCGCGTTGAAATTATTTTTAAATTTTTTGAAAATCTTATGTATGGGTTATTAAATAAAATTAGGAGTTATTCTGATTATGAATATGTATGTTTATTTGACGAATAAATTAATATGTTGGCGTAGGTCGCTTAAAAAAATTCGTTTTATAAAAATAACTGTCCCTGCCAACGGAATCTAGTCCTGTGGTTTTAGCACAATGCTTGATTCTTCTATTAACCAAAACCCTGGAACTGGTATTTTTGGGGAGATATTTTTCGTTTGGATCCCTTAAGTCCACATTTTAGCAAAATACGATCAAAAACTTTTCAGCTAATTTTGTTAATATCGAAATTTTGATGTTGTGACAGCTATCCACTTTAAATTTTGTGCTAATTTTTAGATATATTTTTAAAGTCAATTTGGCGAGGCATAAAAATCAATATTGAGTTTTTGATATTTTTGATGTCATAAAGTTTCTTACCGTGTTTCCATCAAGTGACCTCTTTTTTGTATTAGTGACGCGTTTCGGGACTTTTATCCCATCCTCAGACACAACATAAATAAATTACTCAACCGAGGTCGGTCAAACACTAAAATTATTTACACAAAACACACATATCACATTAAAAGTACGTTTAGTGTACACCTTCTGGCTACCGGACGGTAACTGTAGCCCGGCAACTGAAGATGGGATAAAAGTCCCGAAACGCGTCACTAATACAAAAAAGAGGTCACTTGACGGAAACAAGGTAAGAACTTTATTTTAAACAATAGTGACAGGATACTGAATATGAATTCATTAAAAAAAAAGAGTTTTTGGAACGATATCTATATGTCTATACAGTCTGTGTTCTAACCTAACCTTCACCTTAACGATTGGATTGATTTTGATAAATTTTGCGTTGTGAGAATATTTTTTTCCGTATTACTTTTTATCTTTTATCCTTTTAAAATATAACTAGAGAATTAGGGTAACTGTCATAAGAAAAAACCATAAAATTCCGATTTTCTCAAAATGGGTTCAAAGATTTTGATATAATTTTACTAAATTAGACCCAAACGTATTGGTCGTTAATATTCCGGAAAATGTCGTTACATTTTTTGAAGTGATAACTTTTTACGTTGAACCTGCGCGAAATGAGGGGAATAGTGAAAGCGAATGAGGGGAAAAACTGAAAGCGGATGAGGGGAATCACCACTACTCTACGCCATCTGCTAGCGCGAGCGTGTTTGTTTTACTAACAATCAATGCAGAAATATTGCACAAACTTTCTCACATACCCAAACATATTAAAACTAAAAACCGATGAAAAATATTGCACTAACTTTCTCAGACTCCCGTACATAGTCAAATAATAATCAATGCAAAAATATTGCACAAACTTTCTCTCATATCCATATATATTAAATCTAAAAATTTAAGAAAAATATTGCACTAACTTTCTCAGACTCCCGTACATAGTCAAATAATAACCAATTCAAAAATATTGCACAAACTTTCTCACATACCCATATATATTAAAACTAAAAATCTATGAAAAATTGAAAACTATCTATTATTGCCTCTTTATTACATGGTTTTTAACTTAAATATGTATTAAATAATAAAAAATGAACCATTACTAATAATTAATATTTTTATTACATTTATTGAAAGTTTAAAATTTTATTAATTTATTATTAATTTTAAAATTGATAGTTAAAGTTTTCACTTCTCTCTACAGTCCCGCGACGGTAACATTTTTTTTTATTTATTATTTTTTTCCTATCGGACGTCATCGCCTTATAAAAAAAATAAAAAGATAAAATAAAGACTCCTAGCTCTAGAATACTCTAATAGTGTCAGAATCGCCAAAGAACAAGTGTTGATCAAGAAAGACTGGATAGGAAAGATGAAAGAGAGGGATCTAATCCAAGACATGAAAAAAGGTGTAGATTCACCTTAGGCTCCTTGGGATTGCCAAGCCCGTACTCACGAAAACGAATCTCTGAGTATAAATTTTGTTACAGGTGTTATTGGTGAAGAGAACATATAATTTCTTAAAATCGGCTCAACAGACTTCAATAAAATTTTTGTGTAATATGAAGATTAATGACCTAATGGTGTACGCCAAATTTCAAGTAAAACGAAATTGCAAAATAATTGGGAAAAAATAATCTTGATCACCGTCATTCAAAACTCGATTTTAATAAAGTTAAATTTACACCCTAATTTTGACTTTGTTTGGTATTAAGATTTGTGAGTGAACATGTTTGTTCATAGTTTATTTTAGGTTATGAAGTATTAACGGTTTAGACAATGATCTAGGTCGGGAACTAGACTGCTAGACTCTAAAGAATGTTGCATCGTAGACCGGTTAACCACGCCCCCTAACCCCACTATCTTCTGAAGCTCTACATAACTATTAATTCGTAGACGTTAACATAACACTGGAAAGTTTTTATTTGTTATAAAGACATTAGGTCCTCATCAAATGATAATGACAGGAGGGAAGCAAGTTTCTAGTTAATCATTAACACACACACACACACACACACACACACACACTTCCTGCTATCCAATGTATTCAAACATTGTTATTCTCAAAACAGTAGTGGATTTAAAAACCTTTATATAGCCTATATAGTGAGACTCCTCGCCCCAGATAAGATAAAACAAATCTATTGAGAAACGGGTTTATCTTAGGTTAGGTTATAGTAGATAACAGGATGTTGGGAGTGTAGAGCATTTGTAGAGACACTAATTCTTAACAAATATTTTGGTTATGGGGCATATTTCTAGCAATTGTAACTCATGACTTAATTCATAAGATGACACCGAGTGTGCTAATGAAGTAGCCTACTCTCAAAATTTTGAAGAAGCGAACACAAAAAGTAAAAAAAAGTTGATGGGCGCCATCATAATACCCAACACCATTTTACAATGTAACACAAGATGTCCTCTAAATTTAATGCCCAAAAGTTGGTTTCTTAGATTTTGTACGTAATGTTCAAATGTAATAATAGATAAAGGGATCTTACCCAGTACAGTAAGTTTGTTTAAAACAGTTGTTACACAGGTTTTCTGAACCTCGTAATTGTGTATATCTCTACTTTCTTGACGTCAGCTAGGTCCTAACGGGCCTCGAAGCTGTACATAATGTGAAGGACCCTCTATATATCTCGCTTTGCTCCCGCCAGTGCTAGAAATTATTATTTTTTAATAACTTTATTTATTTGTCGTCGTAGACATGTGGGGTTGGTACCATTACATGCAGAATTAAATTTTCAAATTTTTATCCAATAAAGTGTGTTATAAGTTGAATAAAACACGAGAGATGCACACAGAATTGTTTTAAATGGTCGCCGTTTTGACATTTTCCAATAGATTTTTCTGAATTTCAATTGGGCTCTGTATGAGGAAGCTAAAGTTCTATTTACCAAATTTTAAGTTCCTATCTTCATTTTTGTGGTCGCTTACGTACAGACAACGGACAGACGGTATGTCGAAAATCACTTTTTTGGTTTCTTAAAAGGCCATGAATAAAGTCTGTCAAAAAACGGAGTTCGAAATTTTTTGCAATTACGAAACTAATCCTATTAGCTGTGTAAGTAATATTTTTAAAAAATATATCTGATCTAGGTTTTTTTTTTCATCTTTTTTTTTTTTTAGTTGAGGTAATGATTAGTTGAAACATGATGTTATAATTTCTGTAGAAACAATCCTATTTGCTAAATTACTCATTGACCCTCAGAGGCTCACTATAGTGAGTAGGCTACAGCGTGGGAAACTCGAGGGACCTAGTGGATCTACACTTTTTCATGTAGTTTTGGGTTAGATCCCTCACTTTCATTTCCTCTTGACCAACTCTTGTTCTTTTCCGACTTTGACCCTATTAGAGTATCCGAGAACTATACTATGCTCCACGAATCAAGTCCTTTGAGTAATAATAGCCAATAGCAAAGCAAGAGTAGCGCACGCCCAGCTCCCTGCACGAACTACCCCCCCCCCCAGAGCGAGGCTACCAATGTCTTCCAATGCTAATAGAGTTGCGTAAATAAGTAGTTTTATTATGATTGCGTAGTTTTTTTATGAGTTAAACGATAGGTTTTTATGTCAGAGGTACTGTTTATTAATTTTTTAAACCTTTTTTGTTTTAACGGTAATAACTATTTCCCCTGTAATAATAATAATAGCCCAGCACAAAAATAAATATTAGTTTTTAATTGAAGTTTCTCGCAATTTAAGGGGAAGATTTCAATTACGTTTATTTATTTAGTCGGAAAAATATTGTTTTCGTTAAGAAATATCTGATTTATTTACAAGGAAGGGAAGTAGCTACGGGTGTAATTTAGAAAAAAAAAATCATTAAATTATGCTCTTTGCAACTGTGATTCAAAATTAAATGCAGAATCCATGATTCCGAGCGCCTTATGAACGTAACTGCAGAAGAATCGCAGTGCCAAGCGCTGTCACAGAGGGGAAACAAGTTGGTAAACTTGCGCGACCCTATTGTTTTCTTCAAGGTCAGGCTGTCTATTGGCTCCTCCCTCAACGAACATGACTCATGGAGATATGTATAATAAGTCTTTACTTTTCTATATTCTTTTCTTCCTTTTTATGTAAGGCGATGATGTCTCAGAGATTTTATGCTTTTAAATAAGGGAAAAAAGGATCAAGAGAAATTACCAACGTTTTTATTTTTAATTAAATGTGTATGTAAATGTTTAAGCTACTGAAGAGAATTATATTTCTTATTTTTTATTAAATGGAAGCGCGTTAAAAAAAATGGGGAGGGGGAAGGGGAAGACGAAATTTTTTAAAGTTATTCATCTTTCCATATATCCGCGTATTGCTGGGGTTATCTGATACCGGTAATATGAAAAACCGAGGAGGTGGGATAAATTCAAATTTTATGAAATGTTGTATTGTCATCACAAATACGCTACGGTATATAAAACAGAGCTAGTAACACACACTCCTGATTGAATAATAAAAAAAAACCCAAAACAACAGCTAATTACACCATTTGGTGTATATAAATTAATTATATTTATCTTGAAATGTTAAAATTATCTCTGAGATAAAAATTAATTTTTTTCTTTCTGGATGAGTGTCTATCTTTATTATTTTAATTCAATATTAATATTAGAAAGAAGAATACTTTAAATTATCTAACTTTTGAGTTATTGTTAAATACAGTCGATTGAAACATGTGAGTGGAGGCTACTTCACGTATAGCTTCAAGGCCGAAACACTGACCACACTTACCATAGCCAAGGGAGTGGAGATTTTTTAATTTGTACACATCTACAAGGTTTATTAAGTCATAACCGACGTCAAGAAAGTAGTGATATACACAATTATGAGGTTCATAAAACCTGTGTGAGAAACTATCAAACAATCTTACCATACTGGATAAGACTCCATGATCTAGTAATACAATTTAACATTTAGAATACCTGTTTGTATTTATGATGGGATTGGGTAGATACCACGATGGCGGCATATTATGAGTTGAAAATGCAGGCTATCTCATTTCGATTTTAGGATTGGTCTACAGTATATAGACATAATTATTGGATTATTTAAATAATTTATATTTACAAATCAAAATTACTTACATAATTTATAAATACATTAGTTACAATACCTTGAATATTTCACTTGTAGGCTACAGTGTGTCTCACGAAGAGGCATACACTATTGATTTTCTATTAACTGATTTTCCTTAACCGATACTTTTGAAACTTTACACACTTTTTAATAAAGTTAATTGAAATGTGTGAAAATTTCAACACACTGGTGTTTATAGAAACAAAATGGCAGCAACAAAAAAAAAATGAATATAAAGCTCTTCAAGAATTTGCATATTGGGGCGAAGCACCATCTTGGTAAAAAATAGCTTGGCCCATTTCAGGAATCATAAAATGGGGCAGTACTTGTTTATTTAAAACTTGTTCATACCTATTTCCAGTCATGGTGCTGTCTGAAATGTCATACGAAAGCATGCCATTAGGAGTCACAGCCGTCCACACAGCAATTCGTTTTGATTTAAGAAGTTTCTGATCAACAACTTGAGGGTTTTGGGTGTTGTAATAATTAGAGTTATTTTTATTTAAAATACCATTGGGTAGAAGGTCGACTCGACTGAGAAAATAATACCAGTATACCAATCAGGATCAGTCTTATGAAACTTAATGATACTGGAACTAAACTCCACTCTTCTGTTTGGATCATCTTCAAGTAGGTTATGGACTAGGTGGCTTTGGTAAAATTTATTTTGTACTTCTTTACGATTCTCTGCACTGAAGAATTGGGGGACTCAAATTTCAAGCTCTACTTTTCCAAGTAATTTTGGTTTAGCTGCAGAACAAATTAATGAAGCACATACCAGTTCTTCTCTTCCCTTATAAGGAGATCGAATGTACTTTTTCACTAAGCTTCCCGTTTTCAATAAAAAAACTTTTCCACTTATTATTGAGTGTGTTAGGTGGATCAACACCTGGAAAGGGAACCTGAAATTGTCCAATTGATTCTGCTACTAAAAACAATGTCCCACGTACAACACATTACTTTTTGCTAAACTGTAAAAACAATATTAACAAAGGACAATAAAATTGTACTAAAAAAAATTAGCATAAAAGTATAGAGGCATAGAAGTTTTTTTTGTGTGTTGCCGTCATTTTGTTTCAATAAACACCAGTGTGTTCAAATTTTCACACAACATTTTTGGTGATTTATTAAAAAGAAAGTTTCAATAGAATCGGTCGAGGAATAAGCCATTAATAGAAAATCAAAAGTGTGTACCTAATCGTGAGTTTGTGTATGAACTCAATTTGTATCTCCTGTGTAAATTTGAGGAGAGTTGTTTTCATAAAATGTTTCTTCCGAGTACTTTTTTATATCAGGAAGAATGTTCTTTTCAATAGATAAATCATCAGGTAGCTCAGTCGGACTTGTCCTTGTGTGGCTCTGAGATAAGTCTTAATCTTCTTTGGCAGAGAAACTTCTTTCTACAGTTGTAGTTGTAGAAGGAAATGTTAAAATTAATTATGCAAGTTTGTATAGTTCACTAAACACTATACAAATTATTTAGTTTCATGTAGTTTGTCATTAACAGATTTTGATTTATACTCACCCCTAGTGAACAGTATGTTAAGTTCGTTTTTAAGGCAAAGTATGAACCATATAGTTCTTTAGGGTCTGTTCTAGAAGAGGACCGCCACTCAAACAGTGGGACCTAGAAGGATTCCTAACCTAACGAACTTTATACATAATATATGAATACACACTTTATTGTTCTCGAGCCCAATATAAATTGATGTACTTTCAGATGGTGTCAAACAGATAGATCTCCATCCTTGTTCCTACGGCCCTACATGAATTTACATAACTAGGAATCTAACAAATTTCGACTGGTTCCACATTCTGTCTGTTCCTGGTGAAATATTGTCCTTAATACACACCAACAACAATTCAGCTGTTCTGTCTGGTTAGGTTTTGTCTATTCTACTTATGTCAATAGAAAATTGTTTATGAGTGGTGGTCCTCTTCTTGAATAGACCCATTCTAAGTTCAATCAATGAGGAAGCGTTTAAAAAATAGACAAATACTTTTGGAATCTGATAATGATATGAACATCGGATCCTTTTGTTGATTCAAATCTGGATTTTATCAAGCTTACACTCATTTACATTCTAATTGATTTTTTTGTCATCAATACTTAAGCATCACAGCTAGCTTAGAAAATATGCTACTAGTTAGTACCATGATGGTTTCATCTACTTCTTTTCATTTATAGATGAGTGTCTAAGTATTATAATATATTATTTTTAATTCAATACCAACATTACAAAGAAAAATAATTTAAATTATCTAACTTTGAGTTATTGCTAAATACAATTCACTGCAACATGCTTTCACAACTCTATGCTAATTTTCATTGTTTGCAAAAACAGTTTTCTGATCTAATTAACCTTCTTTTAATTCATGACCTAATAGGGAATATAGACTGTAAGTGCCTTTTACTTACAGGTTATACGAAGTATAGGGTAAGTTTGGTAATCACAAAACATTTCCACTTCCATTTTTTAACTGATCTTTACATTTCATGACCTCAGGAAACCGAGTTTCGCCTACATAAACACCATAGCAGTCGTAAAATTATGATAAAAACATTAAATGGTTTGCTTTTATAAAAGAGTATTGAAATTCAGAAAACTCGGTTTGAAAATGTAAAAATAACAGCCAATTTAAACAGTTTTTGATCATATGTATTTTACTACTTATAACACACTAAATTATATATAAATTTACAGGTTTATTCTGCATGTAAATGTACGAACTCCACCTCTCTACGATGACAAATAGTGAAGTTATTGTCAAAATTAATTTCGAACCCTGAAATCCCATAAAATGTGATATTTTTACTACAACGGAAATTCGTTGTATGGGATTATATTTTGGTCAAAAATGAGAAAAATCAAAATCTAATCCTAATACAAGGTTTGGCTGATTTGTAAGCGACTTTGCTGCTCAGCGCGAGTCGGTGAAACTGACCTATGACTCGGTCTAAAGTCAACTTTTGCCTACTTGTTTTGACAGTAAAATCGTATGTCGGTAGATTTTGAATAAAAAATTCGTATTTGATGAATTATGAAAATATGAAATAATAAAGTTAAAGGATGTGTAATTGTAGTACAAGTTGTACGCAATACAGATCAGTTACGGTTATTCCATAAAAATTAACTTGCATTGCAGCAGATTTGAATGAAGAATTAAACAATTTTCAAAATTACTCAAAATCAAAAAACTTTGGTATTTCTGTAATTAGTAAAAAATTCTAAGAATAAAAGATTCTTGGACAAATTTTAGAAAAATTGATACCGGTATTTAAAAAGTGAAGAGAAATGATATAATTTGAAAGTTAAATAAAACAAAAATAAATGTAAATTTTGAGAATGTATGGTATAGGGATAATTAATAGAGTAAAGTTTCACAAGTAATTAAAGTAAAAAATAAAAAGTTGAGTAAAATAGAAAGGATATGGTTTTCACACCTTTGTGTGGAAATGGATAAAGTTAAAGTTTCAAAATTAAGAAAACCTGTTTAGAATTAAATATGCTAAAGAATCTGTAAGTCCCAGGGTGATCAGTAAATAATAACCCCCCCCCCCCAAACAAAGAAGGGTGAAAATAACCAGGATCTGAAGGTCAGACAGAATCTTCGCGGCGGCTAGTGCGGTTGTTAAAGAAACTAAACAAAATGGTGAAGTTTCAGAACTCTAAAGTGACAGGTGTGAAAAAAACAACTGAAAATCACGCCGATTATTGCATAACGAATAGCAGGTGAACGAGAGGGCCGAAAAACACCACGCGAACTTCTCACGAAAGCTGACATGAAGACCTACAAAATGCTGATAAAGAAAAAATGAAAACTTAAATATCAGTGCTAAAGATCAAGTCATAAAGGAAGTAAATCGAAGTGAGAAGTAAAATGTTAAACTAGCGAATCTGCAGTGAGTTCCAAAAAAGTGGAAAATCTTATACATCCAGAGTTAATGAAAATTAACACGCCACAGGAACTTTGCTAAGGACACATGGATCAACTGTAAACTTCAACAACAACCGGACACCAGAGAATTAAAATCATACCACCATCCAGGAACATCTAGACCAGGATCTTCAGGCGGTCAAGGTCTGAAAAGTTATTCAAACTATCCTTTGTCTTATCAAGGCAAAATTGGCCAAAAATTAAAGTTAGAGACAAACTGATTTTCCTGGGATATAAATTTAATATAATCAATTAAAAATTGTGTAGGTTAAGATATAATACTTATGTGTGGATATTTATTTTTCATAGTTAATAAAATGTTAATATAATAGTCCTGAACAACTAATTAGATTTAAAACTTAGAAATTAGTGTTCAGAGATTAAGAAGAGGAAATTCTTTGTTAACAAAATAATATACAGTCTGAAATTTTCCTCTGAATTAAAATAATTGCCTATCTGCTACCTAAATATAAAAAGTAAATGAATAAATTGTATGACTTTAATTTTATTTATTTTTTTGTCTAATGATGAGAACTAAATAATGTTGTAACTTTCTGTTTTAAATAATTTTGCTTTTTATTATTGAGAAAATTGATTTTTGTTTCTGTCAAATCAAATAAAATAAATAAGTTTCACTTGTTAATATCAAAAATAATGTGTAGTTGTTTATAATTATCCACACATCTTGATTATGTTTACAGGTAATATTTGGAATAAAGGTAAGATATAGTGTATTTACAAGGTATTCTCAAGAACACGCTCCCTAGGGAATAAAAAAGATAAAAAAGTAAAATCATGTTCTCCCTGAGCATAAGGGTAAATTAAATACAGTAACTGGAAGTAATTCAATCAAAAGTGGGGTACCGGCAGTTTGGGGCAACCTAAACTGTTGAAGGGGTTATTCAATCCAGGCCAGACAAAATACTGAAGCCTACACTTCCAGGGGATTGAATAATTCATTCTTTGTTACGCGGAAACAAATCCTGGACGAAAAAAATTCAGGATTCGAGACTAGTGCCCTTAGTAAATAAGATAGGGGAAGCGTACGACCTAGCTCGTAAAAAAGTTGAGTTTTTTCGTTGTAGTACATTTATAAAGAACACTGAGAGTACATAATTAGATGAACCTTCTAAAGACGATAAATCCTGATTTTCAGTTTTTAAAGTCTCTTTACCCATAGATGTAAAAAAGTGATATTGGAGTTTTGAAGGTTGTTGACTTGAATAATTATACATTCTTGATTAATTCTATTATTATATCTGCCCTTCAACAGCCATCTATCAAAAAAGGATTCCTTTTTTTTTTAAATGTGTTACATCTTCAGTTTTCTTGGTTTTATATATCATCAGCCATTTTTGTAAAAATGTGAGTTTCTCTTTCCCATTTGAAAGAATATTAAAATTTTCTTGATCATCTTTATGTCCAAGCAATTTAACTAGTCTTTCACAAATTACTAGCTTGCTCCTTGGATTTATATGATTGTTAGAGTGAAATGTAAAGATGACAAACGTTTGTTAAGGAAATTAATCAAATTTTTTTTTTCCCATTCTTGTTTTCCATTTGATTGCTATGAGAATGCGAGAAATTATTTGCATGTTCTACCAGATGTTTCTTCAGGAAAGTATTTTTTAGCACAGGAATAGTGTTGATTATAATATTAGTTTTCTTGGATAGAGGTAATAAATCATACAGAGCTCTCTCGATAGTTGTGTTGTAGTTCCTACCTAACACAACATCAACATCATTCGTACCACCAAAAACAATGTGACATAGTCGTTCCTGGTAAACTCATCAGACAATTTATTCAACTTAGCCACCATAGTCTCTATGGAGGGATCAGAATAGACATATCCAATTACATGATAATTTGGCAATTAAAATTATCAATTACTTAAAAATTTGGCAATTCTACGACTGTGACTATCTCCCACTACTATGATTTTATGTTTATTTTTCGGAGTAATTTTTAATGAATGTCTTTTAGATTTACATATATTTCTTTTGTTATTATAATTACAACCCTTTAAGATGTGTTAGGAAAAATTAGACTCGTCTCTGTGCCTTCCATTGGAAACCCAAGAACAACGTTTCTGCCTACCTGGGATTATGGTTTATGTAACCACTATCTAAAGTTTGTCACGACATTTTCTGACACTGTGTATAGCTATAAAGTGAAAATATTTAGACATTTTAGACCATAAATTTATTCACTGTTTTTAGTAACTACCGAGATTGGAGATAACATAGTATAGGTTGATAGGCAGTATGCTCAGTGTGAAGAGACAGGATAGGGTGAGTAATAGGAAGATACCATTCATGCTGAGAATGAAGAACAGGTGAGAGAAGCATACCTGAATACCTGAAAGTGGGCTGGCCACATGGTCTGAATGGATTATCAAGTACAATTAAAAGAAAACCAGTTCTCAAGTGGAGAGATGAAATAGTGGACAAAGTAGGTAATCAATGGTGTTTGCAGGCAAGAAGAAGGGAACTATGTCGCCTATTTTGAGAAAACTATAAAAATATTTTACTGGCTATGATAGTTTTTAAATATGTAGCTTCACACATTGTGAATTTTTGAAAGTTTTTTTTAATAAAAGTGTAACTTTCAGATGTATAGAAAGTGGAGATACCAGTATGTTTTAACCAAAACTATACTTTAAATTAAAATCCTCTTTTGGGGCAGAAAATAAAAGTTTGTCTTCAATGACTGATTAGAAGAAGTTATTGTACATTGGTTTAGGTTCAACTGTTTTGGTTGTACAAATGAGTGTAAATTGAAGTCTGGACACCTGTACATTTTTTAGGAAGGTCTAAAATAAAAATAAAATTAAGTTTTATTTACCGTGCATAAGATCTTCTTAAAATGTTTTCGTTCATCTAAAAATTACCATATTTATTCATGTTCAGGAACCTGAGCCCCCCGGTTGGTCTAGTGGTTAGCACCCTGGCTTAATGAGTGAGAGTTTCGGGTTTAATTCACAACGGAGCTCAATGTTTATGGAGTTGATCCAGATTTGTGAGAAAAATTGAGAAGCTGCAATCAGTAGTGAATTTTGGTTCTGAAGCTAAAACAACGGTAATGAGAATTTCAATATGCTAACAACACATTATCCAAATGAAAAACTGTCTAGCAGGCCTAGGTTCTTCAAGAGCTGTTATACCATGGAGTATAGTTTAATAGTTCAGGAACTTGACAATGTGAGGGGAAAATATAGGCTTAAGGCATTGGCTGATGTCCTCTTATTTGGAACTTATAAGATAGGGTTAGGGATTCAGTTGGACATCAGCCACAAATGGTTTTTTGACTAAACTTCAAGGACAGACAGGAAGATGCGATAAGGAAAGAGTTGTCTTATCCCAAAGCAAAATAGAACTGAAGTGGGGACATCTATTATTTTTTGTTCAGTTAATTTGACATATCTGTTTTCAAGCATCTTGGTTTTCGGTATACTGGTTAAAAGGTGCTGTAACAAAATATGTGTATACTAAATCTAGACTCATTATTTATATCCCCCCCCCCATTAATGTTTATAGAGTTTCCTCCTGACGGATCTGGGTTTCGGTTTAGACTAAGGATAGAGTTACTATCGTTTAGGTATCAGAAGGGCTTCGACAATATGCATATTCAATAGGAAATGATGTGGTAGGAATTTAGGACTTCGTCCCGAGGGGATCAGCCCTCAGACAACGAAGGAGGTAGAGAGTGCTTCGGGATCAGCCAACAGACCACTCGGATGTTTGGTATGTTTGTCCTGGAGGGATTAGACTTCAGACAATGATCAGGGAAGTCCGTGGATCAGCTGACAGACCACAGAGGTAATGCTCATCCCGAGGGGATCAACCCTCAGACAACAAACGGGGTATCTGTGCTGCTGGGATCATCCGACAGACCATGGTAGGAAAGACAGTAAGGAACAATAAAGAAAACAAGAGAAATTAGGTAACAAGAGCAGCAAGAGAGATAGAAAGAGAGAGATGAGTGGTCTAGGTGACTTTGGGAAACAGAATGATTTCTAAGTCAATACGGCTTGTATTTATAGGTCACAATTGAACCTAGTGCGGTCCGTGCACATGTCCCCCACTCTGCATGGCCTTGAGTAATTCAGTGTTTCTCCCTCTCTCTGCTGTGAGTTATTTTTTTACAAGCTTAGATGTTAGAACTGTATACAATTATATTTACATACAACAATTTTATGTACCAATACAAAGGGGTAGCGTGTCGCTACACTTCCTTTATATAAATTTAGTTATAAAATTTAAATAAAGATAGCAGTCGGTTATATTTATTTAATTATTCATAAAACAAAGCACTCTGAAACTTTTTGTGAAAAATATGGGCAAACTATCACAAAATGAATTAATTGTCCAGGGTTTAACTTATTGATTAGGTACAAAGTTATATTTATGTAGGAATTGGAATGATGAACTGTTACTATTCTTTGTATTAAAAATAATGAAAAATGTACTCAAAGTATATAATCGGCGGATGTTTTAAATTTCTTTAGAAAAAACAAACAAATTATCAAATGGAAAATAAACTGTTTTTATACGTATTTTTCCTCTTATTGTTTGAAGGCAAAAACACTTTTGGTTGTCATCGCCTTATAAAAAAAGGAAGGAGAAAAAAACATAAAATAAAGACTCCTATCTCTTGAATACTCTAATAGTATCAAAGTCAGAAGAGAAAAACAGTTGGTCAAGAGAGATTTGATAGGAACAATGGAAAAGAGGGACATAACTCAATACTACAAGAAAAAAGTATAGATCTAGCTAGATGTCTCGGGATTGCCACAGCCATAGTCACTATAAGTGAGGCTCTGGAGAGTGTTTTTCATACATATGTATAAAGAATCTTTATAATTTATTTTTATATAAGAAATCCATTCCCAAATTATTTCCAGGTATTTCACAGACACTCTGCATGTATTTTTCAAGACAAAAACAAAAAGTGACACTGATAGAAGTGATTTTCTCTATTTAATTAGTGATTTATTTTTATAGTTTTTCCACATGATATTAACAAATTTAAACTAATCTGAAACTCAACCTTGAATTTTGAACACCTCAGAAAGTACTTGAGACAAGGTTAAACAACTTAATAACTACAATTAGATTAAATATGTTTTTCACCTTTGTCTTAAACATTGTTGAAAGCCTACTTGTAAATAATAGTTTAGATAATAAATGTGTTTTAGGAACAATTGGGAAGTCTCATTTAATTAAATATTTACAAATTAAATAAAAATATTATTTAATAATTATTTTCCTTTTTTAATAAAAGTAGTGCCCAGCATTGGTTTAAGCTTTTTAAAGATTTTAACATTATAAAATAAAAATATGTCTTTCCGTCTCCCTTGTTCAAATTGTCTAGTTAAGAGTGTTCAGCTTCTCCAAGTGCATCAATTCCATTGCCTCTCCTATCTCGTCATTCCACTTTTCTCTTTTTTTTGTAACAGAGTTCATAAAAACAATTGCTTCATCCATTAGGGGCCAAATAATTTAAGGCACCCCTTCAGTCCTATCAATTACAGTCTCTTGTGTCTCCATTCTATATCTTATACCCAAGTTTGTAAATGTTTGTAAATCTCTCTCTCTCTCTCTCTCTCTCTCTCTCTCTCTCTCTCTCTCTCTCTCTCTCTCTCTCTCTCTCTCTCTCTCTCTCTCTCTCTCTCTCTCTCTCTCTACACACACACACTCTCTCTCTGCGTGTAAGCTACAGTATTTCATTTTATTTTGTTTCTAAATTCTAAATTTTATTACGTTGTTTAAATTTAAATTTGTTAATTTTTATTTTATTTTAAGTTATAACTTTCATTTTGTCACCTTAAATTTAAGATTGTTACTTTTTATTTTATTTTAAATTATTAATTTCATTTTGTAGCTAGTTTAAATTTAAGTTTGTTAATTTTTTATATTATCTTAGTTATTTTTAATTGATTTAAATTTTTGTTATTATCAAGTTATATTTTATATTTTTATATAATATGTTGTTATGTTGTATGGGGTTAGGTGGTAGAGAGGACTATACAGTCCTAACCTCGCCCCTAAATAAAGGCATTTCAATTCAATTCAATTCAATTCAATTCTCTCTCTCTCTCTCTCTCTCTCTCTCTCTCTCTCTCTCTCTCTCTCTCTCTCTCTCTCTCTCTCTCTCTCTCTCTCTTTCTCTCTCTCTCTCTCTCTCTCTCTCTCTCTCTCTCTCTCTCTCTCTCTCTCTCTCTCTCTCTCTCTCTCTCTCTCTCTCCTGGAATCTCCACTTTTCCTAATATAATCCAAGTTGATTGTTGTGATCTTATGCTTCATTTCCGTCATTAGTGTCTAGATTTAAAACCTTAATACATTTTGTAGCTGATACTTGTTTATTTTTCCACATCAAATAGATTGATTGCAAAGGCTCCTTATTAAATCAACATGGTTCAATTAGTGGGAATAGGATAAGAAGAAGTGCTATTAATTCATCTAATTAAAATGGGAGAAGATACAAGGCAGCACTAATATTTATGGTTTCTATTTATGGGAACTAATTTAGTTTGTAATACATTGGGATTAGTCTTAGAAGTGACATTACAACAAAGTGCAAAGTTAGTCTATAGCATATGGCATGAAGTGTGGAAGCATGTGTCCCATGGCAGTTAAAGGATTAAACTGTATTATGTTTTGGGTACTCATTCACTTAACTCATTTATGGTCTGGGTTTTCATTCACGGTGGTTTGATTTTGGTCATAGAATATGAAAAGCTATTTTACTTTTTGTCAAAACATGGCTTTTGTCCTTTTTTTTTTTTTTTTTTTTTTTTTTTTTTTATTTTTTTTTTTTGTTCTTGCTCCACCACTTTATTCATTTGACCTCTGCTTTATCATATTCAAAAATTACGAGTAATTCATTCTCAATCCTAGAAAATAAGTTTCATCATATTTGCAGTCAAAAATAAAATAAAAAATTTAACGTCACCTTTATGAAATTTTCTTTTGTCTTAAATTTGATAAAAACCCATGAACAATTTGCTGTTGTCTTGTTGGGCATATTAGACTGTGAAACTGGTTTCACTGTATGAACTTTCAATTACAACAAAATATATAACATACATTACTGGTTTAATGTTGGACTTGTCTATAAATAATGGTACAATTGTTTAAAAATAATATAGTAACCAATTGAATATTAAAAATACACACTGTACTTATTAAATTTAACTCTTTAGCAAGTGATTATACAGGGTGATAATTTTATCTAGGGCACTATTGGTATCTCATAAACTGTTGATCTTATGAAAAATTTTAAATGTGGGATCTTCGTTAACCTTTTTATTGAATTTTAAAACACTTATTGTAAACTTTGAAATTGGCGCCATTTTCCAATACGGCAGCTAACTTCTTTATAGAAACTATAATTAAAATAAATAATTTATGGAACAGATAAAAACCAGCTCAGTAATTATTATAAGGAGGATTTTATCTGTTCCACATATTAATCATTTTAATTTTAGTTCTGCATTGGTATTTACCCTACCTAGACTATGGCTAATTAAATTTTTAATTTGATGGACCAAAGGGAAGTAAAAAAAAAATCACCTCTCAATTATGCACCAAACTTCAAATTTTGGAAAGTTCAAGTGCTAAATGAATGGGTTAATAAAAATACCGAAGAATAAAAAAAGTCTTAAAATATGTTATAAAATCCTAAAATACCATTAAAATTAGGAGTTTCTCTAAGCAATTTTGAAGTTAGCTGCCATTTGGTGGCCATTTTCAAAGCTTGCAAAATGGGTTTTTAAATTCCATGGAAAAGTAGCAAGGTTCTCCGTTTAAATTGTTTCATGGGATTAATAATTTATGAGATTTTGTTACGCTTATTAGCTTTCTATTTTATGAGGTCTCTCTGTATAAGTTAAATGAAACGGGAAGCTTCAAATATCGAAGAGAAAAGGCATTACTTATGAATTCCCATCAAGAGTACCATTACTTTTGTTTTGAGAACTTTCCACATATTAATCATATTCTATATTGAAAGAAAACACTTGATTTTCAACTATAGTTTGTATTTTGTTTCTCCTTTTGTAAAATAATAAGTTATGTCTTTCATTTTGAAATAAAACAAATTTTGTATTCTTTCATTATGATCTTGTTCTTCGGGGTTCGACCGTGTCAATATTGTCTGCACGTTGAGTACAGCCGACGTTTCGGGCACTTTACAGATGTCCATTCTCAAGGATTAACAAATTTGTTCTTTTCAAGGCAAAGTCTTGACATTTGTTAAGCCTTGAGAATGGACATCTGTAAAGTGCCCGAAACGTCGGCTGTACTCAATGTGCAGACAATATTGACACGGTCGAACCCCGTAGAACAAGATCATAATGATGTTTGTGACCGTGGAAGTCTATCGTTGGTTTTCTTTGTTTTTTTAATGAAAAATCAGTCATTCCTTATGGCAAGGTTAGAGAACTTTCCTTGGTTTTTTAATGAAAAATCAGTCACTGCTGAGAGTCGATTCCAGAGAACTTCATATGCCGTGAACACTTGTCAAAGAGTTAAACTGCATTAACTGTCATTTAAATTAAAGTATTTGAGTATCTTGAAGAGATAGTTAAACCTCATAATATGGAGGATAACATTAGGTGCAACTATTCTTGAGATTTATTAACATCTTGTAATACCCAAAGATTATTAATCATCATGGACAGTGGGGAAGGATTTGATGTTGATTTCTTTATGGACAATTTCACATTATACCTTATTGGTTTTGACAGGCAGCTAGTAGCTGGTCTATACACACGTTTTTTTTCCAAGCTAGGTATAGCAATTATATGGTTTTCAAAATATGACATCTCAATTTAATTAAATTAGTGATGTCAATTATGAATAGAAGTAAATTTAACTTGTCAACAAAACTAATTTTAAATATTAAATGTTTAGATATGGCATCGCTGGATCTACAAATGTACAAGGAGAAGAGGTTAAGAAGCTGGATGTTCTGTCCAACGAACTCTTTATCAACATGTTAACATCGTCTTATACAACTTCCGTCCTTGTTAGTGAAGAGAATGATGAAGCAATCTTGGTAAGTTTACTTTAGTAATACAGTATTTATAAATGATACACAAACTATTGTGCATTAGCATTTTAAAGGTTGCAATTTTTGTTCATTTTTAATTAAATTTAACACTAACATTGTTCATAGCATTATTTTAGACAAGTTTTTAAATCAGCAAAATCATAAACAGTGTAAGAATGACAGACTATTAATACTGATGTATATCTAGATCTTAAAAATGATACGTTTATTCTAAATAACTTAAAAACTCTATTTGCTTTAGCACTCTAGAAGTTGACATTTTTTATCATATTTGGTCAGTGTTTCAATATGTGGTCCATGGGTAAGATCCAGCACGTGAAAGTTAAGGTACTGGCTCAGCCAAAAGCAAAATAAAAGTGATGAGTTTACTGAAAGAAGGAATTCCTACTAAAACTGAATTTTTGAAGTCTTGAATCAGCAAAATTGTTCAAATAATTTTAGAACGCCATTAAAAATAGTTTTGGCCTACATCTTTAAAAATATGTAATGCCAAACTTTGAAAGAAAATGTTTAATACAAAATGATTTATTTGGTCTGTTTCTAATGAAGGTTAACTCAATTTTTTAAAACAGAATCCTATCTTCTTATGATTATTACACTTTCATCTTTAACTTAATTAAAAAAAAAAAAAAAAATTCAAAATATTTGCAGATCTCCTGACCTTCAAGAATGTGTTTCTTAGTTTTGGAGCAAAATTGTAAAAGACAAAGATGATGATTTATTTTAACCAGAAAAAACTTTATAATTTTTTCAAAATATTGTTTTGCTTTTTTTACTGCAACGAAATTATTAATAAGAAATTCTCTGAGCTTCATTAGATTAATACAATTTTTGTTTCATGATGTTTTTGAGAAAAAAAAATTCTTAAAGGTTAGAAAATCTCCTTTGTTAACCATTTTGAAAAATTAAGGAGAGATTAGAAAATGGTTCAGATAAAGGTTTTTATTTTTTTAACCTATAATAAGATTGAGAAAAGAAAAAAAAATATACCCTATAGGAGTATACATAGTTTCCTGTTTACAAAATTAAGGTGTCTTTTAAATGACCTTGAAAACAGTCGAAACAAAGAACTAAAAATGTCATTTTATTTCTCCCTCATTACCAAATAACTTTTGCTTAAAACATTTTTCTTCAAAGCTTGCAATTTTTTAGATATGAACTTGTCTCAATTTATACGACATGATATAATATATGGTCTTGAGGTTGCAATTGTTGACAGATTTTGTTCAAATTTTATACACAGTTTGTTTTTAACAACATTTTGGAGATTTTCGATAACAATAAAAATAGTTGAAATGGTTTCAGAATGACATTACCATAGATTTTGTTTATTGCCCGTCTTTGAAACTATGTCTTTGCAACATCTAGATTTTACAACTTTGTATGATTTTGTTCAAAGTTGGTACAACAATGTTTTTAGCATATATTGAACATGTCTAAACCTAGGTATTGTAGCTGGAAAATTTTGCACGACTCATAAAATTTATTTGTGGAACTACAAATCATTTGATATGTATTATCTATTCTTACCTTTTTTACATCTGTCTACAATCCTATTTTTGAACTTTTAATTACCAGAACTTAAATTATCTTCATCAAATTAATTCCATCAACTTTGTTACTATGGAAATACAACACAACCACATCACATGACATACGTTACAACAAACAAAAGTTTTTAACCATACATGGTATTACAGCAAAAGTCTGTAAATATGATCATGTTCAGAATAAGGACATACACAGTTATATACCAAAAATTCTTGCAACTATTATGCTAATCAGCAAAGGTTGAGTTTATATGGTAAAGTCCTTCGCAAGTGGGTGCATTATTTATAAATAAACTTCACTGTAGGATGATTCAATTGAAAAATTATAATTATTTAAAAAGAGCCTGAGACAACTACTGTTGGTTCAATCTTACTTGGTGGAGGAGTTTAAAAGTCATGATTTTTGTCGATTCTTTTAAGTAGATCATCTCTTTTTTACATGCTCTATATTTTAAAATTTTATTTTTGTGTGATTGTTTTTATTAATGGTATTTTTTTAAATTGTTATAAGTATTTATTTATTAAAAATGGTTAATATATATTTTAATTGTTTGTTAATTTCTTTATTTAATTATATGTTGCCATTAATTTATTGAAAAAGCTTACATCTAAGACTTTTGACGAAAACCAGTACAGGTTTTAAAAAAGTATTACATATATAGATTTTAGAAAATCCCCTTATAAATTTGATATGTTTTACTATTTTGTCATTTGTTTACTTTTGTAGGTTTATTTGTTTTAATTTGTTATTAGTGTTTACTTTTGTTGCTGTGCTCTTGTTATTTATGCTGTGACATTGGCTGTAATTTTTAATTTATTTATAACATAGTGATAAGATCTATACACTGTATGGGTCTTATATTAATAAATAAATCAATCAATCAACATACACATTGTATGTCCTGGTACTTAAGGGTTAATGAATGGTTGGATTTAAAACAAACCTACTTAATACAGTTTTTTGAAGATGTAATTTTAAAACAAATTTACTGCAACACTTCAATGGGATATCTTGAGTAACAAGTAGAAATCAACTCAAAGTCACAAATAAAGATATATGGGACAAGATTAAAACACAGAGGAAAAATCAATTGAAGTATACAGGAGTTCTTTGTGTCCTTGACATTATTAAAAACCCAGTATAATTGATTTAAAACATTAAACCATGAAGAAAACTTCTTACCTTGCTTCTTCATGCTTCAGGCATGATTATGAAATTAGGAGATCAAATAATCATGTTGTTTATTATCCAATTTTAGTAAAATTCCTTTGGAAATATAGGTATTGCGGGTGTTCGTATGACAAAATTGTGAACTAGGAATAAGTGTAAAACTGAGCAAGACAGGTTGACAACAATGTCTTTTCTTCTTTGTTGTTTAAAGGTGAAAAATCTCTTGAACATCATCGCCTAATAAATAGAAGGGAGAAAATATTATAAAATAAAGACTCCATAGCTCTTAAATACTATAATAGCATCAAGGTCAGAAGAGAACAGTAGTTGGTCAAGTAAAGGTGTAAGCCATGATATTGTTAATGGTGTTTATTTTACTTGTATATATTACAAATCTCTGATAAAACCAAATATTTCAATCAAACTCCATCAATTAAAAAAAATAATGGCTACATTTTTCTATGACAGGAAAGGCATACTTTTTTTATAAACATACTTTTGGGCGAGCAATCCAAAATTGCCAATGAACCTACTTACAAACTGCGTCTCTCTGCTTCATGGGTAGCTATACTCAGGCTAACATACAACAGTACCTACTGACATTGTCATTAATGAATAATTTCAGACGGAAACATCTTCATCACATCTGTAGTCCTAATCTTGCAGCTTCAAGACTTTCATTTTTTAAATCTACGGTTATGGGTTTTCATGAAAAACTTTTGATGAGAATGAATCTGTGACCATTTCACTTTGTTTTACAATTATCGTTTTTAACAATAAACTTTATCTTCTTCAGGTGGAGACTGAAAAACAAGGCAAATATATCGTCTGTTTTGATCCTTTGGATGGGTCTTCAAATATCGACTGCTTAGTTTCCATTGGCTCAATCTTCAGTATATTCAAGTATGTATGAATTTGTTTATAAATAAAGATATTGTCATAAATCAACAGCTATTGGTTTAAATATGAAGATATCAAAAACAAATACAGAAATAGACTCACATATTAACATTTACACTGAAATGACAGTGACCAACTATTTACTTAACTTTAAAAAATTGTTGGTGAAAGCGAATTCTGTAATTCTCATTCAGAAGTAATCTTTTTCTATGTTGTGTGTTTATTTTATATTATTTCAGTAACATTGAAGTATATTATACATTTTTTGTATCATGTAGATTTTTATATTTTTTTAAAGTAAAAGGACAGAATGTTTTTAAACTGTGTATTTTTCGAATCTTATGCTAGGCATCTAATAAAAGGGTCAAGCGTGTATTAAAACCATACGATTTAGGGTCTGTATGTATATAGAAACAGTTATTTTATACAGTAAAGTCAAAGTCTTTTCAGCGGCCTAGTCTTGACATATTAATTCCTTCATCAAATAAACATACATGTTCATAATCAGAATAACTTTTAGTTTTATTCGATAACCTACAAATAATATCTCCATAAATAAATATTATCACTCTTCAAGGTAGTTTTTTTTTCTTATTGCTATATTTTTCCTATATGTGGGACAATACAAAGTTTGAAATATATAGGATTTATAATCTTGTCTGTGTAGACGAGTTGTGACTTACAGACAGACAGATGGACAGAAACGCACATGAAATTATAAGGGTCCTTGGTTTTACCTATGAACCTTAAAAATATTAGTTGTTTTCTAATGGTGTCCTCTGGGGACATTTAACCCATCTGGTAATGTGCTTCCCAATATAAATCAGCATACTTTTTCTTCCTCTGCAATTACTTGTTGTGCATCTTGCATCTTGCATATTAACACGTTGACTGCTAGCGTCCACAATCGTGGACTCAGGGGGGCGCCGCCCAGGTGCGCGCGTCTACGATTGTGGACGCCATTGTTTTGTTGCTTAGATTCGTCAGTGTGTCTCTAGCATTCGTGTGGTGTGGACGGCTGGTTTTGCGCATGTGGGGAGATAGTTTTCTTTCATTTTTGCGATCGTAGTTTTCAGTTCCCGTGTTTCCGTGGTAACATACGTGTAAATTTATATTGTTTGTTTGTAAACAGTGTTTTTACGAAAATGGATTTACCCCCAGGCCCTAGTGGTATTAATTTAGTGCCAGAAGAAAGGTCAGACGACGAGGTTAGCCTAGATGATCAGGATCCAGACCAGGTAGCGTATGACACCGACGAGGGGGAGGACGATGACCCTGACTACAAGGCCAACCCGCCCAAATGGAGTCCGCACAACACAATAGGGTTACGAGATATTCCCTTTACAAAGGAAGAGGGTTTTGTGGTGCCATTGCCTGAGGAGAAAACACCGATAAGCTTCTTGAACTTACTTGTGGACATTATATTTTTGGAGGCCATTGTAGCCACAACCAACAAATATGCACTTGAAGTGTTTTGCGGTCCAATTACTACACCCGGCTCTCGGATATCCCGCTGGAAAGATCTCACTGTTGAGGAGTTAAGATTTTTTTTTGTCCCTAATTATTCATATGGGAATTGTACAACTCCCTAGAATACAGGATTATTGGAAAACAATCAAACTTTTTGCCTCTTGCTTTCCTAGATTCATGAGCCAAGACAGGTTTTTGATAATCTTGCGGTGCATAAATTTTGAACCAAGACCTGAGTCTTCCAACAGATCAAGTAATGTGCAGTTCCTTATTGATTATTTTAACAATAAGATGATGGAAGTATATTACCCCCAGAAGAAATTGTGTATCAATGAGGCGATGGTTTTATGGCGTGGTAGGCTGCATTTTCGCCAGTATATAAAAGTCAAACGCCATAAGTACGGAATCAAATAATATAGCCTATATGATTCCCATGACTTATATTGAAATTTTTCATGTACTGTAGTGTTTTGGATGACATGGGGGGCAAAAGTTACGCAGGAAATGTTGTATTGAAACTTATGGATGGAAAATTGAACTGTGGTCACAGCCTATTTATGGACAATTACTATAATACTTTTTCATTGGCTGCCCTCTTGCTTCGGAAAGGAACATACTGTACTGGCACTTTGAGGCTTGATAGGAAGTACATTTCACCAGAAGTGAAGTCTGCAAAATTGAAGAAAGGTGAAACAGTTTCCCAGTACGCCGAAGGTGTGGTCGTGGGAAAATGGAGGGACGAGAGAGTTGTCTCTTCCATTTCCACAGAATACAAAACTGAAATGGTTACTTCCATGAACAGAGTGAATGTGGAAAGAATAAAGCCTCTGCCTATTGTACAATATAATCCTTTTATGAAGGAGGTTGATAGGGTAAATCAAATGATGTCCTATTATCCTTGTGAAAGGAAAACCCTTCGATGCTACAAAAAAAAAAATCTTTGTTCATGTGTTGCAAATGATTTTATCAAACACACACTACCTGTTCAATGAAGTGCAAGTAGCATCAGGGCACAGAAAAATGCATTTTTACGACTTTTGTCTCGCCATAGTTGACAGTCTGCTGCCGGATATACCAACGCCATCCAGACCACTGAAGCGTAAGAGCGTCCCTCACATACCCTCCAGAATCACGGAAAAAGCAAAGTATGGTAAAAGGGTAAAATACAAAAGATGCCGACAATGCAGCAAGAACAACATAGTGAAAAAGGTTGTGTGGTATTGCACTGAATGTGACGAACAGCCGGGATTGTGTGTCCCAAAATGTTTTGATGCATGGCACAATTGAATGAAAAACATTTGGGTAGGGTGGTGGGTTGTATATAGTATAATTTTAAGTTTTTTTTTCAACATTTTAAAAATCGTTTCATCATCTCTGTGTTTTTAAATAAAATAATTACTGACTTTTTGTGTGAAACTAGTAATATGACAGTGCACGGTCGCGTGGAAGGACGTCTCCAGGTGCACACGTCCACGATAGTGGACGCAGACTAAAATGGCCGAAAATACTTTTTTTTTTGCCCAAATTGTCTTCCTACATGTTTTTCCATCATAACACATCTGTTGGTAATTAAAAATAATTTAAAATTTTTTTAGCATGTGCCAACCAACGGTGCATGAATTTTAGCAGTCAATGTGTTAATAATTTATTTATTTACTATTCCTTAATGCTCCATACAAATACAGTCTGCATAACAAGTACCAAATTTACAATACAAAACCTACAGCAAATCATATATCATCTTATATAATATTAATAAACAAAATACAACAGCAACAACAACAAATCAAATATATTAATAAGACAATATACACTTATAACTAATGCAAACATTTTTCTTTTTATATATATACTAAAATTAATTAATTTTTATAAGAGTAATAGTTTAATTTTCCAAGATACTAAAAGACTACTAAAGTGTGGCCTCAAGAAACTCCCCAACCGAGTAAAATACCTTGACACTCAATAACTTGGTTAACATTTTAAAGATTATAATTTCTTTAAACTCATTTGAGAGTTTGTTCATCAAAATAACTCCTGCTGCAGATGGAGTTTTTCTGAAAGAAGTTAACCTGGATGTAGATTCATAGAAATAACTTTTGTTACGAGTGTTGTATGTATGCACATCCATATTTCGAACAGTTAGGCTCTTAAATTTGTAATGTAAAATTACTTCAAGGATGTACATACACAGTAGAGTTAACATACTCGAACTTATAAATAAATTTTTGCAAGAATCTTTTATGCTCAAACAAGCCATGATTCTTATTGTTTGCTTGTCTAAACATGTCTTGTCCATTTTTGATTTCGGTTTTCTGCACAATGTGCATTCGTCTGTAGGTGCAAGTCTTATTTTGTGTCAGTGAGCTGCAAGGGAGTCATTGTCTAGTCTGTAATCTGAATTTCACAACTACCTTTGCATGGTTTTATACAGTTTTCTTTCCACAGCTGGCCAACACTACTCCAGGTCTTCCTTTCAGAAGACTGGTGTACTGTTACTTTAAAAACCAATTTTGAATTTGGGAAATGAGCCGTTTTAGTGTGTTAACATTTTTAACAGACCTTTCTTCTGTTGTTGTTTAAATTTTTTGTGGAAGTTAGTAGTTGAGAATGGCACCAGAAATTCTTAGTTCAGATGTTTGAGAAAGCCTACATTTTTAACTCCTAAGGTTGTGCGTTTTTCTTCTGATATATCTATGTATCTGATTCTGTTCTATTTCTGTGTGAAACTGGGAAATATAAGAGAATAAGAGAGGAGTGAGAAATGTTGAAAATTTGAAGGCCATTTATGACATTCGAGTTAGTGATCATTTTGGCATTTTCAAAATAATTGAACCGTGTTATGTTTTCAGGAGACCTGACGGCAACACAGCAGTGTCAGAAAAAGATGCCCTACAAGCAGGCAAAAACTTGGTAGCAGCTGGATATGCTCTGTATGGTAGTGCTACTATGATGGTATTAGCTCTGGGCAAAGGTTCTGGCGTTAATGGTTTTATGTTAGATCCAGTAAGTAATTAAAATGATACAATACTTTTACAACAATTTTAATTTGATTAGCAATGGTTGTGTGAATAATTCAGATGGAAAATAGACAGTTGGACCAATCAATGCCAGAATGTATTGACTAATCATTAAGAAAATGTATCAAATAGATCTAAAACATTAATAAATTGTGGTATTATAATAAACTAGGTGTTCTAATAAGGGGAAATGGAAGAGGTCCGATCTTTTTTTATTATACATTACCAAAAGGTGGTAGGGTTTGTTACAGAGCACTGCAACTTGAGAAAATATATGCGCAAGATGAGCATATTCTATGATCTTCAAATGTGAATGCCTCAATTGGGAAGGGCTTGGTTTATATAGGCCAAGTAAACACCTTATTGCAGACAGTTCAGGATCTTTTTCTTTTATATAATGTTGTTTATTATTTTTGATAAATGTATAGATTATAGCTTTGGTTTTATTTAAAAAATAACAGAATAAACTAAGATTTAGTATATTGGATTCTGGTCTTGAAAAGTTTATTCTGCAAAATATTATTATTATACTTTAGTTTGTAAACTGAGAGGATTAGTTTTTACTAAATTATTTGTAATTGTATCCAGGCAATTGGAGAGTTTGTACTCACAGATCCGAACATTCGTCTGCCAGCCAGAGGGAAAATCTTCAGTATCAATGAAGGTTATACCTACCTGTGGGATCCCCCAATTTTGGAATATGTCAACAAAAAGAAAGATCCTAAGGTTAGTTTATCTATGATATGTTTCATTAAACAAGTTGAAAACAAACTTTGTGAACTTTAACTTTAATAGAGGTAGAGGGGTGTTTCTTTTAAAAAGTAACTGAGACTTTACAAGTAAAAATAATACATAATCATAAACCATTTTTATTGTTACAAACATTTAGTATAATTAAATATAAAACTTTTAACATGTTAAAAAAAGTATTTCACTACTGATGTTCTAATGGGCCGACATTTGCATTAATGCACATTTGAGCTCTTTTTTCATGTTAATTTTCTTTAAAGTGGTTTTCCTGCAATAATAATGTTAATGTTTGATTTTACTACCTCTTGTCGATTATTTTCAAACGATTTATTTTTTAAATAACCATAAAAAGACATCTAAATAGGAAAGTTAAGAAGATCTAGCTGGAAATAATCCTCTTCCAATAAAATCTTTCGACAAAAAAACTTTTTTAAACCAGTATTTTTGTTGTGTTCACTGTATGGCATGTTTAAGCCAACAGTACGTTTCATTTACTTCCAATAGAGGAATGAACTGATGTAGGATTTCTAGATAGCTTAGTTCATAGGTTTTGGGTTGCATGCGTTAAAAGAAACACCCTATATTTAAACATTTAAAATTTTTATATAATTATAAAAATGTTTACATAAAAAGTAGGTAATTGAATTAACTAAGTAACCTAGGGTCATGTTGGAATTTTTTCTCATGTTCTAGATAATGGGAGTTGATCTATACTTTCAAAACATGTTGTATACACAATTGACGGCAAGTGTTCGAATAAACTATATGAATAGTTTGAACAATCCATCATTATCCAATAACTTTATAACTAGAAAAGATAACTATTTTAATTCAGTTTTTTATTTGCTTCATTAGACAGTAAATTACAAAAAATATTATAATTACTTATAACAAAAATACTAATAAATTATTTTAAAATAACTACAATTTATATTGTTGCATTTAATGTCAGTAGAAATTAGCACATTTTATAATAGTGTGTGCACATGAACTGTGAGTTTATAGTTGTTTATAATTTAATGAAACTTTGAATTTTTCTTCAAGGAAGGAAAACCTTATGGTGCAAGGTACATCGGTTCTATGGTGGCTGATGTTCATCGTACTTTGAAGTATGGAGGGATATTTATGTACCCAGCAACTAAAGATTCGCCAAAGGGAAAGGTAAAATATTTAATTATAAAATGAATATACAATATATATGATACTCAAACTTTTGTGTATATATATATATATATATTTTTTTTTTCATTACTGTTGAGACCGATGGTTCTTGGTGGAATTCCATGTTTAAAGATAATAAAACACAATTGTTCCTATGGTCATTGCCCAGGCCGGGTATTTCCCCAACCTTCCATTCATTGTATCCTAACTCCCACCCTCTATAGTTTTAAGGTTTTCTGTTTATTGTCTTTTTTCTTCAGTCTGTAATACAGCCTCGTCAATGCCTTAGCAGGCGAAACCATTGGTCGGCTAGACTAATTAAAAGTGGATATTACAAAATAAAAAAAATTGTGTTTTATTATCTTTATATATATATATATATATATATATATATATATATATATATATATATATATATATAATGTAGATGCAGTAAAATTTCATAATCCGGTTCACTCAGGACTTAGGCAATACCAGACTATCAAATATGCCTGATTAACAGATTTTTAAAAGTAATTTTGTCATTGAGAAAAGATATATTTAAAAAAACAGGTTACAGCATTTTTCTATTTAACAATGTAAAGTTAGTTTCAAGATGGCTAACAACAATTCCAAATGCAAAAAGTAAAAGCTACTATGTTATAAAAAAGAAAAAAGTATAACAAATGTGAAGTTTTTAACTCCTTAATGCCCTAATCAAACAAAATATTTTACTTTGTTTTATAGTTACGTTTACTCTATGAAGGAATTCCTATGGCACACATAGTCACAGAAGCTGGCGGTATCGCACACGATGGTAACATCCCTGTCTTGGATGTTGTTCCATCAACAATCCATCAGAGATCTCCAATTTTCCTTGGTTCAAAAGATGATGTAAATGAACTTTTAGATATCATCAACAAACATAAAAAATAATTTGTAAAATAATATTTCTGTTAATTTATGATAGTAACTCAAAGTAAATTTACTTGTATGGATTATTGGTAAAAAAGAAGTGGAGGATTCTTTCTATAATCTAAGAAAATAAGTAAAATAGTATGTAAATGATACATTTAGAAAGAATTTATCGGAATTTTAACAAAATGTATTACAATTTATAAGGCCTATGTGTTCTAAAATGTTTATATCAGTTAAGAAAATAAATGAGGAGAGGGAAATGTACTTACATTTATAAAAAATATATTTGTAAAAATAATTAAAAATTGTACAGAAATGAGAATGATGTTTATGCAATTTCTGACACCTTAAAATCATTCCTTGATTTAGAATAGTGTATTTATGTTGTGTTAAATACATAGTAATTAAAATAATAAATCTAGGAACATGCAATTAGTAGGGAAACCATTCCATAATTTTTATGGTTGAAATGTTTCAATACATAATTGATAATGGACATAACCTTAAAATGATAAGTTAGAAAAATCTGTACAGGGGCTCAGATACATTAAATCTGGGCTTGCTGGTGCTGATTTGGGTTCTATTATGTTTGTGTTTTTTTTAAGGTGAGAAACCTTTGAGTCATTTATGCCTTAACAAAAATAGAGTATAAAATGTTCATTAACCAAAAAACCGAACCAAACAACAATAACATACAAATGTCAATTTCACCAATGGGTACTGTGGATCCAAACCCCTGCACCTAAGTCAAATTAATAACCTTTTTTTCACTATTCACATCAAATTGGGTAGATATAATAAAATAAAAGAGACTCCTACCTTTAAAATATTCGAATAGCATCAGGATAAGAAGAGAACAAGAGAGACTTGATAGGAAAGATAAAAGAGAGGGATCTAACCCAAGACTGGATGAAGAAAGGTGTAGCTCTAGCTAGAGTCCTAGGGACTGCAAAAAGTAAGGTTTTATATTGTTGAATTATTTGTATGCCAAGTTTTTATTATATGGTATGCACCAAAATAAACAGTACTGAAACTGAATCAGCTGTAGCTGCTTTGTCTTTTTTATTATTTCTTTCTTATTTGAGGTTAGTTTTTGCTGATATGTTGCTAACTACTGCAGAGAAAGCTTTTATCATAGAGCATTATTTTCGCTCACATAGAATTGGACCAAGTTTGTCACACACTGCATTATGTTTTCAGGAACATTTCCACAAAAACCTGAATCGTAATGCTGCGATTATTAGTGTTGTTCAAAAATTTCGCAGAACAGGTAGTGTTTTGACGCAGTGTTGCAGCAAGTGGTACAGTCACAGAAAAGAAGCCTAAACCGAACATCTTTGAAACTGAATATAAGAAATATGTCCTTGAGAAAAATGATTTAAAACAATGGTGGTTTTCCCTACAAGATACAAACTGGGCATCCTTTGAACTGTATAAACAAGACAGTCAGAGTTCAGTACTGCGCTTCAATGTTAGAAATGTGCTATGGAAAACCTGAGTTTCTGAGTAATGTATGGTTTTCAGATGAATGTCATATGCATCTTAATGGTTTCATAAACAAGCAGACCACACATTTTCTTGGGTTTGAACGTCCTGACAGTGTTGTAGAGAGGCCACAGCATAGTAAGCGTGTAACCATTTGGTGCGCTGTGTCAGGGAGAGGCATAATTGGTCCATACTTAGTTGATGAAAATAATGTAAACCCTCTTACTGTAAATCAGGACCGATATTGGGTCATTCTTGATCGTTTTATAGGAGACCTCAGGAGATTTTGTCGTGCCTGAAACCTGTCTTTTCATTCACAATGGTTCCAGCAAGATGGCCCAACCAGCCACACTGCCTTAACCAACATGCTTTCCTTCAAGAAACTTTTGGCAACCGCCTCATCTCCCTTAGAACAAACTTTTCTTACCCAGCACACTTCCTCGATCTTACACCACCTGACGCCTACGTCTGGGGAATATTGAAGGAGAAGATTTTCCGTAAAGACCCACCAGCTACCATGGTCCAGCTCCAGGAAAAAATGAAAATGTTTATAAGAAGCTTGAAACAACCCCTCTTCACCAAAATGATGCAAAACCTTCAAAACCGGTACGAGTGTTGCCTAAAACTGAACGTAGGTCATATTGAACATGTTATTACCCGAGTCTAACATTTACTTGTATATGTTGGTAAAACTATGTAAATAAAATCTTACAATTTCAGTATTTTTTAAAATTTTGGCGCATACTGTATATTATCACATAAAGTAATTGTCAGATAATACATGGAACTTTTAAAGAATGTAATGGGAACAATGAAACTCAAACATACAAATAAAAGTATATTTATTAAATACATATATTACAAAAGCATATATCAATAATCTATATAAAAAGCAAACAAGTATTTAAAAGAAAAAATATTGGAAGTTAACATAAATCAATATTGTCTGAAATTGACAAAAATAGTTTTGATTATTTTGTGGCACATGCAATTTTTTTGAGCAATTTTAGAAGCAATTTTATAACAATTAACTTGACAGTGACCAGAGGCAGTGTGTTTTGTTACTAGTTTACACTATCAGAAGAGCAAATCATAAAATTGATAAGCTCTATAAGTATTGAGTGTTTATAAATAAGTGGACATATAAAAGAAAATTATAAACTAGACAGTTCATCATAGACATTTTTTTACTTGGTCACATATATGAAGTGTAGAGAAAATTGTTAATTGCTCATAAAATCAATGTTGAGGTTTTTTTTATATATAGGCCTAATTATAGCCTTTTAAGGTCCTCTACATTCAAATAAGTATTTTGGGATTATGATGTCTGTTTGACGCCCATATAGTATCCTACAATCTAAAAGTGTACAACTTTTACTTGTGGCATATCTCCAAGAGTTTTACTTATCATTTTGTTCATAGCTCAACATTTAACATACCTGTGAAATACCAAAACACCAAATTTTAATTTTCTTCAAATTGGTTGTTAACAATTTTGTTAAAGTGAAGCAACTAAGGATGGAACAAAACATACTGGTCCACCATCTCTCCCAAAATGCTAGTTCAGGAGGTGTTGCTAAAAAAGTAAAATTAATTAATTAATTTTAAATTTTATCTTATAAAGTTTAAATATATTTCCAAATTTCTGTCAGTTTTTTATTAAAATTTTTCTATATTAATCATGTATTTTCCTTTTATATACTGGTTTGGGATAAATTTGTACATATCACAAATATTAAAATAGCCTGGACTACTTCCTGAACTGTTATTTTTTGAAATGATGGCAATAATCACCTTTTGTTTGCTTACATTTTCATTTTGTGTACGGGTGTGTGACAAAATTTATATCATATTCATGCACGGTTTTAAAATTTTGGGTTACAGGTTGCTTTATCCCCCATATTTACAGGAACAGTGTTAACAAAGTTAACAAAAGTTATCTTTAAAACAACTTACATACTTGTAAAGTAAGGTAGATCTTAACATTTCGATTAAATACATTTTTATAAAAGTGTCATAAAGCTTTCACGAATTTACTGAAGTTGAGTTCTTATACTTAATTCTAATTTTTCAAACATTTCACAATTGCTGAAAACAAAAATTTTGTATTTATCCATAAAAATGAATGATTGGTAATTCACATAATTTCTTCATCGTATACAAATTATTTCTATATTTTAAAATCAATGTTATAATTAAAGTAGAACAATCTACTTGGTTTGTATAATATAAAATATACAAAATAATAATACAAAATCAAGATAGCACAAGATTTTATATTTTTAAGAAAACAAATATTATTATCAAATAATAACTAAGTAAATGACAATTTTTAACTTTCTAGAATATGTGTATAAAAAGAACGTACAATTTTTTAAATACAATATGTACATTTGTTTATAATGTTATATTCTACTTGTAGGCTAGAATGAAAGGAATAAAAAACATATATAACTAAGATTAGTGAATTTACAAATGTAAGATTGGCACAGAAATCTGTAAAATTATCAAGAGTTGAATAAATTTAAATGTATTTTTTGAAAAATCAAAATTTTTAAATAAAAAGGTAGGTGAAATCTGATTTTCACAATATTGAATGACAGTTTTAACATTTATCAACAGAAGTTTGTAGGTAGTAAATTTTAAATCTTGGTTTTTTAAGGTGATATTTATACTAAATTTGGTAGGTATCAATTAAATCTTTAGCGAAATAGAAAGGGTACAAAAAAATATCCACATATTATATACAAATATACTGTATGGGCATAACATTTAAACTATATGTTATTTTCAGGGGTCCTGCAATGAGGGTGTAAAAAGAGTCAAAAGTTTATTGGCTGTTGACCAAGTTCCTAGTATAAGGGTGATTACAATACTTTTCTAAATAAAATTACCACCATTTAATGTCAACTTATTAAATGTTTAAAAGAAAATTTTATCTCTAAATATTAAATTTGTTTACAGAGTATAAATTTAGTTTAGGATGCCTCCAATATTTAAAGAGTAGCTAAAAGCTACAATTTCAAGTTTGGTGTATGAACTTTTATTTTTTAGTGGTCATGATTTTTTTATAATGGTAGTCTAGAAACCACCAACTTGAAATTAACTTTAAAAGTTTTAAACAGGAAGGTAGTTATGTGACACTGTTTTTCACTCGCTTGTAAAACTAGTACTGCAAACCTGTTTTTTTTAATATCTCTTTTTGTTTTCAAGATATCGGCAATTGAGTATATTGGATAAATCACTTAAAACATACTGAGTATAGTTTCAACTACGACTCCGCATGATTACAATGTTGGGCACAACTAGGTTTCATTGTTTTTGTGTATACTTATTGCTGTTTATATGGGTCATGTTAAAATTGTATTAAGATTTAACAACTTCAGCAGAGTCATAATAATTTCTTGATCAAAACCTGATGATAAGTAACATGCATTTTAAACTGTGGTAGTGTATATTTTCAGGAGTGGATTAGGGTACAAAAAAAAAAAAAAAATTACTATCTATTTATTGAAATAGTATCCGAGACCTTCATAATAGATTTTTTTCATGACCCTAGGCTCTGTTATACATGGAAACAGGACGGGTTTTTCTCAGCAACATTTGTCAAATTAGCTTATTTTTAGTTAGGTTATGGTTCAGAATGATTTTATAACATTGAACACTTCTGAAATAGAAGCGAATTATAACTGCTCATCTATGTTTCAAGTGTTTCACATAGTTAATGTTACACATTATCCTAGTCTAAATAAAAATTACCAGTTCCAAACATACGTTACAAAACATTTTGTTTGTCATCTGTATATATATTTTTTAATATTTTTTTTTTTTTTAATACAATATCTTAGGAATGAACTTCAAACCTGTGTTTACTGGTTTTGAATTATCGTGGTTTAATATGCACAATAAAAGTTAAATTTTACATAACTCTATTTAAAAATAAAGTTTTCTTTTAATTTTTTATATTTTGAAAAAAAAAAAAAAATGTTACAACATTTTTTGCCTTTTCAACCACATCCATTGACATCCTTCTTTTGATTATGTCAAAGAGGATTTGAGATACATGTAAAAAAACTAATTTTTAGTAATCAACTAGAATACATAAAAGCTTACCTATGGCCTTTAAAAGTTTTGATATCTTTAACAAAACTAATTAATATAGCAACAATCCATCAAACTTCATATTTTCAATATATTAGATTTGATAAATTTCCCAAATTGACAAAAAAGTCTTGGTTAGATATAGAGTTATGTGAAATTAAAATGAATTTTTATTACTTATAACATGTTATTACCCTCAGGGGCTCACTTTAGTGAGTAAGGGCTTGGCAATCCCAAGGGATCTAGCTGGATCTACACCTTTTTTTATATACTCTTGGGTAAGACACCTCTTTTTTCAATCAAGTTCCTCTTTTTTTCAGGGTCTTAGTTTTTGCTAATCACTTAAAAACACACAATGTTTTGAATTTTCATACTAACATAAATTTTAATATCTTAATAAATAAATATTTAATAAACTAAAAAATTAAATCATCTAAAAAATTTAGAAATTTTAAGGGTAAAAATGTTTTAGTTTTAAATGAACAATTAGAATTAAATAATTACCATGCCTTAAACCTTTAGCCAGGTCATAATCCTTTCCTCCCCCTCTCTACATTCTGTTTTTAGCTTAAGAAAGGGGAATACCCAGCTATTGTACGTATGGTGAACTGTACTTCTTTATTCTTGTAAGATACCTTGACAATGCTGTAACTAGTGAAACCATGGTCTGCAAGTTTGAATAAATTTGTGGTTTATACTAAAAAGATGTTGTTTTAATTATTAAAATGGAATACCACCAAGTGCCCATGGTCTTTAGCATAAAAAGTTATAAAGGGTGAAAAATATTTTTAGATAAAAAAAGAACTATTGTCCAGTGACAGATACTGTTTTAACTGAACTTTAAGGTGACGTGGAATATAATGTATTTGATTTTTTCCACTGATGCTTAATATAATAATAAGTAACTATAATCAGTGCCCTAGGTATACCATTCCCCTCACAACTCTTGTGTTGGCTCCTCTCTAGAGTTTCAGTGAATCACTCAGGGACAAGATTCATTGAGTAATGATCTTAATCTTACAGTTTTGGAAATATACTGTGATATCTTGCACGAAAATCAATTCTTCAGAAATTATATATTCTAAGCAACAACAAAACAAAACGTTTCTTGAAATTTGTTCTTTGGAAGTTTTTAGTTATTTAAATCTACTAATTTCAGCTATATACACAGTTGTAATCCTTAAATTTTAATTTTAACAATGATACTAAAGAAATGGTTGTTTTAGGATTTGAAATATGAAAATAAGCCGGGAGATTTATAATTGGTCTAGAGAGAAGACAATGTGAGTCAAATAAATGACTGTGAATAATATTGAAACAAGGGGAATAAAAAATTTGAAAATAGATTTTCAAAATATTAATTTAAGGTAGAAAATGTTAGTTGTAAGGTATAATAAATTTTAAAGTGAGATATTGTGTCGTGAGAATGGACAGGGCCTGTTGTCATATGGATGATTAACGTAGTGTGCCTGCTACAAAATATGTGAATGTTGGGTTTTGTTGACAATGTAAATATAAAAAGGACGCTTAATTGTGGGATCTAGAGAGGCTAGCAGTTGCATAGGAGCGTCTGAAGTAGTAAGATGTGTTAAAGAGTCTTAAGAAAACGTTTGCGGTAATAGAATGTGTTTTAGTCAGTCTAAAGGAGGTATATGGCTTGGTCAGACATAATTTAGTTACAAGATATTGGTGAACAATGTAGTATTAATGTTTTTTTAAAACAGTCTTAAAGGAACGTCTGGGATAAAGTGAATAAAAAAAGACAGTCTGAAATTAATTGACTGTAGAGTGTGTAGGAAAGTGATGGACACATAAATAGGACTGTGAATTTGTAAGGACAACTTGAGATCGTCAGCGGACTGATTAAGTCTACAATGAACCTGTACTTCAAGAACGAGGTCTGCTCACCACAAAGGATGTGCACCCTGGAGATGGCTACAATGTGGTAACAAAAAGATAAACAATCTTATATAATTTTTTAAATAAAAAATACTAATGATGAAAAAATATGTTAAAATTTGTTTAAATAAGTAGTTGTAATGTAAGCAGTAATTTTAAAAGATTTAATCTAACATTTAAATAAAAAATAATATAATTTTTTAATATATGAGAATAAAGAAGCTCATAACAAATATAATCATTAAAAGTTGCAACTAATTAAAAGTAGAATCATTAAAAAGAATTTTGGTCTCTTCAAGACAGGACAATTTTAAATTTACAATATAAATAATTTCAGATAATATACTAATGAATATGTACCATTAATATATATGTGTATGAATAACTTTAATAAATTACTATGTTCAGTTTCAGCAGAAAAAATAAGGATTTTTATTTACCAGACCACCACTTTTAAAAGAAAACACGACTCTGAGAGTATTTTAATTCAAAGTAAATTTGTATTTCTTCAAAATTGGTAAGCTTCAAGCTACCTGGCGCCCTTAGCTGAGCAATTTTTCAATAGATTCTTAATGATAAACAGTGTCAATTTTAAGATTAATTAAATCAGTTTTTTAACCCCTTTATTATTTTTTATATATTTACAATTGTCGCATCAACGTGGGACAATTATGTTACAAAAGTAGTTTCCCCAAACTCCCATATTTTTTTATATATTTACACAGTATATCTATCACTACTACTTTTCTTGTATTCCTTGAACATGTTTTTCCACAGTAGTCATTAAAATGTTATGTAAAAGGGATTCTTGAACCCTTCAAGCTTTTTGAAATTTGGATCTAATGTTTAAATCTATGCCAGCATATAACTATATATTTCCTAATAATTATCCTAAATCTTTCAGAACAATGTTGAATATAATAAATAAGACTTACGGGTGCACACTACCACAGGGATAAAACAGTAAAACAATGTAGTAAGTAGTCCATGTTATAGGTTTAGAAAATAGCTTTCGAAGCAAACTTTACTTTAGAATTTTACTTCTGGCAACCTTACTTTCAATTTGTAAAACATGTTTGTGTCTAAAATTTGAATATAGCATTTTAATTTTAACAACAAATTTTCAAAAAATTCCAATTCAGCAATATCAATTAAAATTAAAAACTGTCATTATGACGTACAACTTCAGTGGAGTGTTTTCATTCATGTTCATACATAAATATCACAAGGTAAAATAAGCTAAAAATTGTGTTTTTTATAAATGTTGGGTTTGATGTTTATGAGCCTATTATATCAGGCTGGTACAAAAATATCTATTACATTTTTAGCCTATATTAATTCGTTAAAAAAGTGGTAAGATTCAAACAATTGCATGGACTAGTTTTGTCCTGGTATTATACACCCTTAATTCTTATCCGTGGACCAACTCCATATAGATAGGTATGTATAAGAAAAATTATTCACTGTAAAGTATATCAGAAGAATTCCATAAGTAAAACACACAACTAGCCAACTATAAACCAATCTTTACACTTTATTTGTAAAATGTTATAAATCACCTATTTTTATATTTGATTGTTTCCTTGTCATCATTTCCCTTATGATTCTGAACAGACTTGACATCTTGGTATGCCAATAAACCAAACTGTTCATAAACACAGGTTTATTCATAAATGTAAAGCAATTCCAAATAAATGCAAGAGAAATTAATTAAACATAAAATTTATTTAAGTTAGATATGCTAAAGATGTGTTAATAGCTTGAAAGATCTGCAAATGTTTCCACCATTTCATCGGAAATTGCTTTATAACGTTCTTTCTCGTTGACCAAATCATCTGAAATAACAAAAGTACAATTGAAATAAGAAACTTTAAGAAGAACAAAGTGTAAATATTTAAATGAGTAATATTGGTCGAAATTTCAATTACAAAATTAAACAAATTTTCATGATCACTTCCTTTACAACATACAGTGAGCCTTGTGGTTGACACTATGAAAGAAGTAATCCCCAAACCACAAATAAAACATTAACATTAGAAAGTTTAATAAACCCCTACCTACCTTTCGGTAACATAGCTACCATCCTCAGAGAGATATAAACCAATACTGAGGATGGCAGCTATGTTACCAAAATGTACTTAAGGGTTTATTAAACTTTTTAACTAAGTGTGATGGTGTTTTATTTGTGCTTTGGGGATTATTTTTTTACATAACACTTCCTTTGTTAAAGACAACTTTTGAATGACTAAGTCATCCACCTGGTCTTTACCATTATAGGACTAGAAGCGTCTAACTGTTTTCTATTAGTGATCATTGGTATACAGGTCTCATTTCTAATATGAATGTAGAAAATGATTGGAAACAACTTTCAACATATTAAGCTTAGATATCAGTAACCATATTCGAGTTTGCCTTCCAATAAAACAATTTTTTAAATTTATTGTGAGGTCAAAAAAGCTTACAACAATCAAGTTTTGTAAAGAAGTTATTGCTATTAGATATTGTTACTTATTGGTTACTTGTCTTTGGTTTAAAAGCTTACTATGCATGTTAATAATTTAACCTAGCCTAACCTAATGACTCTTGTAATCCTGTGATGTAATAGATTCATCATCCTCAGTTGTTACATATACACAAACTTTTTTTGCACTGAACTAAAACTGGCAAGGAATTACACAGATAACATTATCGTGTATATTTATTACACTAGTTACTTACGTGACAGTTAATTAAATATTCAAAATGACTATTTCCAGCTTCCATAATTTTAGAGTGACACTCATTGCTTTACAAATGTTAGCATAAATCTTTAAAAAAAGTTAGACTAAATGAATAAATTTTACTTTTAAAGTGAACCCACAAAACGAAATCATAGCAAGGATAATTTTGGCGATCTTGCGAGCCAATCTAAAAAACTTCTTCCAATCCATTGACCTGGAAGTCTTTGATCAATATACTATCAACAGTTAGAGCATAGTGTGGAGGAGCTTATTAGTTCTATTAAAATATCAACTGGAATTGGAGGTAATGTTCATGATTCTGAATGATGTTGGTTAACATTGCATCAATGTTATTTTTTCGATTAACAATTTCAAAAACATTTCTCCTGTAAAAAAAGTACTAAAGACAGTTAAGAAAAATTCCAGCCCAAACATATAATACTTCCACATGTTAACCTCTTAAGCGGGCGTGACATTATAAGCTGGCAACGCAGTAGTAATTTTAAATTAGTTTTGACGTAATATTTTGTCATGATGTTTGAAAAACTTGTTTGTAATGAAGGGGACGGAATGTAACATCTCTTATTATATGGTAGGTACTGTATACAGTTTAGAAACATTCTAACAGATCGCAGCACCAATTTTTACTACCCTTCTACCTTCTATACTCATATTGCTTTAGTAGAGCACATGTTTTTTGTATAGAACGACTTATCTTTGTTTTTGTTTGAATATAATGGACTTTAATAATTTAAAAGAAAGTGATATGTCTGCACTAATAAGTGAGGATAGTGATGATGATGATGATGATAGTGAGTGTTTTATCAATTCTGACGAAAGCGAAAGTGAGAATGAAATTGAAGTTGTTGAAAATCCTCTTCCGAATCCAACTGTTTCTGATGCATAGACAAGTCAAGGTAATGTTTGACCTCGATTTCCTTTTTTATCAAACAGTGGCAGTCTAATTAATATATTATCATGTGACAAAAAAATCCATGGTTTTTTTTGCAGTTAGTAGCTGATCAGACAAATCTATATGTTCAATAATTCCTTGAAGGTCACCCTATATTGAAACCAAGATCAAGGGCTCGTGGTTGGGTACTAACAAATAAAATTATTTCTTTCCTTATTGGTTCTTCAAGGAATAGTAAAAAAAACCTATATTGCAGTCATATTTCAATCGTAGAGAATCAATAGAAACAAGGTTTTTTTTATAAAGTAATGTCTGAAAAGAGATTCTCAATACTGCTAAAGTTTATTCATTACCTAGACAATAAAACATTCACTAATTATGGTGGAAATTAAAAAAACTTTTAAAATTTCATCTATTTTCAATCATATAAGAGACAAATCATTGTACATTCCAAATCAAGATATATGTGTGGACGAGTCTCTGTTATTATTATTATGGAAAGGTCGTTTGTCATGGAAACAATATATACAGTAGAACCCCACAAACTCAACATTCCGTCAAACTCGACAGGACCAGTGACCAGGAGCATGGGATTTCCAAGGTCATTCACTGCATTGTTTTACGCCATGTGCGCCTGCCAGATGCCGGGAGGTTGAGGCTTGTCACTTTTGTTTATACAGCTGTGAGGGTTGCTCCTTTGTCTAGCCACTTTCTAATCCTACTGTATAGTAGAGGCCAAAGTTAAAGATAAAGGGTCCAGGTAGACCGGGACAGCCCCAATCATGTGTTGTCAAAACATTCATATTGTTGTGAACCCAAGCGCCTAACCATCCGGATGCTACCAGTCATTAGCACCGATTCCATTAAAGTAAGCGGCAAGTCTTTTGTAATAACAATTCAACGGAGCGTCGTAGAACTATGATTCAAGTTTTGTAATAAAGGTCTTAACCATGTGAAAAAAATGACCCGACTTAATTATATGCGATCAGCAGTTCAATTTATAGCATTTATATTGGACCGTGTTATTTCCAAGAATAGTGTTATTTCCGTGTTTTTTTACTGTAGACTTTACTGTAAATTTTATTACAGCATATTAGGGTAGGTCTTTTTAGTTTACTGAGCCTATTGTACAAGGCCAATACTTTTAAAATCTCATTTGACCCATCGATAAATTTCATTTTAATGTGTGATTGAACACACTATTTTTGTTGTTGTCAGGCAGGGACTTTTTTGCAATAAACGTGTAATCATTGATAATCAATAAATGTACAGTTATTTAAAGTATTTGTTGCAAACCTAATCATTAAATACCAAAGTTCCCTAAAACTTGACAACCCCCAAACTCGACAACCTTAAAGTCCACATTGTGTCGAGTTTGAGGGGTTCTACTGTACCTACAAAGAGAAATAGATTTGGTGTAAACCTGTACAAATTATGTGAAAATTCATTAGCTTATATATGGAATTTGATAATTTACACTGGAAAGAACATCTATTATGGAGAAAACTATCCTACACTCCCATAACTAGCAGAATAGTTTAGAACTGTGGCACGTTCTAAATAAAGGTTATACAGTTTATTTATATAATTGGTATACCAGTGTTGAATTGGCTGAAAAACTTTGCAATTCATAAACAGACATTGTCTGTACACTTTGTCTCGACAGAAAAGGGATCCTGCTGGAATTGAAAACAAAAACATGGAGAACACATTGTGCGATATAAGAGGAAACTAATGGTTTTACGTTGGTGTGATAAAAAAAAAGTTACATTATTGAACTCTATACACGATAATACATTTGTTGACATAATACAGAAGCCGGTCAAAACAATTGTAAACCAAACATTGTAATTGATTACGGATAAAAAATGGGAGGTGTAGACCAAAGTTTGGACAAATCGAAGCTTACTGGATTGCTCGAGAAAGGGTTAAAAAAATATTATTGCAAAATTTGTTTATACTTATGTGATACAGTTTGCCTAAATAGCTATTGTCTCTATAAAAAATATGGTGGTAAACTAGACTGATTACACTTTTTAATTGATTTGGTTGAAAAAATGGTTAAATAAAATTTGACTGCCAATTACAACTCTTCACCATCTGTAGAATGACCATTTACAAAACCCACTCCTACACGACTTGTAGAAAGGCATTTTCCCGATTAAATTCCAGGAACTGCAGCTAAAGCCAATGTCACCAGAAGGTATAAAGTTTACTACGATAAAGGTACCAGAAAGGAGAGCAGGTACTGGTGTTCAGACTGCAGAGTAGGTCTTTGTGTTGTACCATGTTTCAGAATTTACCACACTAAGTAATCGTAGAAAACTGGAAGTTTCATGTAATTTCAAATTGACATTTTTGTCATGATTTGAATATAATGTATAATATAATTTTATAATTCCAAGTTTATAATTTCAATTTTAATTGTTTTATAATTAATAATAATAATAATATTCCTAAGTCTATTATTTTGTCTATATTTCACACTGAAGAGTAAATAATTGAAAATTATGTATGTTAATTATTTTGCATTATTATATATATATAAAAAAATTTTAAAATAATATTTAAGTCTGTCATGCTTTATTTTCCAGTGAAATAAAATATTGTTTTGCAAGCGATTCAATTTTACATATATATTATACTATTCAAAAGAAATGTTTCAAATCTAAGTATTTAATAAAAAGTAATTTTAACATAACTAGACAATAGCTTGGATTTATTCCCAACTACCCATAATATATATATATATATATATATATATATATATATATATATATATAGGTGTATTTTGTCCATTGAGTTAAAGTGCTTTATTAGATGGGCGTGATGGAAAATGTGCAGGAGGTACAACATTGAACTAAGGGTGGGTGTGATGAGTAAAATTGAACTTACAATGGGAGGGAATATCACGTTATTCTATGCAATATACAAAATGTAAATGTTAATATATATATAATTATTAGTTTATTTACTTATTATTTCATAAAATTCCAGATGGAAGTGAAAGTTGTTTTCATTTAGTTCTTATTGGATGAAATTTGTGATGTTTCAAAATTTGATTGGCCTATACAAGATAGATAGATACAGTTGGGAAAAAGCTGGCCCAGTTCTGCCTTATTTCTTATTGGGTTTTTAGTGTTTCATTTCTTATTAACTATATACCTGGTGTCTTGAAACTTTATAACTAACTCTGATTAACATGCTTATCTGTATGTTGTTGGTTAAATAACTCGACTGCTTTTAGAAACATTGAACATTTCTAGTAAAAAGTCCAATCATTGTATCCCTCTTTACAATCGAGTAGTAAATCATAATTTTCAAAAATTGTATTAGCAACAAATACAGTATTACTTCTCACTAAAGTCTCAAATTACTAATTGGTGCAGGTAAGTTGACTGGTGAAGAAAGAGAGTGAAATTATCTTTTTGTTATTTTCTTGAGATAACATGTTCTTTTAAAAGGTTAAAGTTTGTACAACCTTTCAAGTTGTAATAAGGCAATATAAAACACATTCTTTTATGAAATAACTGTTTATTCACTTTAGAATGAAATTTTTATAAAACTACTGGTCCAAATTAAAAACAAGATACCATTGAAAAGGATTGTTAACACATTTTAAAATGATTTCCACTTGACTCTCCTTACCATATTTTTAGAGGGTTGATTTCACCACTGCTTAGGGCAGTCATGTCAAAGATACGGCCCGCGATCGCAATGTGTCACAGAAAGAAGAATCATGTTTTTTAGAGCTTTTAGACCACTCGATTCCTCTACGGAAGTTTTAAAATGCGCACACTAAATTTATAAGTAATTTCAAGGGCAGCGCGTGCCTAGACAAGCGAGAGAGATAGACAGTAATGCCATCTCTTAGCAACGAGTGGAAATACCCTATTATTTTTGTTGAGGACAATAGAATCTTCCACGCACTTTGAGTCTAGACTAAAACCTTCCTTATCAATATAAAAGGAGTGAGTCGGCGCGACGTGAGTCAGTTGAGTCAAGTAATCAAAGCGATACGGTCGGAGAAGGATTTTAGTTGTACTGCGAAGTAGTGATTGTGAAGGTATTGTGCATTTGTTTGTGTTGTGCGATATTCATAATTGTTGTGTCGGGTTTCATAATTGTTACGATTTTGGCATAATGGCACAAAAACGTAAAGTTGATAGTGAGTGCAGAGTTTTTCAGTCTAAATGGGAAATTGCATATTTTTTCATAGAATGGAAAGGTAAACCACTGTGTTTGATTTGCAATCAAACAGTTGCTGTTTGTAAGGAGTTTAACTTGAAGAGACACTATGATACGAATCATAAATCAAAATTCGATTGTTACACTGAAAAAATAAGAATGGACACATTGTCATCCTTAAAATCTAAACTCCAAGGTCAACAATCGATGTTTACTAAAGCTATTACTGAGAGTGAAGATGCCCTGAAATCAAGTTTTATTATTGCATTAGAAATGCAAAGAGATCAAAACCTTTCACTGATGGTGATTTTATTAAAGACTGTATGTTGAAAGTTGCCGATGTTTCATTTCCATTTCAAAAGTTAATAATTCAAAATATTTCGCTGTCAAGAAACACTGTTGCTTCAAGAATAAATGATTTATCTCAAAATTTGGTTCTTCAACTGAAGGAGAAAATCAAGGAATTTACAAATTTTTCACTGGCTGTTGACGAGAGCACCGATACTGTTGATACAGCTCAACTTGCTGTTTTTATACAAGGTATTAACAGTAAATTTGAAATAACTGAAGAACTATTAAAGTGCGTTACTACAACAGCAAATGATATTTATTCTGCAATTGAGCATTTGATAGCAAAATATGAACTCGACTGGAATATACTTAGCAGCACAACTATGAATGGCGCTCCTGCCATGGCTGGCAAACATTAGGGCGTTGTAACTAAATTAAAACAGAAAACATCAGGGAATTTTGTGGGATTTCACTGTATAATTCATCAGGAATCATTGGTATCCAAACATTTAAAAATGGACCATGTCATGCAACCTATAATTAAAATAGTAAATTTTATAAGGAGCAGAGGACTAAATCACCGACAGTTCAGGCAGTTTTTACAAGATTTGGACAAAAACTTTTCTGATGTCCCTTATTTCACCGAAGTTCGTTGGCTCAGTAGAGGTGTAGTTTTAGAAAGATTTTTTTGCATTACGTGACCCTATTCAAGCCTTCATGTTAGAAAAAGGCAACCCAATTGATTATGACAATGACGGGTGGGTTGATTGTGCCTTTTTGGTAGATATGAATAAACACTTGACTTATCTGAATGTAAAGTTACAGGGTAAAAATCTGATTGTCACTCAAATGTATTCATGTATTCAAGCCTTTGAAACAAAGTTGAGGCTGTGGGAAAATCAGGTAAAAAATCAAACTTTGGATCATTTCCCTCATTTAAAATCATTTGGCACAGTGAACCAAAAAAAATTGGATCAATATTCTCAAATTCTGCAAAATCTGATCACGGAATTCAACAATTGTTTTGAAGACTTCCACAAAATGAATGAAATGGAATTCTCAATTTCAACAATCCATTCGATTTTGAAGCTTCACAGGCACCAGTTCATTTTCAAATGGAGTTGATAGATCTTCAATCTGACAGTATTTTGAAAGAAAAATTTAAAGAGGTTAACGCTCTTACATTTTATACATAATATTTCATGAGTTTGGAAAACTACCCGGAATTAAAAAAGCATGCAGCACACATTCTGTGCTTGTTTGGTAGCACCTATTTATGTGAGCAGATATTTTCCGTCATGAAAATAAATAAGAACAAACATCGCACAAGACTTACGAATGAACATCTCCAACCAATTCTTAAAATAATTACAATGAATATGATACCTGACATCAATGAGCTAGTCAAAAACAAGAGAAGTCAGGTATCTGGATCCCCGAGCTCAAAATAATTACCCTCTTTTATAACTTTGATATGATTTTTAACAACCGTATATTATACTATAAAATTAAATAAATAAAATATTATAATAATTCAGTACATTTTTTTTATATGAATCTGGCCTGCCTACACATTCTAAATTTAATATATGGCCCTCTGCAAAATTGAGTTTGACACCTCTGGCTTAGGGGTTGAAATGATAATATTCAACTTACGGGTTCATGAGATTTTGTAAAAAAATTAAAATAAATATGAGTAGAAATAAATATAAATAAGTTTTCGGTAGCCTACCCAACATGTAGATAACATTTTAACAACGTGTGAATAATTTTTTATACGTCCAAGCTAATTAAAATTATATATATATTTTTACAAAACTTTCAAAATGGCATCAATTTGAAAACCATTGGTTTTACATGGCAAAATTTGATACCCTTTTTAACTGTACACATGGTGGATAATTTTTGTTTTTGTAGGTAATAAGAGATGTTGTTAACAAAATAATTTTTTGTAATTTAACAAGTCCCAAATTGTGAGATTTGCAAATTAAATACTGTAATGCGTTTGGATGTTTATGTTTTGTTGAACATTATCACAGTAATTTTTGAGGCTGTGGTAATTGCTCTATTCAATTACCAAGAATAAGATACACTGATAGAGCAGTTATATTTTCATTTACAACAAAAATAAAGTATCATGTTCACATAACAATAAATTTAATCACTTGAAATTTTTGTAAAGCCAACAGTTTTTGAGTAATTTGGCTTCCAAAATTTTGAATGGATGCCATTTTGAAAGTTAAATAAATAATTTTGTATAGCCTAGATATGTGTTAAACCAACATAAAACATTTAGACTTATTATCTAAAATTCTACATTATTGGTACAGTTTATATAGACATTTGAATAAATCTAAAGCACAATGTTTCGAGTGTATGAATTTATTTTATGTCTAAATAACTATATCAATCATCTCTTCATCATTATTCTAATATCAAAGTGACTTTAAGTTATTATAACAAACTGATAATGATTTGTTTTCGGACTGTAATTCCATCATGAGAATATTCTCTCATTAGTTTGAGATATTTAATGAATCATTGAAATTGATACATTCATCAGTAACACATTCACAACTCATAATACAACAGAATAAGGATGAGTAATGTGGTGTCATTCATAATACAAAACACAAAGGATGAGTAATGTGGTGTTTTGCAATGTCAAAGAATTTAATTTTACACTTACAAAATAACATATCCATATTATGAAGTGCTAATAGTATCTAAGTGGGAAAATTATTTTTTAAGTGTAAAAATTCATGATGTTGCTTTCCAAACTGTTGGAAGTGTTACACATAAATTATAAATCTTCTAGAATAAAATGGGCAACTTTAAGAAGACATGTATAGATAGTTTATGCATGCTTAATGTTTCACATCTATAAATAAAACAATCATGCTATGATAACCAAGTATGTTTTCATTTTTTTTGACATCATTAGACAATGAATAATTTCAAACACCAATGGTGAGTCATTATCATTGGTTTCATCAATAAAATTCTAGTGTGTTTGTCTGGGATCAAGAAAGATATATTCAACACTAATATTTATTTATAGGTTTTGAAAATGCCATGTTGACTTGGCAGACGACTAAATAACTACTTTTTAAAGTTATTGGGTTTTAGTAATATACCAAATATGTACTAATAGTGAGTAGGGTGTGAATCTCGAAATGAATCTACACATTTTTCTTGGGTTAGATTCTTCTCTTTCCTTATAAGGTCTCTCTTGTTCTCCTCGGGCCCTAATGCTATTCAAAAGCTAGGGTTTTTCTCATATGTTCTCACTTCCTTTTTTTATTAAGGCTATAACCGAGGGGTTTTTTGACTTTACACAAGGAAAAATAAAATGTAAATTACCAAGATTTATTAAAAAAAAAGTTTTTTACCGATATTTCTACTATTTTTCAACATGCAACAAAAATATTACCCATCTTAGCATTAATAAAATGACTAAATAATTTGTATCTTGTCAATGGTTTTTGCATCAAACATTTTAAATGAATGCCATTTACAGGTTTCTGTAAGACTGTATAGTAAACCAGAGGTTAATTATGAATTTTAAACTATACTGTTTAGTTCCTAAATTATTTAATAAAATTTAAAATTGATTTTAAATCACTTTATAGTTTATTTTCAAACTATTACCACAAACTAATCAAATGACAGAAATCCCCTGGAGAAGAGATTTTACCTGCTAACGCTAGGGATCCAAGGATAGCAGAAATGATTAAAGTTTTTTTAAGTATTTTAATCCATGTAATTCTTGAGATATATCAAAACATAAAGTCTAATATAATAACTTTTCGTTAGAATCAAATTAACGAAACACTTCTTTTCCACATTGGTGTTTAAAACATTTCCTACAGTCATCTGATCATAACAGAGATGTATTAGATGAAAATATACCTATATTGCTTCGTGTTCAGTGCACTACATAAGACAAATAAATTTACTTAAAGTTAAGTAAGGATAAGGATATCTGACTACAACAGAATATTTTTAAACATACATGCTTCCAATACTACTGAACTCAAAAAAAGAAACTTAATATGCACAATTTTTATATTAACAGTAAATGGTAATATTGCAGATTAAAAGTTGTTTTCCTCTCCATATAGTCATGGGTTAGATTTTTCTCTTTCATCTTTCCTATCAGGTCTCTCATTCTTTTCCAACACTGACGATATTAGATTAATTCAAGAGCTAGGAGTCTATATTTAATGTTCTTTTCTTAAGGCAATGATGACCAACAGATTTCCCCCCCTTTTAGATAAGTTAAAAAAATATTAGAAGAAATGAAGTGACTTTGGCAATGTGTATTGCAGTGGTGTTGTCACCAGCTGAACGACTATTTGCATAATAGTAGGCATGAGTCTAAATTACTATTGGAATTGTATTTTTACAAATAAATTTTAGTCACTGTGTACAAATGTTTCAATTCCAGGAAAAACAATACTATATGATCTTGTGAGATTGGTAATAATTATGGATAGGATTCAAAGTGGTTGGCTAACTGTATTAACGCAAAAGTTGATAAGTTCAACAGTTGTCTAAATGAAAAACAAACACAATATTTAGTAAATTCTACAATTTATTATACGATTTACACTATTGACCGATGGTACTTGGTAGAACTCCATTTTAATGAAAAACAAACACAATATTTAGTAAATTCTACAATTTATAAAAGTTGTCTAAATGGTTTTTAGCATAATAATCTGACGGAGCTAATAAATATTTAAAGCAATGTAATAAAGATAAAATAGTTTAAGTATTTTTAAGTTTGGGAACTAATTTAGAAATATACACAGAAAGTTTCAAGAAGCTGTGTAATAGGAAATTTTGTGTGCTGATAAAGGACTACTTTTTGGGTGAACAAATCATAAAAGAAATTGGAGAAATGTTAAAAAAGTATAAAGAGAGCACAGAATGTCTGAATGAGATTACAACAGGAGAGTTGGTTAATAAGATCCAAACTACTATCTGGAAAAGTGAAAAACTATCACAGGATCATTATACCTTGATCAATTTCACTTGACGAAGAATTTTTTTTTATTCCACAAAAACAGTGGACTAGCTTATATGCCTGCAATTGCCAATGGTTGAAATTTTTGTCCAACTCTATGAAGAAATAGCCTGTTAGAAAAAGATTCACATCAAATGAGGAAAGCAGTTGGACAAATTGTATGGAGCTTAAAAATGACCATGTCGAAAATAAATCAATTTCATGGAGAGAAAAAAAAAAAAAAGATTTCGTTATTTCAGTTACTGTTTATCAAACATCCTTTGTATTGAAACGAGCCTAGAAACATGTGTCACCAACTCGATTTGCAACTTTTACAAAATTAATGGAGGAAAATTCCAGTACTATTTAAAAAATTTTCTTTGTAGAAAATTTATTAAATTTCTATGTAAATGTTTTATTAAACAAATCTTCTAAATTAAGAGTTTAGGAACTTTTGATTTATCCTGTACACAATATAATTTATAATGAAGAGAGTTTAAATAAAATACAATTGGTGCATCTGACATCTGCAATGTTACCACAACTTATAAAAACTTCAGAAAATAGTCTGTTGTTTTATAAAAACCAAAACAAAAAAATTGAAATAAAAAACACAAACAAAAAATAATGTAAACATTGTATTTATGCCCCAACAAAAAAAGATCTTTTAAATACAATCAATATTTTTTAAATCATACATATTCATTTTTTTAAAACAATAATAGTTTTGATATTACATTATGCACTGCTATAAATACATGTTATTTTTGGAATCTTTTACAAAATTTGAATCTGCTCCACTCTTTTCGTGAACATTATTTGGTAACAAAATAATTACAGAGTAGAAGAAAAGAAGGCGGAAAATCGTAGAGGATATATTTAACCGACCAATTCTGAGAAGGTGTTGTCCAGGTCGTCGCAGATGTATTTGTACTTCTCTTTCTCGTGAACCAACTCATCTGTGTGCGGGAAAGAAAAAAAATGATAAAAATTCAAAATAAAAACAAGTAAAAATGAGAAAAAAATTTAAAAAATTGCATTTTTAGATTATTTTGTGAGCGTTAAAATAAGTCACAATTTTGCTGTTATTTCTGTACAAAAGGCACAATTTTAAATTCAAGAGTTTGAAATTTATGATCATTAACATCACAACAAAAGTAATCTTTTTTTTTTAAAACCATAAAATTTTATTCTTAACGAAGAAAATTCTGCCGGTTCACTCTCAAAGTAAAAACATTTTCTTTATGTACCTAGGCTTAAAATCATACAAGGGGAACTGAAATATAATCGTTCAAAACAAACTGAGAACTGAAAAGTCTTCTTAAAAAAAAATCACAATTTATATTCTTATTTTATAACTTTAAAAAAAATTTACTTTGAGCACGATATTCTGTGTTTGTAATTGTCTTCATATAAGTAAAGAAGAAACTAAGGTACAAAAGAAATTCAGAAGACGTAGTAGGAAGGAAATACATTATGAAGACAGAGATGGGAAATAAGTTATAAAAACGAAACTAGGTGGAATTATTGTAGTTATGAAGAAGTAAGAACAGCAGAAATTAACTATGAAGGTGAAATTAGGAATTAAAAAAAAGTTTTGATGATAAAATCTAGGATAGCAAATGACCAAACGAATCAATATAAAAGTTACAATAATTTTTCTATTAAAAATTTTATAATCCTGATCAAAAAATAAAGTATTTTATATTAGCATGTACAGGGTATTCTAATCTAGAGCAGTGCAAAAGTTTTAATTTTTACTTCCTCTTATTGAAATGGCAAAGAATGATATTTTTGAAGATAACCATTTTGACAGTCTATACAGGTAAAACAAAAGTTTTCACCATTATGTTGTCAACGTACTGGGATGTAACATCTGAACAGATTTTGGTAATTTTTTAAAATATATTTTCATTACACCTCAACATTTTTTGTTTCTTTCGTGCAACTCAAAACTTAAGATCAAAATAAAATTTAGATTTTTTTAAAAATCGACTCAATACTGATCAAATGTTGTTTACCAAAATAGCAGTTCAGGATCTGTTAACAAGTACAAAATGAATTATGAACAACTTTTACAAGTGACTATCAAATAGTAGATGACATCAAGGAAATATTTATAGTAGATTTTAAACATTTTGCTTAAAAGGAAATAGGGAATTAGTCGCTTGAAACCAGTAACACTTATGGAAGTGTTAAATGAAAGATATACAAATTTAAACAACAAACCCTTTAATTTCAAATAATATTTTATTTTAGTTATTTAGATGTACTATACAAACTTTGAGGCACAATTAATAGTGACACAAAAGTTTGTGCACAAATAACTAAAAAATAATTACTACCATAACACATTATACTGTTTCAATTAAAAGATTTGTTGTGGAAATTTGTAGATTTTTTATTCCTTTTTTATGAGCAGATTAATGAAATCTTCATAGATCAAAATGGAGTAGAGATACAGTGTAGGAGTGTAGAGTATGGAGTCATCTTTTTACTTTTAAATAAAATAAATCTGTCACGAACATACATGAAGAGTATATAAAACCTAGTGATGAAATCCAAACTGTGACAAATGAAATATTGTAAAGTCGGCAAAAATGTGAATAAAGTCAATGAAAATAATTTTCAACTCTCAAAAACATTGTCAATTATACAAAAATTACAATTAACATATATGACTATGCTATATTATTATTTTTTCCTTCAAATAAATAAACTATAAACGTCTGTTGTTTAATTATTAAAAAGCGAAGCAAGAACTACAACAACGAAAAAAAGAACAAAAACAATAATTATTGTCTAACAATAATAACTTTTGTTAAATTTAAGCAGACTAAAATTTACCATTCTGTTAAATGAAGCACGTAAGTTAAATTTGCTAAACAAATATTTCTATATAATTAAAAACAAAACCTAACCCCGAATCATTAAATTCTTAACAGGAATAACTTAATCAAAAAATAAAATAAAACAATACTAACCTTTTTGTTGTTAAAAATTGTTGCAAGAAAAACAAAAATATAACACTTTCTATAATACATTAAAACTCTAAATAGTTCAGCTTAAAATTGAAAGTAAAAGCTAAAACTAAAAATGTTAATGTTGGTTGTAATATATTTTAATATAAAACAAGTTAGGGAGTTAAATTTAAAAACTATTAGTGAGGCCATTTCAACATTAGAATTCTGACCTAACATGAATAAAAACTGATAAATCATGTTTAACTTTTCAAAAAAAAAACAAGGGAGTTTTCAGAAAAATCAGTTTATAATAAACAAAGTTAAAATTTACTGTGTTGATTTTATAATTTTAATTACATCAAAAATAGTGATAAAATCACATTCAGCAGCCTTAAAAATATGGGAAAAATGTTCACATCATTAAGATCGGCAATCAAACAAGTTTGACTAAACAGCATTTTCAATTTTTAAATAATGAAAATTGAAATATTTTACACAAGGAAAAAAATTAGTTGTGGATATCATAATTAATTTAGCTGTCCAATTTAAAAAGATCGTTAACCAAAACCAAAATCTTTTCCTAAAAATTATTCTAGGGGCCAAATTTAAAAAATCAGATTTCCTAGTGGACAACTATACCAACAAGATTAGTGAAAAATGGCAAGTACAGTAACCTCAGGCTAGGAGTGTGTCTGGTGTAAGGGGCGTGTCCTCCCTTCTACTTGCTTCCCTAGCCTAACTTGAAGGTACACCTTACTGCTTAGTTTACATTTAATTCCTAAAGTTACAACTTCGTGACAGATTGCATCTCACTTATCTTATAATTTTGCCTACTTGCACACAATATTTATTTATAAAATGTTATAAAAAATAAAACCAACAAAGTATAAAGTTGTGTAAAAAATTAAGTTTATGTAATGATAAACTGAAAAAATGTTTTTACACAATAAAAGTAATGACAAAAATATTCAAAACGAGGAAAATTTATATTTCTCGGCTAAATGATAACTTCCTGCAAGAAAGTTGTAGATATTATTTTGTTGATAGATTAATTTTTTACAATTAGATTAGGCACATTCTAGAAGTATTCGAATTCATACTGGGCAGATTACTTGAATATCAAATAATGACACGTAATATTTACTATATTTTTGTAAGAAAGGTAAACGGGATGATAAAGGAATCTCAGGAAATACTTCCCACCTTCCTGATGCCTTTCGTTCATTCCAAGAATGCATTCACGTAATAACTTTAAGGCATACGCAAAATATCTGTCAATTCGTCTTTCATATAGCCTATTTCCCGCATAAAATGTCAACTTGGTCGACTAATAGGTGTTGTGCTAAGTGTGATGATGAGTAATCGTAAAGTGTTAAAGAGTCAAAGTCGTGAAATTATTTACAACATTATGCAATTTATGAAGAAAGAAGCTGAACACAGTATAAACTGTCTATATATTTTCACTTTATAAATATACAGTGTCAAAAAATGTTGTGCCAAACTTTAGGTTGTGGTCACATAAACCATATTATGTCACTTTCAACTTATTTAACATAAATTAAATTGTCCATTCGCCTTTTTAAATTAAAAAAAAAAAGATTTTGTTTACCATAAATTAACATAATTCAATATTATTTTGGTGTAGATTAATTTGGATGTTGTAGATAATTATCAAAAAATATGTTGAGTTTTCTGTCCATACTCAGGTTATTAATTGACATAGTAAAAAAAAAATTAAAATATAAATAATAAATGTAATTTGGCGTTAAGAGGAATTTTTTATCTTTTGTACGTATCTCTTATAACAAACGATTTTCATGAAATTTAACATTAAACATTTTTAATAACAGCCATTTAAAAAATTTATATGATAAAGTTTAAGTTTTTGTATACTGGTAAAAAAAAAACATTTCGACTAAAAATCATAAAAATTTCATAACTTACAATTAATTTTCAAAAAAACTTAAAGTGGGCGAAAGATGGAAAACGAAGCGTTTCCCGGACATATGTTTACAAAAACTTTTTTCTTTATTTTGACCCATGTAACCAGTACAAAGTTTGGCAATACATTTTCTGAACACTCTGTAACGAATAGTCAAAGTTAGACCTTGAATGAATGATATCATTTTTAAATAACAAATATTATATTTTTTGTTTATTTAGTAAATTTTACTATTAAAAGTTTTTAAATAACGATTTAACATATATATTTATAAATAAAACAACTAATTGTTACACGTTCTGTTCATTAGCAAAAAGTGTCCATCTCTTTAATATGCACCTTGTGCACTTTAGTAAACGTTTTATTCTTATTCACACCGATAAAAGAAACGAAAGTAGGGTCGCGTTTACACAGAAGCATTTGAAGTCCATATTGTTTTATCGGGGTTGTAGCTATGAAAGCAAAAGCAACAAACAATGTGTGGGGCCCCTCTTTTTTCTCTCCACCCTAGACACATTCCTACCTTGAGGATACCGTAGATCAGGTTAACTATTAGAGTTGTAAGACAACAGTAGATTTTAAAATATACAAGAACTCCTGGAAATACATATTTTAAAAATAAATTAATGAATGAATGGAAAAATAGTAAATTTCATTATACAATTTTTAAGTGATAACTCACAAACATTAAAAAGTGTTTTGATAGTAATAGCAGTAGTAATCTGATAAAATTAAAACCAAAATTATGATGTTTCTTTAATATTTATTTTCCATTGTGGCCATTTTTATTGCTACGAGGCAATGATTATTACATCCGGAAAATTAATAAATTTAAAAAATCAAAGGGCAAAGTTTAAATTGATATAATAAATTTATTTAAATAAGACCTTTGATAAAAATATAAACCCTAATTTGTTAAAAATGATAAGGACTTAAAAAATAAAATACAAAAAACCTGATATAAATGGCGGCAGTTTATTTGACCTCCTTAATAATATAATTATAATTTGTTTAAATATTTTAATAATAATAATGACAATCTTAAAGGAACCTAATCTTTCTGTACAAATAAAAAAAATTATATAATTCTTTTTTCTAACAAATGTCTGTAAAATCCCCATATTACCCAGATGTCAGCGATGTTAAACAAAAAGCACATTCAATGCAGGCTTAATACTGCGGTACTGTTCTACCTTACGTTACATTTACACTGATTTTATGAAGCCAAATGAAACAATCTAATGTAACTACTTTGGGTTATTTTATAGAATAGCGTAACAAACTATTCTACAATAGTTATTGCTGAAATAATGTTGTTATTTAGTAAGCTCAACAATCGATTATTTAACCTCAACTTGATTAAATTACTTAAACGATCGAGTTGTCATTTTATTTTAGGCCCCCATTTTTTAGTTTGTTAAAAGTAATTTATTTAAATTGAGATTCAAAATACGCAGGTGTGTAAAATTTGTACATTACTGACATTTTGTAAAATAAATAACCAATAAATTGAAATTAACTGGATAGGTTAGCTTGGCACCAAAGATTTATACAGTATATGGGAGGTAGATTTTGATTGCCTAGTTTTGTATTTTTATAAATAAGTGAGTATTTTTCTGTAATCAATCATCACAACCAACCAAAATCTTTTTATCCGAAAGTGAAAACAAACAACGGTAAAGATTCATCTTTTAATATTTGTGTTGAAATATTTATGGTTAAACTTTTCATAATATAAAATAGAACAAGTTAATAAACAAACACGAAAATACAAAATCGAAAGTTGAACATACTAAAAACATTATTACACATTTCTGCTGAACATTTAATGTTATTGCATTAGAAAAAAGAAAAGTTAAATAAATATAAAAAACATAATTTCATTAACATAAAATTACAACATATAGTGCTAAATTTACAAGACATTTTGCTAAAAAGAAACAGAAGAAGAAAGCAAAACATTTAGTGCTAATAAACACATATGAAGAGTGAAGAAGAAAATTAACAAAAAATAAAATAAGAAAGCCAATTCAAAATTAGCGAATAACAAAATTTGTATAATTCAAGATTTTATAATTCATTTGTGTTCATTTGCTTACAATTTACTGTTAGTACTTATAATTAAATATTAAGTTTTAGTGTGTGGAAAAAAAATAAAATAAAACGAAATGAAAAGTGTGTAGTTTTTTTCTTGTGATGGCACAGCACACTGTAAAGATGTTTGTGATATTTAAAAAAAAAAAATTAATATCTTTATACAAAGTAATGCGATCTTAATATTAGTATCCAATTTGGCCTAAAAAGGTCTACATATCAGGCCAAAACTCTACAAATGCCAAATCCAAGCCATCTCCAATCACGCGGTATTTCTCCTTCTCAGCGACCAATTCATCTGAAATAGAATATGGTAATTGTATAGAAGACAACTTCGATGGTATTGGATGAGGGATTCCAAAGGGAAGGTCACAAACAAAACATTGCCATGCTTTGTTAAAAATCAAAAACAAACTGTTGCAAATTATTTTTCGTTCCATGATTCTCTGTAAATGACGTTGATATTGAATGATAATATATGTAATTAAATGAGAATCAAATGTTAGGTTTTGGTTTAATGATTGAATAGTGTCCATGTATTATGAACGTACAAATTAAACAAAATTATCAATCTGAAAATAATCTATTTATTTATTTACCTAAACCTAATCTATTTTTGGATTCTTTAAAAAAAGTTTACTGTTAGCCTAATGAAAAATAAAAAACATGAATGAAGTACTCTATCTTTTCTGCTATAGGACTATTATGTGTCAACAATGCAATTGTGATAAAACCCTATTCGAGAAGATATTATTACACATGGTTGCCTATTAAATATACATATAATTGTTGCTGTCTATAATATGTTTGTTAATAATTTAACCTAATCTAATCACATATGTAGTTCTATAACAGAAAAGATCTGAAGTACTATGTTATGGAAATGTAACAGAATTTTGTTAACAATTTTGGCAAGTATATTTTAATTTATAAGTTCCCTACTATGTCTGCCAAATTTTTTAAACTCTTATAATCGGAGAAGTGTGATCATTTTATATAATGCCTATGCATATTAAATTCAATTGCATGAAAAAAAAAAAAAAAAAAAAAAAAAAAAAAAAAAAAAATACGTACAAAAATATTAATTTTAATGGTTACACAATGTAACAAAACCTAACAATTTTGTTGATAACACTCTAAAATAATAAAAAAAGACTTTAGTATTGTTACTCAAGGTATATGAAAAAAAGGCTGTTACAACATAAAAGTGTTTAGATAACACATAGGTTTGCATTTCAACTGCTTCAAAAAAAAAAAAAAAAAACTAATATTCATTGCTAAAAAAATACTGTATGAAGTTAATTATTGTTATTAATTTGTTACAATTTTCTTTTAATTTAGATTATTCTTTAATTACTCTTTTAGTTTTTCTAAATGATTTTTCTTTTTTTTAAATATTACATCAGATTTATAATTTCACAGTCTTTATATTTTCTTTTCATAAAACTTTATGGTTTTAAACTCTATTGGAAAAAAAGTTATAACACCAAATTGTTTACTAAAATGTACCTGTAGGTATACCAAAAGAGGGGAGGGGGTGTAACAAATAATTATATATTCAATAACGATATATTTTAAATTTCAACAATAGCTTTACTTACAATTCTTAAAAAATGAATTAAATATTTTTTTTTAAATAAAGAAATAAAATCTGAATTTAAATTCACAACCCTAAAATAAAAATTTTCTGTTCATATTTATAAAACAAAAATTTTATTACTTAAAAGTTACAATACAAAATAAAATTAATAAATAAAATAACGCTACCTTTATACATCGTATCAATAATACATGCTGTAGGCCGTTACATGCCGGCCAATCATAAACTATATTTACAAGCAGATATGTGGGAGGAAAGACCCTTAGGTTATTTTGTTACGTGAAGTAAGTGTATCTATTTTATTTCTAAAAAAAATTGATTTTTTTTTTGTTTAAGTTTGAAACAGTGGCCATACAACGTGTATGGCATATCTCTGATAGTAACCTATATCACAAGGATGCAGCTGTATAAGTTCATCCAAAAACATTCTGTATTTTTATAATATATTTAAACTAAGAAGTACCATTACATTCATGGAAAAAAATTTTCAAGGCAGTCTTTTAATGTCTGCCACTCAGCAAGACACCTTAATGGTTCGACAGCCATAAACACTAAACAGTGCCAAGACAAAAATAGTAATCTTGTAGTTCATTCATAAACGTTTTTGATTCGTTCAAAAATTCCAAAAATGAATTTTATGGAAACAATTACAATTAGAGCTTTTGTAGTCTGAAGACATTTAAGTCGGCGGAACTCAAGGGCTCTTTTCTTGTGAATCCTGTTGTGTCTGACATGTGTACATTCCTATACAATGATTCTAGTATGCTGTAGCTTTAATTTTAATGGGCAGTAAAAAAAAAAGATGTTATTTTTATAACATAAAATTATACTTGTAATTATACAGAAATATCTCACTGTAACCAGAAAACAAGCTGATGTTTTTTAGTTTGGAATACACATGCTCAAATTCATATAATAATAATGGTTGCCAAAATATACCACTATTCTGTCAATAGTTAAAAAAAAGAAGAAAATAATAAAAACAAAAATATTGAAATGTTTTGTGATCAGTGTTCAATTTATAAATTACAAAAGAGAATACTCAGTTTAATTAAGAAGACCAATGTTTTAATTAATTTTCTTTGATTATTATAGACAGAATTTGTGAACGAAAGTAACAAAGTAGATCTGATATTCCCTTTTCACTCTAAACTCATTTCTACATTGTAATCAATAAGATGGGAAAAGGACTCATTTGTTTATAGCACAATTGCTATTTGCCACTGTGTATAAACAACACATTCAAGATCGTAAAACCTAAACTATGCTGATAAGGGTTCAATGGGTAATATCCCCGAGTTTGGCAAAACTCCGTGAGAGCCAATCCGAGAGCTGCAGGGGAAAATGATTTCCCTAGTGCACAGATTATATATAACTGTCTTGGGTTTTGTCGAAACTGTAGAAGAAAAAACAACTTTATATATATTTTTTAAAAATCTTAAGAGCATAGGTTGTAGTTGGCTATTTCCATAACTGTTGAAACGATGTTTAGGTTCATCGTGCTCCAGAACGAAAGACTAGATACGAGCGAGTGGAGGATTAACCAAAAGCTTAACAAGAGGCTTTAGATGAAATGATATATCAATGACAAATTTTTAGAGAAAATTAAAGATTGGATTCAATAGTTTTAAGTTTGGAAATGATCCAAGTTAAGCTTTTGGAGTGTATACATATCCTTCATTTGAGTACCTTTTTCATGTTGTTTGGTTATATATAGGTTTTCTGACAACCTAATAAAAATATTCAGGAAAAAAAAAAATATATATATATATATATACAGTTGAAGAAAAAACAGCTATAGCATACTAAGGGAAAATGAAAAAGTCTATCTAGCTTTCATATATTTATAAAAGACTGCAATGTGGTGCGAGTACTACAAGAATCCCATGATTATGCTCTCTACTATTCATCAAAGCGAAGTGATCAGTGTAAAAACCAAAAAGTAAAGGTAGATCAGATATGGTATGTCAGAGACATACAATCTCTCAAAATAACCATATCAGCTAGATTTTAAATTTCATGGAGCTTATCTGTTTTCCTGAACATCAAAACCATTCATTTTTTAAGAAGCCCACTATATTGAATGTAATCAATTCTATAGATCCACATTGCCCCTAAAAATGAATATACTGCTGCTACATCATGCAATCTACTCAGTTTATTAGGACATCACGAGTCTCCTTACATAAGTGACTTATATAACTGGAAGCTTTAGCGACCAAAAAAGATAATTCTTACTAATACTCAACTGTAAAGTGTCATTTACTTCTAACTTTATTTTGAAGATTTTCTTTACATTAAAAAAAGCTGTGTATTGACAGAAAACACTTGATTTTGAACAGTAAGTGATAATTATTTTGAAAAATGCTACTTCTTAGAGTCTAGTGGAGAGAATATCACTTGGCATGTGTACTTGTTAACAAGTTAAAGGAATAAGATATCTCTCATTGAAGTAGGCGGGATGTATGGCCAGTACTCAGAACAATACTATGAGGTCAATAGATTAAAAAATAAAATAACATACACTTTCTTGTTTAGTTCATTGCACATATACTACTTTAAACATCTGCTTATACCTTAACAACTACCCTGGACACAGTTAGGTTTATTGTCGTTGTTACTTCATTATGCTCCAGCAAAAAGCACTTATCCGTTTAAAAAAAGCATAATATTAGTTAATAAATGTTAACATCTCTTTCATTTAAAAAAGAAACTAATTAAAAAAAGAAAGAAAAGCATACAATTGTTACCTAAATATAAAACACTAATACGAAATCTTTTTACAACTATGTTTCACATTTGAACAAGCATAATCAGAGATGAACGGCTAACTGTTTTTTAATTATCAATTTGGTTTTTCATTTTTAGATATTATTTAAACATTGTAACGTAACCATTGAGAAATACTTACAAATGATTTATTAACTCAAGAAATCTTTATTAAAATAGAATTGTAAATTTATCTTTGACATCAATCATGAATATTTTAAGCGGTTAAGTTCATGAAATTATCCAATTGTGCACAAAAATATAAAATTGTATTTCAACAGAATTTAATATTCACATTTGCATTATTTCCTAAATCACCAAATAAAAGAAACACAATTTTCCACATTTTATTTAAAAGAAGATGAGGTTTCAATGACTAACTTATCATCCTCACTTGTTTATAAGTTGGTTAATAACCATATTAAAGAAATTTACAACCATAAATTTTGTATTCTTGTCATACCCAAAATGGTGTTTTCACACAACTAGCTAATTCAAGCACAATTTGTTTTAAACAATTACCATATTATTTTAATATAGGCCTAACAAAAATACAATTTTGATTTGGTCACCTATTAATTCTAATTTATAATTAAATACATTTTCTTGCAATAAAAATGTTACCTATGTATTTGTTTATTATTGATGGTTTAAAAAAATACTTTTTGGTATCTTTTTTTACCTATAAATGTTAATGTATTTTAACAATTGCTAATGTTGGATTTATAAAGCTATAGAATGTAATACTTGTTCTTGATTTTATCTGCTATTTAATGCTTTATGGTTCTTTTGGTCAAAGAATATTATCTTGAATTAAACTTTTTTAGCCGTCCACAAGTCAAAATGACGGTTTATCAATTCTGAAAAGTCTTAACGATTTTTAATGTTTTGTGTGATAATTTGTGTTTTCATAACTGATGTTTAAATTTGTAATTTTGCATGAATGTACATAATTTTAACTGAGGCTCCCAGAGACAAAAACAATACAATCTGTGTCACCATCATGGCCTAAACATTCTGATGAAAATCATGTTAATGGTCCATACTATATAAAATAGTATGATAGGAATTTTATATCTGAATAAATCAAAGATATATTTACACAGAACGTGTTTTCCTTTATGGTTATTTAAATTAATGTTACGAGATGTGTTTTATTATTGTATTAAAAATGCATAGTTTGTTAGAATAAACAAAACCAAAATAAATAGGCTACAAGTTACAAGAATACAGTTTATAATTTGTGTTTTTACCTAAAAGTAAAAAACCAAACAGAATCCAATTGTTCAGATACATTTTTACCAAACTAAAACTGCAAACCGCTCATCTCTTCTCTCAAACACATATCATACAAAGGACAAAGTTTTAATTAAAGGCACGGTAGGCGCAATATATTTTAACATTATTTTTATCCAAAAATTAATAACAACCAAGAAAAAAATTATAAGATTTATTTACAATAAATGTGTTCTATGTAAATGTTTGACTTAACAATGTCTAAGGCTTGAGGTATTTCTCTAGTACATGTGCAAAGTGTAAGGCCTAACAACTCACATTGCTACCCATTACCAGAGTGATTTTTATAATTTAAGAAATGATTATGTTAATGCTTTAAATATATCCACGAGGATTTGTGAAACAATAAGATATGTTTATTGGAAGATCAGTTCAATTTTTATCAAAGTTATTTCTTAATACATTAAAGACGGGACATGTATAACTAAGTTCAATAACTTTCATTGAAGGTAGAATTGTTTTTCAACCTGTGTTTTGTTTCTGAAATTCTTCCGTTGAACTAATTTACACATAAACTTCATTTAGAAGCTTCTAGCAACATTTAAAATTTGATTTTACTAGATTTGTATACAAAATAATATTGACAGTTGATTGGGTGTTGCTTGTGACATAAGTTTGTTTATTCATCGTTAAGTGTTATAAATTGAAGATTTAATAATTTAATCTTAAAGTGATAAAAACTTCTAAGAATTCATTGCTGATGTGTTATCTGGTATAAATAGTCTTAGTATTGGATCAGAAAATGACAAACTACCCCTATTCCCCCTGATTGTGTATCCTATCCTCATGTGTTATAAGACACATGTATAACATAGATAGATTGATGTAATATTACGATTAAAATAAGTGGTGAAACACTTTATACAAAAATATAGAACATATAGCTAAATATTTAGTAAATAAAGTTCAATATTAACATATAGTTGCTTGAATATATATAATTACTTTTTCTCATTCTAAATAAAAAATTATGTTTCAAACATTCAAACACTTTACGAATTCCACAAATAATAAATGTGTATATTACATTGGAATGTGTTTTGTCAATTAAAAACCTATTTTACATAGATAATATACAAAATTTTCTGGAAAACACTCTTACATAACTATAAACGTAGATAATATAATGAATAAAAACTTCCAATATATAGATCTTAACATAAATTGTGACAATGTGTAATACGATATTGGGGAATCTAGTAAATAACCTAAAAAAAGCAATAGTTGGCCTGAATATATTTGAAATAAGGTTAGGCCTATACAGCAGTTAAATGTTAATTACAACCCCAAGCATTGACTTGTACCATGTTCTTCCTAAAACACAGGACTGAAAAGATACAAAATGAATTTAAATATACCAAAAATAAAAATGACCCATTTTTTAAGATGGTATCCAAACTTTCATTTAAATGTTTATAAAAGATCAAAATAATTTTGTGAAGTGAATTTTTAACTTTATTATTGCAAAATTAATTTAAAAAAAACATTTGACAGTAGATATTTGAAACGATAACAATCTTAACCCTCTAGGTAATGTGAATCACAATAGTGATCTGAAGTTATATTTTCTGTTACAATCATAACTATTGATTGGAATATTTGTCGAATCTTCATGAAGATCTTTCAATAATATTTCTGTGTGATTTTTCACACAGTGCAGTGATTCACTTTAATATTTTTTAATGAATGGCTATTTCAAAATTAAACACTTCATTTTCAATCTGTGTTTTTAACTAAGTAAAATTATAACTTTAGAATATATTGATATATTGAGACTAGATTTGAACATTTTTTAAATAAAATCTAGTATTAGTATATAAAAACAAAAGTTTAGTATATTTTCTAAATGGTAATCGTACAATTTTTACTTCGGATTGTCTTAAAACCATTAACTTTTACAAAAAAATTATAGAGACAAAATATTTTGCTCTTTAAAAGACAAACACAATTATTGTAGATCAAACGTAACCCAATTATAGATCAAACTATAGAAATTTTTATTTTTTTTGTAATTGACTACAACACCTTTAAATGCATGATATCAGTTTCCTTAGTGAGTGAATGTATATTGCAGTTCAGAAATATTCCTTATTAAACTTCTGAATGTTTTAGTCAATAACCAAGAAATAAAAATAAAAGGTTTTAATCAATAATTCCGTTATCCTTTGTCCTACATTAGAAATTAAAACATTATTGTGTTTGTCGATGCACATTACAAATCTAGATTTTAATATATCATCCTATTTTTAAGTAATAAACTTCTCGAGAAAAACATAAACAGACTGAAAACCAAGTATTTTAGGAGATGATAATTATAATAGAAAGATTTTATAATTTTTAGGAATCCATTCCTAAATTTTCTATTATTTTTATTAATACCAACCAAACATTATATGAAGAAAAGAAAAAAAAAAAAAGAAAAGAAAAAAAGAGAGAATATACAATTCAAATAAATATTATGATCCATTAATGGACAAATGTTTTTCCAACTGAAGGGTTAAGTGTATCAAAAACAAAGATCTATCAAAACTTTAAAATGAAAGCTATTGGAAACCATCTTAAAACAAAAAACGCAGATGTGAGTTGTTAGCTTTGTGAGTGTGCGGCTGACTATGGATTAGTGCATTAGGCTGCAACCTCTATGGCAAGGTGAAAGGGTATGTGGGGGTGAAATGGAAGGAATTAAAAAGGAATGGTTTTTGTTTGTTGTCGTTTACATGTTTTGAATGTCATGGAGTGTGGCTTCCATTTCTTCTTGCAGTATCTTGTTGTTCTCTTTCTCTTTTAACAAATCATCTAGATGAAACAAAACACAAACGCATGCTAAAACAACACAACACAACAAAGCAAATAAAATAAAATGTAAATAAAGTAAAATAAAAATTGCTTCTACAGAGTATTTTAAAATCAAATACTTGCATGAAAAATTGTTTTAGTAATAGGAAACTAATTAACAGATCATTGTATAAACACAAACACCTTATATAGGCTACGATTTTATTTCTTTTCTACTTTCCTTGTCAAAAAATATATAATATTATAAAATACATTAATAACAAACAAAAATAAATGTTTGTTTTGTAGTAGTATGTTGTTTTTGTAATATAAGGTACGAGTAGCCTATTAAGATGTTTTGTTTTATGAATTTACCCCCTACATGTCATGTTCTGTTTTTTTTGGAAGTAGTTTTTTTAAATGAAACTTTAGTCAGGATAAAAAATATTCCTCTTAAATTTAGAACTGACAATAGTAGATATTACGACTATAAAAATTCTCTCTTTGGTGATGTTGAAAAATCAATGATTATTAATATTGATAAAACTGTTACCAATTTGTATTGTATCAACACAATTGATCGACTGTGGCTACATCTCACATAGTAGATACTTCAAATTACTTTCTAAGAGTTAAAAAAAAAAAAATAATAATAATAAAATCAGAAAGAGGAAAAATCAAATATTTTGTACAAGGTAATTCCAGAAAGTAAGTTTTGTTTGTATTTCTTGCTGTGGCAGCGCTGCAATTGCAGTTCGGCGGATGCACAGTAGTTGCTTAGTTTCAAAGAGAAGGAGATGATGCCATTTTGACATCGCTGATTGTTGTTTATGCTTTGTAGTGGTTGTTTAGAATGGTGAAGTTGATTGAAAATCCCACCACTTGTGAGATTAGATCTGTAATTTGTTTCTGAATACGAAGAAAACTAAACCAGCCGACATTCATTGATAGATCTGCCAGGTTTATGGAGGAAATTCGATGAGTGATTCAATGGTACGTAGATTGGTCTGGCAGTTGCATGATGACGAATGAAGTGGGCGTCTATCTTTGGTTAGTGATGAATGGGTTCATGAAGTACGAGAAGAGATTAAGATTCTTCATGAAATTTTTTCTGTAAAACTGCTTTTCAAAAACTTTGAATTCGTTGGGTACCAAAATCTCTTACAGAGCAACACAAAAAACAGCGCCAGGGTAGTGCACTAGACTTTTTGACACGTTACAAAAAAGACGGTGATGACTTTCTGAGTCGGATACTGACCAGGGATGAGACTTGGGTCGTTTACGAAACCCCTGAATCAAAACAACAATCGATGGAATGGAGGAACACTTCATCACCAACAAAGACTAAAACCAAGCAAATCTTGACAACTCAAAATATGTGCACAGTGTTTTGTGACAGACACAGCTACTGGTGGATTTTTTACCCTGAGGTTTACTATGAGATGCTTAGGAAACTGCATCACACAATACAGAATAAGAGCAAAGGAATTATCACACAACGGTATTGTTTTGATTCATGATAATGCCTGACCTCACACTGCGAATGTGACATGACAGCTCTTACAGGACTTTGGCTGGGACCAGTTTAACCACCCTCTGTACAGGGACCTTACCCCTAATGACTTCCATTTCTTCCTAGACCTGAAATTGTTTTTTGGTACGAAACTTCAACAATGATGAAGAGCTCAAAGACCATGTTACCAAATGGTTGACAACACAGGTGGCACAGTTTTATGAAAAAGGCATACAGAAACTTATGCTGCACTATGACAAGTGCCTACAAAATGGTGGGAGCTATGCAGAAAAATAATTTAAGGTTTGTAGAATTTATGGAATAGTTTTTTCTGTATCTGTACTAGTTTTGTTTTTAATACCCAAACTTACTTTCTGGACGTAGCTCGTATTTGTATTTATACGGGACGTAGCCCGATGTTTAATTTATATTCTTTGTATTTTTCTGATAAAAGTGATACCAGTATATAACATTAAGTTTATGTGTTATGAAATATTACAGTTATGTCTATAGGCTAGAACAAAAACTATCTGCCATCATATGAAAAAATTATTGCCAGTTTTAAGATTAAAAATAGACAGGTATCTGGGAAAATAATAACCTAACCTAACTGAGTTTGCTACAAGGCTCGATATAATAGAACATTTTCTATACAATAAAAAGTAAAAATATAGATATGTTATATTAATTTATTTAATTAAAACTTTAACAAATTTCAAGCTGACAAAATAAAATTTTGATTATTGTGATTTAATAGGCCAACAAATTGCTAGATGTGTGGCATAACTAATATACTACAAATTGAAAGGGGGGGGGGGATAATAAAAATACAACTAATCAAAACTAATTTCTATTCGACAGGGAACATTAATAACCATTTGAATAAAATTTGAGTTTATTTTTAAATAATAAAAAAATGAATTTGTTAAAAATTCACTCTTTTGCTAAATACAACAATGAAAATGTTTAAATTATTTTTATTAATAAAAATAATATTAGAAAGGTTAATTATAAAAAAAATACAAATGTTATTTTTTAATTTAAATAAAAAAACTATTAGAACGTTAACTACAAAAAAAACAAACAAGGAAAAAATTTCCAAAGAAGCACAAAATTACATTTCATGCTGATACAGAATTAGTACCAGTACAACAGAACAAACTATTAGTTTGCGCAAGTGGTAAATACTTACAATTACCACAAAATTACTACAGATCAATATAAAACTTTACAAAACACATAGGAACATCAAAAACCAATGCATAGAACATTGAACTATAACTACAAAATATTATAATAGATAAATACTAAAAATATTGAAGAACATAGTGCTCGGTTTCTGTTTAAAAAAATTAATTATCAAATTAATCTTTATAGAGTTTAAACAATTATAATAGAAAGTATATTTTAATAAAAGATAAGAAATATTCTGCATTACATTTTATGGTTTTTAAAAATTAGAAAACATATTTGAACATGATTCTAAATTATTATCATTATTAAAACTTAATTCATAAAATACATAACTCTGAAGTTGGATTTCTAGTTTTAAATTTATGAAACTGCTTTCATTATTATTTTTTGTAATATATTTTATGGATGCACCACTTTGTACGTATAGTTTTGCTGCAAACCAGAGCGATATATTAAGGAGATACACGATAATTATCTTATAAGATAGGTACGCTAGTGCAGGTTCAAATAGTTTTGTAGTGGGTAAATAGGTGTACACCAGTATGTTAACGACATCTATTGTAAGACACATTATTTTTTCATCAATAGTATTGAAAATAGTACTATTTATAGAATCTGAATGATTAACAAAACACTGACGTGATAGATTTAGCCTGGAAAACCATTCAACAGAATTAAAAGACACGAGAAATTACATTTTTTTCAAGGGAAGAAAAATAAATTGAATCTTTCAGGGTGTGTCCTATAAATTTCATTTCTTGTTGAGATAGTTCTCTTGCAACTACTGCGGAACTCTACATTCTTAAATTATACTCGGAAAAAAAAATGGTCTTCCCAACAGATCACTTTGGTATGCAGTATAATTACATCGCCAATAATCGATAAAAATTGTATCGCAGCCCACTTAAGTGTGGATAATGACTATTTTAAAAATCAAAACAAATGGAGATTTATTACAAATTGTAAAAATATAATTACAAAAAATTAACCAACTTGAGGAACCTCCCGCTGGTTTGTTTTAATTTTATCAGTATCGTTTATCTCAAATTTCAAAGCTGGGGAAAAATAAGAAGTTGTTAAGAACACTATATAATATATTGGGTTGTGTATTATTGCTGTCCAAATGATGTGTAATTCCTTTGAATAGATGTCAATTGACAGAGGGAATATTTCTAAGGGCCTTTTTAATAGACCCTTCTTCGACGAAAGGTTTTAGAGTAGTGTACAGACAGTCAGTATTCTGTAAAGGACAAGCATCGTGAGCCGTCTTACCAAACTCTTGAAGGTGGGTAAGTAGAAATAACTAAACGGAAAATAGATGTCAAGAAAGCATAAATGCTTTACTCCGGGATAAGATAACCCTTTCTTCATCTCGCTTAAAGTCCATTGTAGCTGATGTGCAATCAACCCCTTCTTAAAAAATACATGCTTATACCCTACATTATCGTTTGCATAAATTTGTATTTTATGAACTAGAATTACATAAAAAATAAATAATTGGAAAAATTGGGAGAAAAATCTTTTATTTAAATTGTTGAAAAAATAGAAATAAAAAATAAAATAATAGAAAATAAAAAGTTAAATTTTCGCTAAGTGCGAAGGGGAGAGGTGACTCACCTTCCAGCCTATCAACTTCCTTCTGCAACTTCTGGACAGACCTCTCAGCGAACTCAGCACGTGCTTCAGCCTGGAGTAGACAGATAAGACATTAAACTTTGTGACCGAATGACATACATTATTCTAGGAATATTTGCAATAGAAAACATGTATTTACCAGTTCTAATTTAGAAAGAATATTTTTCAAACAAAGAAATGGTTATAGTGCTTCTTCAAATATGGCTATTATGAAGTATATAAGTCAAATTTGGATGAAATTGGACTACATTAATGATTAATATATGTTTACAATTTTGTTAGTCTAACTTGTACCTTTATACAGGTAAAATTCTATTTCTTACAAAAACAAAATTTCGAAATGGTTTGTAGGCATTTAAGTGAATTTTAGCTTGGTTTTGAAATTACAACAAGTTACATACAATAATATTTCAAGTGAAAAATAAATGACCTAGATTGGGAATTGAACCCAGGACCTTTGGTTTTACGAGCCAATGCTCTACCAACAGAGCTATCCTTAGTCGCTTCCCAGTATAGGGTGTACACTTCTCACTTGACTTTGCTTTATTGCTGCAATACTAGCTGGTAAAAACGTATAAGCGTTAAAATCAATAAATTAAAAATTAATAAGTTACATGTTTACATAGTTAAAATTCTATTTATTACAAAAAAAACAAAATGGTTTGTAGGATTTTTTAAAGTGAAACTTCTTTAGCTTGGTTTTGAAATTTGAACATAAGTTACAAGTTTATATAGTTAAAATTCTATTTCTTACAAAAAATAGAAATGTGGGTAATACATAAATATTTTAGTCTGATATGAAGAGTTGATTATTCAATAGCAATATTTAAAAAATATAAAAAATTAAACAAACTATACAAACACACACACAGTGGTAATGTAAAAAATCACTGAATCAAACACTGGTTATGAGATACTTAAAAGAGAATTGCTTTATAATACCAATCACCTAGGCAACTACTCTTGACAAAATATTTTAGTATTATGTTTGAATGTTTATCATTGTTAAAACAATACATTTTTTTATATGCCAAAGAGTGAAGAAAATTACTGAGAAAGTTTTTCTTAAATGAGCAAAAAATTTTTCGACCTATATCCATTAAAAGTCTATAGAAGTTGGAAGGGATATAAAAAAAGCTGGGGAAAAAATCTGATATATCCATATCCACGAGATGCGATTAGTTTGAGACAGTAATGGATACTCGTGTAATTTACAACTTTTAAAAGGGACATGGACAGATTCATTGTCTTTTGTTCTCATTTTTAAAAGATTAATCTAAACGAGATTGAAAACATCCCATACGGAACTCTTCAGTGTTAATTCAGCAAGGAGTAAAATCAAAATACAAGACTTCATTTCCTCTATGACTTTTAGGTATATCTTATGGATATATTTTCTGAGATTTGTCGGAAAAATTCATCAAACCGGCAAACACATAAGAGTGAAAACAAATGTGGAAAATGTTTTATAAAAATCTGAAATACAGCAACTTACGATGCAGTAAAATCTTATTTTTTTTGACAATTTGATCCCTCCCTCTCATGTGACCTTTTCAAATAAATGTAAACAATGATAAATATTACAAAGCAATTCTCCAAGTTAATTTTTTATTTACTTCACTCTTGGAGATTTCTTAAGTTATTTCTTAATTTGATTGTACTGTAAAATGCAGGTAATTTATACAATAGGATATATGAAAACATGCATAGCCAGGACATTAAATTACATTGAAATTAAATCAAAATATAAAACTTACAGAAAATGTGCAGATAATCTTCCATCTACAGTCCTTCAGAAAATAAAAAACTTATAAAATAAAAAGGATAGAAAGAAAAAAGGGTAAGATTGTCAAAGTGATCCCATGTGTGAAACAAAAAAGGTCTGTGTGTAAAGCAAACAGTCGGCTATTGTAGATACGAATTGGTTCGCTAATATCTATGTGAATGTTGAATAAACACATTGTTCAGTTCACTTTAATTCTTGAGTCTCCTCACAATCTATCATGTGAACCCGGCTTTAGTTAACACTGATACAAAATTAAAAATGCAAAATGGGTGTTTTCTGTATTACTGAATTCTAACCAACTCCATAAAGCTCCACTTATGCTAACGAGCACTTATTTAAAATGGGCTCATCTTTCTATCTCATACAAGTTGGAAAAAGTTGATAGCCCCATCATAAAATATAATAAAAACAGATTCTCTTTTCTTGATGTCGTCTAGGCCATTGATGGGTTTCGTAGATGTGTATATACAAAGTGGTAGGCCTTGAAGCTGTGCACATATGAAAGAGCCATCACTCGGTAAGCTCGTGTTAGTGATGCATCTCACAACTATAAAAATATCACAATTTCCTTGGCAAGTCATGGTTCGAAATTAAAATTTTGAGAATAACTTCACTATTTGTCATAGTAGAGAGATAGGATTGGCACCATATCTAATTTAATGTTACAAGTTGAATAACACACAAGATATAAGAAAAAAACTGCCTATTATTTTGAATTTTTAATCCGTCTGAATTTCAATAGGGTTCTATATGAGTACCCTACAGTAATTTTATGTTTGTATTTTAATTTTTGTGGATGCTACCGTGCTTATGTACAGACAACGACAATGAACGGACGGTATATCTAAAATCATTTTTTCCAGTTTCTTGAGCCCATGAAACGTGAAAATCAGTAACAAACGGAGATCGAAATTTTTTACGAATACCAAACATACACTAACTTTATATACTGGGTAAATAAAAAACTAAATTGCACAAAAAAAAAAAAAATCTTGTATCCACAACAAGAATAAAACCCATGAACTTATAGATACTCAGGCTTTTGTTCGAGAATTGATACCTGAAGCTTCATAATCACTAGAACACTCAGGAATTTGACTACAGTAATCAGATTGGTTATTCTATGCTTTATATTTTTCGAATATGTTGACGTTGGTGAATGAAGCGGTCTCAGTAACTACTGAATTTAGAAATTTGCTCAATTTGTTAGAAAACTAATAGAAAACCAATAGAGGATATAGTTAGGGTAAATTAGAGCAACATTCTAAAGGAATAAATTTTGACCCTTTAACAATACTATATGTTGTCTTAAAATTGATTTATTATTTAAAACTAAATTACCTCTTTTAATTGGCTAGATAGAGCTTTAACTTGTTCCTCAAAGGTTTCCTCTCTCTGTGTCGCCTGTTGATTTGACAACAAGAAGTGCAATAAAGAAAGAAACAAACAAAACACAAACAAATTGTTAGTTCAAAACAAAGCAAAAGACAAATGTTATAACTAATCTACACATATAGAGCTGGATCAAACATGCTGAAACATGGTAAGGCACGACTGGAAGCTGTAAACATGTTAAAACACAGTAATGATACCTCCTTCAGTCTGGTGTTGTAGTTCTTAATTTGGTTCTTGTATTCTTCCTCACGTTGGTTGGCCTGATAAGAAATTATCATTATTATTCAATGTTTAAAACATTTATATAATAACTAGTTTTAAGTAATGTCAACCATTGAAGGTACTTTATATAATTAAATTTAAAAGAAGGTAGACAATGTAATAGTTATTTTAATTTTCAGAATTAAAGTTCTAGTATAAAACAACAACAAAATTTGTCATGTATGAGTATCATTTTTTAAGTGAGAACCATTTGTGCGCCTTAACTACACTGTTTACGGGAGCAGTTTCAAGATCAGGTGCTCTCTACAGGCCTTCTAAAATGTTGCCAGTGCATTTCAAGTCTTTATGTATGTTAGTTGTTTATAAAACACAATGCCGATCACCAATCCCACCAATTGTGATGGACGCTGTGTGATTACACTTTTGATCATTTGAAATATTTGCCCTATTAAAATTCATCAACAACTTGTGGAAATGTATGGGGAACGAGTTATGAGTGAGGAAAATGTACATAAATTTATAGACTACAAGGGTGTTTCACGAAGTTTTCCTGACACTCTTAGAGCTCATTCTCCAAGTAAAAACAAACAAAAAAGTTAATAAAGCATATATCTGGAAACACTTAGTTTTCAGAGTATCAGCCATTTTGTTTTATAAAAAAAAAGTTAGAACTTTGGAAACAGATAAGATATTCAGTTTAGATTTTGTATCCACATTTCTAATGTTACGGTTTACATGTGTTTCAAAAACAGGCTTATTTCCAAAAGGGCGGCTGTTAAAAATTTCATAACGTCATATATCTCGAAAACCGTTCACTTTACAAAAAAAATTACAAGCACCAAAATATTTTCATTTTAATGATTCTGAGACTCCCAGCAGAACTTCATGAAACATCCTGTATAATGAAGGAAGAACTCTTGAGTCACGAACTGACTGTCATCACTAAGACACTGACAATCCGTCAATAAGTATATTCTGGAAAACAGGGACTTCACAAGTAAACTGCATGAGACTCCCCATAAGTTTCACATAGCAGCTCCAGTACAAGAAAATGTGTGCCAGGTGGGTTCTAAGAATCTTACACAAGTAGACAAGCACGAGCTGATGGGTATTGTTTTGTTGTTTTTGGAGCATTATGGTCTAAAATGGAGATGCATTTTTAACCAATAACCAGGGATGAAATTTGGATTTCTCATTACAATCCAAAAGCTCAGTGGTAATCCATCTTGATCAACACCCCACCCCCCACCACAAGACTACTGTTGTTTTTCTAAATAGTGAAGGAATTTATTAGGATGAAAGTGAATGGCAAATGAAGATGAATTAAAAAGTCAGTTCCGGATTGGTTAAATGCACAGACGGTCTTCTATAATAAGAGATTTATGGAGATTACCTAGGAAAAATGTTGTAGTTTGTGTTGATAGTAGAAACTTTGTTTATTACGAAAGTTTTCTGTGATCAATAACAAAACAGTTCTCACTTTAAAAAAATAACCATTTATAGCATGATTTACCATTTTGTTACTTCTAATGAAAATAAAACTGTACCGCTAATCGTATACATGCTATTTATATTATTTTATTTAATCTGGACAACTGCGAGCAGAAAATTTGAATGTACAACCTTACAACTAAACTATATTAATAAATCTATAATTTAAACACCCTGCGTGAACAAAAATACTTATACACATAGAAAACAAAAAATACATCTTTACGAAAAGGAAAATGAGCTCAATTCTGATAAAACTGAGATTCTGTTTATCTTCTCTTCAACCAAAAACAAATGTAAAGCTAAACTGATCTAATAAGTGGGAATCTGTTTATAAACATTCAAACTATCATTAGTAGAAAACACTACCTTAAACTGACGTAGTTTAAAGCAGCTTATCATTGTAATAATTTTTTGTTATCTACGAATAATTAATTATACATTGGAGTTTTCTTTAAAATTTGCTTTTGGATACATAAGTCTAAAATTAAAAGTACGGTTCCCAGAAACAACTTGTTAAGTGCTTGCAAGCGATTTAAAGATGTTGTAACTTGGAGTGTTATATCATTCTTCGTGATAGATCGGATCCTTATTTACCACCTTCTTCTGTCATTTTTGTGCAGGACATTAATTTCAAATCTATGTTCAATCATTAAAAAATGTTTGTAATTATTAACAATACTCAATACTATTTCACAAAAAGTTAAATTTTGATATCATGAAGACTGTTATTTATTGTTTGAAGATTAAAAATGGCCGTTCAAATAGAAAAAAAGGCTTGCAGTAAAAAGGTGTCAAAAACTGAATAGAATAAAAACAAATAATTATTATTTATCCAATAACAAATAGGTTTAATGTCAGAATATTTTTTTCTTGTTATTTAAAAGTGAAAAACTCCTCGGTCATCGTTACTTTTAAAATCTGAATTTTTTAAGTGAAGCAAAATCATGCTAAAGGATAAATGATTAGTTGCGGAAATACATCTTGATTAAGTTTCTTCCTTTCTTTTTTATAATTATAACCTTTGCTGTTTATTTTTCTTCATGACAAACATAGCCTACTAAACAAATAATCTATTTTATTGTCGTAATCTCTTATATTTCTACTTTAAAAAAAATCTTGCTACAAATTAGGCCTATATTAATATCGAATTAGACATTGTGTAATTATAATAGGTAATTGATTACATTACCTTTTCTTCTGACACTTCAAGAGACTTCAAGTTATTGCCTACTACACGAAGCTCTTCTTCTAACTCAACGATCTTTCTGTAAAATTCAGCCAAACACACGTTTAAATACATGTAAAAGTATAAATATACAATATATCATGAGTTGCTTTAAAATTAAAACAAAGTATATTAGGTTAAAATTTTTAAAAAGAAAAAAAATTACAATTGGAACCACAATTTTATAAGAGAGGGTGTTTTATAAAAGACTAGGTGGCTGGAACGATTTGAAGAACTTTAAGCTCTAAAGTGTTTTTAACAATATTAAAATAATACAAAGAAATTAATGAAGGCAAAAAAATAATAATTTGTTGAATATTAAACCTAGATTTCTGGGCTGTAAAATGTTCAATGGACTTTCTTTCTCAAGGAGTTCGATCCGCTCATTATGAACATTGAAACAAAACTCAGTGAGTACTGAACCTTGTTTCAGTGTTCGTAGTGAGCATATTGAATTTCTTGAGAAAGATAACTGAAATATGGTTGAAATGTCAGTTAACATAGAAGAAATGACATAGTGGTACACCTCAGGAATCCAATTTTAATATTGACGACAATCACTACGAAAGCTTGAAGTATCTTTTTAAGATAAGCTATACTGTAGTCACAAATGAATGAAACAACTTTTTGGATTGATATAAAAAAAATTCTACCATTTAAGATGTAAGTTTATAAAATGAATGCGAGATTGGATCATAATTTTTAAGTTTGATGTAGAGTAGGCCTACAGTACAGTACAAAGAGATAACACGTAGAATCACAAAAAACAAACACTACTTTTTTCATCTACATAATTTATTATTCAAGCAGGAAAACAAAAACCAAATGAAAAAGGTAGAATTGGACAGAATCATCTACTTAATTTCAAGGATTGTATAACTTATAAAGTAAAGAACACAATTTATTATTCAAGCAGGAAAACAAAAACCAAATGAAAAAGGTAGAATTGAACAGAATGGATATTTTATATTAAACAGAGAGGGGAGGGGGGAGGGGAATTACTATCACTAACACTAACTAATCTACTTTCAAAATTTGAATATATTTATTAGAAAAAAATAGTGAAAATCTCAAAAATAGTAAAACATATAGGACAAAACATTCAACTCAAAAAATTAGATTAAAACTTTAAAATGTGTAAATTGCTTGTAGAAATGATTTAAACACAACGGAATAAATGCAATAATAAGACTAATAACAAAATTTATCTTTTTTTACTAATCCTTACAAAATAAGAAATTCAATGTTTGCAATCAAATATGTAGATCGTATACATAAAGTACATTATGTGTGTGCTCAAAGTCGTATTTTTGTTTCAAAAATGTGCCGATCTTAATGTTTTACTTCAAGCATTATCTTTAACATATAATACGCGTTAATGTATAAATTGATAAACATTACATGTAAGGGGGGAAAAAGTTTGACTATGTAATATAGGCGAAACGATCATCACTCCCTAAACGAAAGAAGACAATAGAATTATGAGCAGGCACACACACGAAATTAAATTTTTTTTTGAACATTGAAAAAATTTTTAAATTGGTTTTTTTATCTATCCCAAAAACTACTATTCTATTTGACAGGCTAATCGTAAGTAAATTAAAACAATTTTTCAAAGCTTCATTGGTGTAGCAAAATATATATTTTTACAGAAAAATGGTTATTATTATTATTTCCAATAGGATTTTGAAAACACATAATTATACTAGATTGAAAAAAAATCCTTTTATCTTCCTTAATTTTTGAACAAATGAAAGAAGGACAAATATGATTTGAGTTAAACTAAACTTCCCTTAAACATGAAGGGACGCCCAAGGGCTTCCAAACCAGTTACATGGAAAAATTGTGTTTATTCTTTAAATTTTGTAATCTTTTAGCTTTTAAATCATTTTGAAAAACACAGTTATCAGTCTTAGAAGAAAAACTAAGTGTCTAATCTAATAAATAAAGTCCAAAATTTTAGATGTTTCTAAAAATGCGTTAAAAAACAATAATTATTAAGAAATACTACAACTATTATTTGATTTTCTTAAAAATTTTCATCAAAAGTTTAATTTTGGTTGCAAGATATATTTTTTTAAAGCTAGCTTTATCTTCTATGTAACATATTTTTTTCAAAATGAAAAGGAATAAAATTATTGTTTTAAATCAAATTCAGTAACAAACTCTTTAACAAGACTGGACTATGAGAAAAACCAGATAATAATGGAAATACCAAATTTTATTAAACAGAACAAAATAAAAATTTGATTTTTGGTCATTTCTGAATTAATACCAATGAAATAATTATTAAAGGAGAAAAACGATATAGTCCTAGAAAGGAAGAAAAACTTCTCTTATAAATTCTTTACAACATATTTAAAGGTCTTAAATTGAAGGAGGGGGGCTTTAAGGACAAATATTAAAAATCTGATATGGTGCACTTTTAGACCACTAAAGGACGACATTAATAAAAATCAATTAAGGAGTTTAAAATGTAGATTAAAATATTTTTTTTACTTTTTCTACTTTATGCCTTTTAAACTAATGAAGAAGGTTGAGTTGGGTAAAAGAAAAATGTAACAGCTTCAACTAGGCTCGAATTTGCATAACCTGTAATAGTTTCACTAAATTGAAAAACGACATATATATCAGGAATAATGGACACCCTTTGATTTGGTTTTAGACAGGTCTAAAATGAAAAATATTGAGGTTTTTCTCTTCAAAATTTGGACTATTGTATAACTATTGAGAAATGGCATTATAAGATGTGAAAATGACAAATATAAAAACTTAGTTTTATATTTAAATTTCAGACTTGATTTTTGAAAAGAAAAGATCAAGATATAATTTCTTTACGCTAAAAGATCAACCACAAATCATGGTAATCAACTTTCATTCATTCAAAAATGAAGGAGAATAAAATGGACTTTTATGTAAAAGTGTACTAGAATTAATGTAGGCTCTCTAAAATATGAATTTATTATAATAAAATATTATATAAACATATATCTAAATAACTAAAGAAAAAATCATGAAAACTATTAACAAATAAACAATACAAAAACTACAATCTCAATATATTGACTGGCAAAAGGGAAGCGAGCATGCCGTGTTTTTACTTACGAGTCGCTGTGCTCTGCTCTCTCTTCTGCACGCTCCAAATCTTGTTCCATCATGACAAGCTTACGAGCCACCTATAGTGTGTGCAACAACCAAGACAAAGCCATGCTCAAGTAAAAAACGACTACTTATATATTTGCAATAGTTTAAAAAAATGCAAATATCAAAAATAAAAAATAAAACAACAAATTACAGTTAGTGCATGTTGTGATAGGCACTACTGATTAGACGACAAACCAACTTTGATTTATTATGATTGAATATTTATAAAAAAGAACACAAGTAATTATGATTGCTATAAATTGTAAAAGAAATTGATAATATTATTGGAAAGGGATAATTATAACTTACTCTTTCTAAAAATAATAGAATGAACAGCACTGGCTAAGAGTTAATACGTTGAAAAGTTACAACGGAAATGCCTCAAACTTTAACTAAATGATGTTATTAAGCAAAGTTTAACATTTTTTGGGAACACTATTTTTAAAAAAATACCAAAAAGAAAAAAGGAATATCCCAAAAATATCCATGCCCCGTTGTGTGTTTAGGCTTTATACTGGGCGATGTTCCCAGTCAGGATATTCAGTTTCCATTGCCGTAATTCTAATACCAAGATACTAATTCTAGGATTCGATACTAGTCATAGCTCTCCATAATGCTAGGTCAACTTTTGCAAACCAAGGCAAGAGCTTTAGCCATTAGACCTTCTGTCCTCTTACTCTTAAATAAAAACAACAACTGTAAGTGCTCTTACCATGTTCTTTTTTTAAATCTCCATTTGATTTTTAGTGAATGCGATTCATGTTAGTTTCTATTTGAACTGCAATGTTTTTACTTATAAGTTTACAATAAAGCAATATTAAATCATGAAATAATCAATGGTTTGTCGTTTAACCATCAATTATTAGAAAAAATAGCTTAAAAATATAGCAAAATAAAAACTAAAAACAGAAAATAAGATACAAAATAATAAAAAAGTAAAATAATAAAGATGACCAGCAGTTTGCTGCTTTGTGGATTGTAAGCTGGACATGCAAAGAAAACATGTTTTAATACAATATCAAATTCAGAGCTTTTTGAAACTTTAAAATCAAAATATATTATTTGTAGTTGATTTTTTGGCGTACTCAATAAACAAAACTTGTTTTAGTAAAAACGTTATTTTTAATGGTAATCATTAATTTTTAGATAGTCAAATGGCTAGATTCAAATAAGGGTGTGGTGAATGTTTACGAAGGCAAATATTTTCAGAATGTTCTAGAGCAATGAACTGGCCACTTATATTTTATGTCCTATTGTCATGAAATCTAGAGTATTAACATTCCATCCATATAGCCTACTATGTCATTCTACATAACGTTGTTGGAATTAATTAAAAGTTTAAAATGTGGAAAGATAAAATAGAGATTTTTTTGTGACAACTCTGCAATATTTATTTTAACAGATAGTAAATAGTGGTAAAACTGGATGTAAAATGTCAATCTGGTTAAAATGAGTTATGAATAGGCTGTTGTAAGATTTGAAGGTGAAAAGTTATTAGTAAAAAATCCATTTTACAATGGCAATCATTGAAGTATTTATTTTTCATTTTCAAACTCATCTGAGCCCATGAAACAAGAATATATGTGTCAAATTTGAGTTTAAAAAATTTGATTTGTCTAGATACAAAAATCAGTTAAAAGAATTTTCTTCATTAAATATGAGACAGCATGTTAATTTTATCAAGTCTAAATTGGTCAATTTTGAAATTAAACATTGGCTTTTAGAATATTTTACAATTTTGTAAATTTTAAAATAAAAAAAGTATTAATTTTGGTCTAATAGATACAAAATTTGAAAAATATATTTCGTTAGTGTCTAAAATTAAGAAATTCAAAATACACATTAATAAAAAAATAAATTATAAAGTTTTATTTTGATTAGTATCAAAAAGCTCTGTCAAAATTAAATTAAAGAAATTGTTAAAATAGGAAAGAAGATAAGCATCAACTTGACTGCGTCAGTGGCATTCGCTGTAAATATCAATCAGATAATGGTATATATCCAAGCTTACGATTCTCCACCCTCTGCACGTTCTTCTGCACGCTCTAGATCAGCCTCCACCATGGCCAACTTACGTGCAACCTGATCAACACATATTCAGGTAAACAACATGTTTAGTAATTATGTCTAAGTGAGACGATCTTATAACATCGATGCAAGATCAGGGCTATCCTAATCTAATCTGATCTAACTTTTACCAATTTTTTGTGCTATCTGAATTTATATAGTAATAAATATCTAGATGAAACCATCATGATTGAAGTGTATGAGGTAAGGTCAGGGATATCCTAACCTAACCTTCACCATGGTAAATATACCGAACCACTTGATATGTACATATTTACTAAACAACAAGTTTATATCGCAATAAGGTACAGATTTTAAAACATTTCAATAATTTTGATTACTGTATAATAAACGATATCTGATCTGACCTAACCTAATGAATGTAAAGTAAAAGACATATTGTTCACACTTAAGAGCTAAATTTATCTACTGTATATAAATTTGATTAGGCCTACAAACTATACAGAAAACATAAACTTTAAATTCAGACATATTCAACTGATTTTTAACACAATGGTCAATTTCATATCTATAATAGATGTGGGCGTCAAAAACAATTTTATTTTCTTAAAACTGAAATAAATTAACTTGACCTAACCTAACACATTAACACAAAGCCTACTCAATATTATGAAAACTATAAGATGTTGAAAATTCATTATTTTAAAGTACGAGACTATTAAAAAATATTTCATTGAAAGTGTTCTTTTTAGTAAAATTTTCAGCATAAATACTGGACATATTTAAACATAAAGCAATCTTTGAATTATAAATGTTAGATCATACAACTGGTTTGTGATTTAATTAATAAAAATAATTATTTGAAAATTGTAGACCAATATAATAACACCACCCTCCCTACTTTTTCCCACAGATTTTTCTCGATAGACTTTCTATATAAACTATGAATTTTTTTTTTGATTATACATCCAAAAACACTAAAAAGTTGAAAATTGCGGAGCAGGGGGAATTTTAAATACAAAAGTTATATGATACATTTAAGTCCACTTTCTTACTCTAAAAACAATAGTGCACATCAAACTCAAAAATTACTTAACGTTTACAAAATATTAAAATTTGGATGATTTTGGGCTTATAAAAAATTGATGGGTAAAAACAAACTTTAAAAAAATGAGTTTTGCTTTACAAGATATTTTTAATATCTTGTTTTGCTTTTTGAATTTTTTAATTAAATAACTCTGGTAAAATCATTATATAAATGGAAATAGTGAAAACGGTAAATGATTTTTGAGTAGCATTATTGACATTGTTTTTTACAGTAACAAGATGGACCAAACGTAGCTTTCTTTTGATTTCCGTTTTTTTTTAAGTTGATCTCCTAATTGGAGTTAGGGATGAGAAGCTCAACAGTTTCAATTATCGGAATAGTAAGTGATTTGTAGGTTTAAAAGAAATGTACACACCTATAACTTTGTTATTAATTAAGATAGTTAAACAAGGTTTGTGGCAATGTTCTTTGTAAACTGGAGCAAAAAAAAGAATGTTGCCAACTGTGTTTAACCATCTTAATTGATAACAAAGTTAAAGAGAAGAGAAGAGAAGAGAAAAGAAGAGAAGAGAAGAGAAAAGAAGAGAAGAGGAGAGGAGAGAAGAGGAGAGGAGAGAAGAGGAGAGAAGAGGGGAGAGAGAGAGAGAGAGAGAGAGAGAGAGGTGTCTCCATGGTTCTTTTCAGAATTCTAGATATGTTCACATGTCAAAAGTGAATTTAGTATTCTGATAATCTTACCTATTAAAAAAATATAATGTTATCCCGAATGCTAACTTTGCTCGCATTTCTGAGCTACTCATCGCTAATTAAAGAAAATACCAGTAAACAATAATTTCATTTTCTTAATTAATTATAGTATAAATGAGGTTAATATGGTTAAAGTTCAAAGACTGGAATGGATCATTTCAAGCTAGCTGATAATGAATTGTTCGGATCATTTACAAAAATAAAATATATTGGTTTTAAGAGTTAATTAAATAACAACTGAAATATTATTAAGGGTAACAGATTTAGTAACAAAAACTACAATGGGAAAAAAAAAGAAAGAGAAAAAAAAAAAGCACAAAATGAAAACAAATATTAAAGAAAATGAGAGAGGTTTACTTATGAAGGTAATAGGTCTAGACAGTTGAAAAAAAATCTTTAAAATTTTAGTTTTATTTCAAACATATTTGTGGTACAGTATACTGAGTGCAGAAGTAACAAATAACCTACAAATTCATCAGAAAACTATTATGTAAACATGTGAAATTAATAAAATTTTAAATTGCTAATCTTCTGAACTCTAGAGAACTTCAAAATCCTGTTCGATTTCATACCAATAACATATAACACAATGATGATGATACAGAATAGTTTGAAATCAAAAGCATCATTAAGTCAACCATGTCTCTCTCTAACCAGGATGTTTAGTCTCTCAAATCCTTTAATACCAAAATTTAAAGAAAGACATTAGTAATAAAAAAAAAACAAACTAATAACACTCTTGCAAAACTGTTAGTTCTAGAAATACAGATGCAAAACACTCATTTTGTACTGGATTTTAATCTTACAATACACAGCTGTTTGATGATGACTGAAACAAGCTGAAACCAGTAGTTTAATATCTGTTTTCAGTTCTGAAATTGTTGAATTCATCAAGTTTTGCCTTTATATGAACACCTTATTCATGAAATATACAATTTAATGTAAATTGAGAAAATAAATATATCTAAAATAATTTAACTATCTTAAACAACCAACCTTAAATTTAACAAAACAAACAATTTATTTTCAAACATATCTAAATTAGATATTAACACTTAATGAACTAGCAAATTAACTAAATCTTGATGGCAGTGGAGCTACTTGTAAAAAAACGTACACAATTTGGAAAACCAAAAAATGAAACATTGAAAGAACCACATACAAGAAATGTGCAGTACAAATACCAGGGGTGTTCAATAAGTAAAGAGACAAACTGTCATAGGTTTAAAAATCATCACCTGGGAAATTTCATAACTATCAATACTGTGAGTTGGTAACCCTGCCAATATTTTAAAACAGCTGGTTTGTCATTGTTGAAGGAATTTCTATTTTACCAGTGTGTTGAAAATGTCAAGTCCACTTGAAAATTGCACTTTGGAAGAGCAACAAGGAGTTATAAGATTTTTGTTTTCTGAAGAAACAAAATCATCTGAAATGTATACAAGAATGGGAAAACAATATGGATAATGTTGTATGAACCTTGCAAACTTTTATAAGTGAGTGGATCGGTATACAATTGGTCGAACAAATGTGGGTAATTTGCAGCATTCAGGCTGACCAATTGAGGTGTCAACTGCTTTGCTGGAAAACCGAATCGAAACCAATATTCAAGAAGATCAACAACTTACAGTGGTTAAAATATGTTCAATGGTAAGGAAAACATTCAATACTCAACCAAAAGCTGGAAAAGTAATGCTTACCAATTTTTGAGATAAAAAAGGTCCAATTTTTGTGTGACTATTTGGAAACCCAGTGCACTCTGAATGGAGAGTACTAGAGGGAAAAATTGGAAACAAAAGCGAAACCAGTAATTTTGAGTAAGAGATGAAGTTCACAGAGTAAGGAAGTGCTTTTTCTCCAAGATAATGCCCACTCACACAAAGCTAACGAAACGCTTGAAACTATTGAAAGGTTACACTGGGAAGTTCTATCTCACCCTCCGTATAGTCCTGATTTGGCTCAACAGATTTTAACTTGTTTGGACCCAAGAAAAAATCTCTGCGAAGGAAGAGATTTGAGAGCAATGAGGATGTGAAGGCAGCAGTGCAAATCTGGCTTCGACACAAAGGTAAAGAGTTTTTTGTTTCAAGCATAAACCAGCTGGTAAAACTGTATAAATTTAGGCGAGGATTATGTTGAAAAATAGTAGTGGTCTTTCTTACTTGTTTATAATAAAACACTTTAAAACTATTTTCATTTGTCTCTTTACTTATTGAATGCCCCTCGTATAAAAACAAGATTGGCAGCTGTCCTTTTCAGTAAAGAAAAATCTACATCCACTGTCATTATGTGATCATATGGTATAATTATAAAACTGGCAAAAAAATAGAAGATAAATGGTGTAAAAACATTGGACAAATTTTCTTACTCGCAACTACCCAAAAACATTATTCTAAGCAAACAAAAACCTTTCCAATAAAATTCCCAGACTTGGTTTAAGCTACTTAAAGAAAATTATGATAAATTGTGAAGGTGGTTTCTAGCTAAAAAAATTATAAACTGCATGTAGAAGGTAATTACAGTTTGTGAATTTCGAAATACAAAAATGAACCTGTAGGTTGTCATGATTCATTTTTACCCCATGTATTCAGAAAAATTAATTTTCGTTTTACAATAGTTAGGACTATAATTTCCACATTTGGTAATATATTTGTTTGAGTCTTTAGATATTACATTTGAGCAATCATAAGAGTATATTTTGAATAAATCATGCACAAAATATACTAATAATAAAGTCCACCCGTTTGGAATCAAGGACTCCGAATGGACAAAATTCACTTTTATGGACTTAAATAGATATTTAAAAAAAACCCACTGAACTTGAATTTTGATTGCTATCAAAAATTCTGTCAAATAATTACACATACAATTCTGACATTTGTTAATAGTGCATAATTAAAAAAGTTTGTCCATTTTCTTACTTTACAACATTATTATTTTTAATAGGTTACAAATATAAACAATAAAAAGTACACAGTCTTGAATTTGGAAGTATCAAGTCTTGCTTCTGTGTGTCCAAAGTTTTTTACACTTGCATTCCTTTTCTGCTTCGTTTGGTTTCATGTCTTGGTTAATATTTACATCCTGCATTGCATAAATTTGCTAAAACATTATGAACCTGACTTTTAAAGATTGTACACATTTTAATTTCTTTGGTCGTTGTAAAGCATAACGGATCAATTGTGAAATGTATATACGTGATGTCACTAGTTTCTTTGGCCGTTGTCGGAATAAACCTGGCTTCTCTTGCTTTCGAAGCAAGAGCAACCATTCTGCTGATCGGAAACCTTTGTAAACAACATATATATTTACAAACAAACAATTTTTCGTTATAGACCTATATCCAAATTTATAAATATTGGAGGATGTCCTCACTCTTGCAGCAAATATTGTCTTTACAAACAAAACAACGGGACTGTTTTTACTAATCTCTATCTTGGGTGATCTAATTGTGCATCACGAGCTCAGATTTTTGAATTTTTGTTTCTAACCCCACAAAATCAAAAAGCCTTGGGCTAATATCCCTTTTGTACATCTTTTTCTTCAATACAATATATATGGAAAGAATATCAGATATGAAATTTAGTATTTTGCTTATTTTGTTAAAATTTGGTATTTTTATGATTTACAAAGATCCTAACAGATATTTAGCAATAAAGTTCTTGTGTTTTTTTATTACTTATGCATTATACAAAGTATTGGGTAAGTTTGGTAATCACAGAAAAAATTTCGATTTCTATTTATTTTACTGATCCTTGTGTTTCATCGTTTCAGAAAATTGAAAAATGTGATTTCCAATGGTGTTATCTGTATGACAGTAGCCAGAAAAATTAAGATATTTATGATCATGACATTTGGTATAGCGGACTGTAGTGTACTCATATTGAAACTCATGAAAATCTAATTGAAAATGTCAAAATAAATGCAATTTTAAAGAGTTTTTTTTATATTTTGTACATTTTTAAACTCACAACACACTAAATTAGATACAAATTTTCAGATTTCAACTATGCATGTAATAAATACTAGTAACCCCACCTCTCCACGATGACAAATAGCAAATTTATTTTCAAAAATGAAATTTCGAACTTTGACCTCTCAAGAAAATGTGATATTCATATAGTTACAAGATTCGGCAGGGCCAAGTCTCTGACAAGAGCATAGCAAGTGGTGGGGCCTTCACATATGTTATAGCTTTGAGACCAGTCAGGGCGAGACACTAACACAAGCAAAGTGAACGGAGACACCTAGCCGACACAGAAAGTAGTGATAATATAAACAATTACAAGGTTTAGACAACCTGTGTAACAACTGTTTTAAACAAGTACTAGGTAAGACCCCTTGATCTACCAATACAATTTAACATTTCCCAAATGACTTGCAGTGTATATGGAATCCCCCCCTCCAATGGATTTATTGTGCTTCAAGAGTAACAATTATCCTAAATTTCAAAACTTGTTACATTATACAATAAACTGGGTGGCAGTCAAATTTTATTTGGGCTATCAATGCAGAAAATCATGTTAACCTACAAAAAATCGATGTCACTACTGGTTTGATCTAGGATAAGATCACTCTTTCATCTGTCCTCGAGATTTGAATACAAAAAGCCCATTATTTGTTACAAACAATATATTAAATCTCATGCATCCTATTATTTTTCTTAGAAAATTGATCCTTGAAGAGTTACTGTTAATTGTGTTGGATCCTCTACTCGTGTCCCTCTCTCACTTAGCGAGTATGGGCATGGACAACCTGAGGATTCTAACTATTGATAAACTTTTCTTCATGTAGTCTTATTTTATTTAATACTATTTCTTTTCTTTATAAAGAGATGACCAAGAGGTTTTTTTGCCTTTAAACAAGAAAAAAAAGTTTTGATCTGTTTTAATATCTAAATACCAAGTACCTGGATACGTACTATAATTTTTATGAGATTTAAAATACTTATTAGAATAAAATGAAATCAAACTACACTTTATGTAAGCATTATACACTTTCTGTTGGAAAAAAGATCCAGATTCAACTGAATTTGAAGCATCTACAATGTGTCACAATTCTCAAACCGTTTTAACCGCATTTTATTACCATTATTTTATATATCTTTTTTGCTCCTTTTAAATAATCACTTAATTCATACTAATTTTTTTGCAGCGTCCCTAAGATATTTCCAATACAAATTTATCATATCTAAAATATTTTACTTCATAGATGATTTGTAGACGATGCTAATCTAAGAAAAAACCTTTTTCATACAAAAAAAAAATAAAAAAATTCCTAAGACTGATTTTAAAAATCATCAAATATAAGTCTAAAATCTCACATTTTTGTAACAGAATATATAAACAGTATTTATGTGTATGATGACCTGATTATAACTAATGTTGCAATTACTAAGATGAGATTAGGCCTTATTTCACCCACTCTCATTTTATATATCCTTCTGGGGCCTAAAACTTGTCCTATGCATATTTAAAATGTTTTGCATCTTTTCTAAGAACACATATACAAATATATTGTATCATAAGTTGTTACAAATATCTCTTTGGAATCTTTTGGCGATGTTTGAAAAATAGGTTAGAAAATTCCAAATGATGGTAATTTTAAACAATTGTTTAAGAATATTTTTTGTTAATTTTTTTTACTTATAGGTCTCAAGTTCTTCCTCCAAACTTTATTGTTGTGCAGTTTTAAAATCTGCATCTAAAGATACCAAGATATGATTTTCAACGATAACAATAGCCACCGTAACCTAAAAGAAAAATTAATAAAAGTAGCAGGCTACCTAATTTTAGTTTGAATTTAGTCAAATATGGCTTGAAGACTTATTACATCTCATATGTAATAGTCATAGCAAAATCATCTGTGACTTTCAGAAAGGAGTTCAATCAGATATTAAATTTATTTATTTATTGGGTTTAATCTCATAAATGGTTGTAAACTGGCCAATATCATGACCTTGTTTTGAGTTTGGAAAGAGTTACTTGTAATCAATCCACTCAGCTGTCATTCTGTCAATGTAATGTCAAGCAATATTTCCTTCAAGGTTATGACTTTGAGATAAAGAATAGGTTTCACATGCTGTGATTTGAACAAACATAAAAGTTCTGATTATTTAAAAATACAACTTCTTTCTGGTGAAAAAGAAAGAAAGGTTTTTAGTAAATTTGAGGACACTCATACGCTTTTAATATTTATGAAATAATAGGATATTGACACCATTTTCATAATTTTGTTTAAGTCGTGCGATACCAGTTTGAGGTAGTTCAAATTGTAGATTAAAAAGAAGAGAAAAAAATACATGTAAGAATATCTTAAAAATTATATCAATAATGACCGTGCCTAGCATTTATATTTTTGAAACAATAATGTATATAAAAAACAAGTGATAAGACCTCAAAATGTTTGCAGATATTCATAGTTACCACACAAGAAATAAGTTTAATTTTCAATTAAATTCTCACAAATCAAATTTGAATATATGCATGGTTATATGGGGGTGAAATCTATGAATGCTCTACCTAAAATAATTAAACTAGAAAAGAATCCAAACAAATTAAAATTCACATTAAAATCATATCTTAAAAAGAATATTTTATATTCTGTAAAATAATTTTGTAACTGAAATATGATATATTTCATATACAGCTTTTTATTGTAGTTTGTAGTGATTGTCTTTTGTCCTAGTTTGTACTTATTGTTTTTAAATTATTTAAATAATTGAGGCATTTTTGTGAAATATTTTAGACGGTTTGAAGTAATTTTGAAGAAAATGTGACAAGCATTGTCCTTGTAGCTTAAAATGAGCAATACTTTATGGAAAGAATACAATGAAATTTTTGGCTCGTTAGTCATATTGGCGAGTAGCCTAACCATCTTGTAAGTTTGTTATGGCAAAATGTGTGTAGATATCATTATGAAAATTTAGACTAGGGTACTTTGCAAACTAGACTGAGGATGTATGTAGAATGTTTTTTTGAATTTTATTTTCCATTTTAAAATGGCAACCATTAAAAAAAAATTTACACACAGTGCAGAGAAATTGATGCAAATGATCCAACTAAGAATAAAGCTTGTGCTCGTAAGTGTTAAATACAATGGTTTGAATAAATTATAACAAAAATTTGTAATCAGAGTAATATAAAAGTCAGTTTTGAGTTAAGATAGTTAGCATTTTAAGATTTACATACATCAATGAATACAGCTGAATATTTACTACCACTGTGATTCCAATGAATGGTAAATCAATATCACAATGCAAAGGAGCAAACCCTCCCAGTAAATGGCATTTTGTTCAAGTGTACAGTACCTGTTGTACAATTTAAAAAAGAGAATTTATCATTTTAGACTTCCAGAACAGGAAGAACCTCTTCACCTGTTTTAGTGGAGAGATCTGAATTTACCAGTCTACAACTCAACAAAATTTTTCAAACGTTCTTTTGACCAGCCACAGGAAGGATTTGGACCAAAAAGGGGTTGTTTGATACCACCTAATACAAAACCCATTGCAACTTTTTTCCTCTCAATGTTAATATAACCAATAGGCATACATGATAACTTTTTTTCATGTTTTATACTAAATTGCTTTAATGCCCAAACTGTTTTTAAACCAACTCCACTATACTAGTTTTGAAAATATTAACTATTTTTGTAGTCTAAAAAACACTTTCATTGCATAATTTTACAGAAATCGTGTTGACAATTGATTAAATAAAATTTTAACATTGTAATTCCAACCTAGGATCCATAGGTTATTATTGAAATGAACATGTTCAGTTGTATTGTTTTATGACAAAACATTCACAGTTTAATGTGAAGGGAGTTTCCCACAAAATTATAACATTTGAATAAAAAAACCTAAATAGAAAAGGAAACCTTGCTGGTGTAGGAAGTAGAGATTAAGAAAAGTTGTAAAAAACAGACATGGTTCAATGCCTCATAGTAGGAACAGGTTGATATGTTATGGGTGGATGAATACATTGCATTGTAGACTCAGGACTAGATGTAAAATCACAGATGTTTGAGGTATGATGAATGAGTCAACTATTATGGAAATTATTTAGGCCTAACCAGGATAATTGACTCGTGAAAGAAATTTATTTAGAACATAAATGTTTAAACGATTTTTATTAACACATTTCAGTAGTAAACAAAGTTATTGCCACCATAATGGCAAGGCACAGAACTATGAAATATTCATGTATTATACCAATAGTGTTAATCATGGAAGAGGGGGGGGGGGTGCTAATGGGGTGTAAGTCCCTCCTTCTCAGGGTTTTTGACAATTATAACAAATAAATATCTCTCCTTCATCGATGGTCTCATTAAAAGCCTGGGATTTGCATGATGGTAGTAATTAAATACAAATCTGTTTAATAATTAATTTAACATCTAACAATAATCACAACTGTAACTAGTCTGGTCAGTCTGAAATGTCTGTGCAAAACTAGCTGTGACTACAAACATAGATTTATCAGAAATCAAGTTTCAAAGGGGTCTTGTGGGGTTTTTAATGAAAAAGATCTGGGAGGAATTCTAAACAGTAGTTTAAGCCACAATAGACCACATTTTGGAGAAAAGCTATGCATTACCGAAAGACCCAAAAGAAGGTAGTGATACACATGATAAAAAGTTGGAAACTCCTTTTTAACGATTTATGTATTCTTTCAACAAAAACGGATTTAATATATTTTGCGAATGTACTTGGTTTGACTGACTTATATAATTTTTCAAAAAGATTTTCAACAAAAACACAATTTATACAGATTTGTATAATTTTTAAATACAACAGTTTAATGTAATGTTTGGTGTTGGATTTCTGAACTCTATTTTCGAATTTATTTGATCCTGAAAATGAATTCTAAATTCATTTCAAATATTTTTTATTTCAATATGAATGACTTTTAAATGTAGTCGCACAATATTACAGTTTTGAAGGGCAAAAGTAAATCACTGCTTTGTAGAAACACAGAATACAATGCGTGTTCATTTTACCAGAAGTCCAACAACGATATTGGATGATATATCACGTGCAAGAAAAAATAAATGATAATTCTAAAAGTTGGAATTATGAAGAAATTAAATTTTACTATCAAATGAACAGATTTTCATTTCATTGATTTTTCTTTCTATTGATGGAAAATACTTTCTTAACTGGGGAATTTTATATTATTTCATTAAATTCAAATATGACCCCCGTTTGAAAAATAATGCTTTAGAGTGGTGATTACTAAATGTTGAACTGCAGATTAGTTTTTACGGACTGCATTGAACAATTGTTCACCCTATTATACCAACAGTGGCATTGCTACATGGCTTTTGCTTAGTCTTTCTAACACTGTATAACACCACCCGTTGACTTTCAATTGTAACAAAGCTGCCATGACGATAGAAATAATAGAGTACCAGAAACTTTTGAATACGAACAATTCTAAAATTAAAATCTGAGTGATAAACCAATTTCAAGAACTAAAGATTTTAGCCAGGAAAATACGAAGCTTGGCTTAATGAACAGATGCAAAGCAGCGTTCTTCTCCAAGATGAACTTGATACTGTCCATCTGTCATTATTGTTGTTTGTACATAAGTACGATAGTAACTACAAAGTTCAAGATAGGAACATGAATTTGGTACAGATAACTAAAATGTGCCCCTTATTGTAATTTAGAAAATTGTGATAATTTAAAACAGTATTTTGTTAAAATTTAGTGTTTATTTCAACTTAAAAACACACTAAATTAGATATAAATTTGCAGATTTTAAAACTGTATGTAAGGGTAAAAACCCCACCTCTCTACGATGACAAATAGTGAAGTTATTGTAAAAAATGTAATTTCGATCCCAAACTTCCCAAGAAAATGTAATTCATATAGTTACGAGATCTGTCAGGTTCGAGTCATCGACATGAGTGAAGTGAGTGGACACTTACAAGGACAACAAAAAAGTTGATATACATACGACTAAAAGGTTCAGAACACCTGTGTAACAACTGTTTTTTACAAAATTTACCCTACTGGATATATGACCCCTCCCCCTGATCTATCAATACAACTTACATTTCCTACAAGGTTCAAGAAATCAATTCATAGGGATTAGATTTAGAGGATCTCCTTGTATTACATTGATGGTACCCATTAACTTGTTAGTTTATACTTTTACATTAACAAAGCAACATAAATTGTTTGTTTTGTAAATAAGGAAAACAGGAGAAGAAAAATTACATTTATGAGTTAGTGTAAGTGGGCATGACGTTCGACATTTTTTTTTAACATTAACAAAAATTATTAGTCTATAATCTATATAGAAAAAAAACTGTTAAATTACTTCAATGAGTAAGATTGGTGGAAATTTCGGTCTCAGATGTTATAGTAACTACGAGGGATATCTCAATGGATAGAATTTATTGCAAATGTAATGGTTCTTATGACTAATAGCAGTGTACCTCGTTGCTACAAATATTAACCATGTCTTTATCTGTTTAAATTTATAAGATAGCATGACACACAACTGATAACAATTTTACTGACATTGTGTGTTCAATTAATTGTAAACAATCAGAGTTTCTAAGTAAATACAATATTGTAGCTGCCAAATTAAAGCTGTTTTCACAAATTTCATAAATGCTTTATGTTCTCATAATTAAAACATATTTGTATGGAAATTAAATAGTTTAAACTTTGTAGTTAAAACTAGAAAACAAAATTGATGTCCATTAGATTTTTATATCTAAAAATTATATCACGAGTAAAGGAAAATCAATGTTTTAAAATTAATCTATGTTTTAATGTAAGCTATTAAGTTGGTGTCTCACAAAAATTCCTTTTGAAACTTATACGTTTCACATTTCTCACTGTGTGGATAAATTGGTTTGTATTTAGTACATGATTTTGCACTGCAATTTAATATACTCGAATAAATAAACAGTATCAAAATGTTGGCACAAATTTTCTTACTTTGTTTATATTAAACAAAATAAGATCTTTTAAATGGTAAGGGGAATAAAACAGATCGAAGACAGATTTTGTATACAAAGGATGACAATGTGACAACATTGGAAGGTCGAAGGAGGTAAAGCTTTCAACTATTATTATTTTTATGTCTTTTCTAGTAGTAACTTGACACAACAGTTTTGTAATACATATTAATATTTTATTAAGAATGCTGTTATTTAACTTTTTCATTAGTAGCAAGTTATGTGAAAACTTTGAAAATTTATGTTGAGATATGTAAACCTTAGGTGGAAACAAATTGCACAAACTTTCTCCCTTGCTCATCCACAAAATCAAACAGAAAATAACACTCGCAACCATCTCTCCAAAAATGTCTCATGAGAAAGAATTAAAATAACTGTTACTTTATGTCATTTCTAAACAATAATTTACCATTAAAAGCTCACTATAGTTTATACCAATCTTGAGGGACACTAGCTGGATCTACACCTTTTCTCATATAGTATTGGGTTAGATCCATCTCTTTCATCTTTCCTATCAACTATTGTTCTCTTCCAAGCCTGATATTATTAGAATATTCGAGGGCTAAGAGTGTTTATTTTATAAGGCAATGATCAACGTGATGTTTTTTCGCCTTTAAAGAATAAAAAAAAAGACGGAAAATTTCATCATTTTACACAATGGTTTGAATCATTAATCTTCACAAAAATTTGAAGGAAACTCCTTTTTTTAACAGCTCTATATATCTATTATTATTTTTTTAAATATCTATTATAGATATTGTTTCTTTTTAACTCTAATGATCAACATTTCTTAAATTATGGCGATAAATACGTTTTTTTTTGTCTCTCTTGAGATGATATTATAGCAAATTTTGATTCAAATTGTTGATTTTTTATAAAATCAGAATTTTATTCTTATAACCCCAAAATTTTAAATATTGAAAAAAAGGCCACAAAATTACATTAAGTATGGTTACTTATGTATTATACGGATAAGTGAAATAGATTAGGCTAGGCCAAGTTATATTAGTTAAATAGCTAATTTTACGCAGTATTGTTGTTTATCTTTTGCTCAATATTGTTGTTCACCTGATAGTGTGTACATTGCACTACCATGTTGTTATGGGACTTACTGTCTAATGAGACTGACTCTATCTTTTGAAATCCAAGTTTATTTACACAATGAAAGAAAATGTGAAAATGATCATATCATGAACCTATATTATGGAAATGAATTGTCATTGAAGTGCAACAATTGTGGGGATAAATTAGGTATTAGAGTTGATACTTAGTTTTATGTAGTGTTGGTGTGAGGATTTTACTTCTATTGGTTTTTGTAAACGACAGTTAGGACTTGCCGATAAAACCACGATTGATTGGAATATAAGGGAAGCATGTGTTGATGCACTCAAAAAACGAAATCTAGTCAAAATTGGTTGTCCTGGAACAACAGTTGAAATATATGTAAGCCTATTTACAAAAAGAAAAAAATCATATCGGGTGATTTTTGCCTCCACAATGGGTTTTTGGTGGTTTGTGTCTCGGGAGACATATGCATGCTTCTTACTCAAGGTACCAGAAAGAACAGGTCAAACATTAATGCCAGCAAAATTAAGTATGGTTCTGCAATAATATCTGATTGTTAGAAAAGTTATAAAACAGAACTTAACAGGGCTGAATTTGCACATTTTAAGGGCAATCATAAATTCTTTATACATCCTGATACCAGCGCTAACACGCAATGTGTGGAAAGAATGTGGGGGTTTTACAAAGCGGAGAAATAAAAACATAGCACTGTTGATATCATCTTGATACATATATTTTTTAAATTCATGTGGCAGTCGGTGGTGGAAGCAGAGTACGGCAATCGTTTTGACACGTGGCTTCATCGCAAAATTTATGCCACCGTTAAAACCCATCATCTTTTTTGTAATTTTTGATAAATAAAATATTAAACTTCGAAGTTTGTATTGAAATATTAAATTAGATATTTAACTATAATAATCCGAGCATAAATAATAATTTAGTCTAATTTAATCTATTTTACCGGTCTGTATATTACATAAGTACCCAAAATATGCCCACATGTCAAATCTAATTAATTGTTCCACTTGGGTTTGATTTTTTTCTCTTTCATATTTCCTATAAAGCCTCTTTAGCCAACTGTTGTTCTCATTAGACACTGATGCAATTAAGTGTTAAAGGACTTGGAGTTTCTATTTGATAGTCATTTTATTTATTACACTGACTTTTTTAAATGATGAAATTTTTGTAAATCCATTTTTTTAGCTGTTCTAAAAATATTTTTATTTAAAAATTGACTCACTATATATTTTGATTTATATGACATCATAGTATATTTACCTAAAATTTAACAAAATCTATTCATTCTTTATTGAAATATCCCCCCCACCAGGTTATGTAACATAATTCTATAGTTCTAAAGTCAACCAAGGATTGATTGATACCTATTGATGGTGGAAACAGTTATATGGATGCAACTGCCAACCGGAAATCAGACTCTTTAGTTGAGTGTGAACATGAACAAACAGATAATTTGACTGAAGGTAATTTAGGAGATTCTAGTTTTTAATTTTTTAAAATAGGCGTTGATGGAAAAACTATTCAATAGACGCTCTGTGAATATCCAACCCTTACCAAACAGACAAGTTGAGGAGAGCTTGCTAAATATTTTACACTTAAACGTGCAAGGTCCGCTTAGAGAAAATAAAGTGGATGAATTTAACTTTTTTTTTGAGAACTTTTCTGTAAAACCTAAATTAATATACATAAGTGATAATTGATTGACAAAGGAGACCAAATTTCTCCTACATAAAATTGTTGGTTATAAATTAGCTGATACGATGTGTATAACGAGAGACGGGAGTTGCATACTCATATTAGAACAGTTACAGTTTAAGAAAATAGATTTTGTCAAATTTACTGTAAAGGATATTTTTGAGTGTTGTGGGATACAGCTGTTTGTTTGTACAAATTTCATTGTTTTAGCTATTTATACACCACCATAGTTATGATAGATAAGACTAGTTTGAATGTGTTTTATGGTAAATTCCGGGCTCTTTAAAATACATAACTTATAAAGATACTAAATCCCACATATTGATTGATGGTAATTTCAATATTAATTTATTTAAGGAAAGTACTCTTAAGCAAGAATTTATGAATATTGTTATATCTGGCCTAATAAATGTCCATGTTTCGGAGCCAACAAAGATAAAGGAAGATACAAAAATTTGTATAGACAATATATTAACTAGTTTTCATCCTAGCATTTATGGATATTGGTATTTGAGTTGGGGGTTTTCAGATCATACTGTTCAAATGGCCACTAAAAATTATTATTATATAAAACATAAAATGTTCAAGAAGGAGTTTACTTTCAGACGCTCTTTTTCAGAGGTATATTGATACAGGAGAAATCTGGGTTGAAAATTTTAAAACTTCAGAAGATGGGTACATTTTAGATTTGAAGTATAACATGTTCAAAGAAAATATAATGAGATATTTTAATCCGAGTTTTCCAAAAAAACAAAAACAAATAAGGGTATATAATAAAAAGTAAAATAAGCAACAAGAGTTGGATTACATCTATTACATCTGATATAAGGATATCAAAGTTCTAGAAAAAGGGAGTTGCAGTTTCAATGATTTAATAATATTCCTTAAATATGTATCTAACTATAAACAAATCTTTAAGAAATGTATCTAGACAGCAAAAATCCAATTTAATAAAAGTAAAATATTACATACTTCTAACAGAATAAGAGCAGTATGGGATGTAGTAGAAAATTAGACACAGGGTCGGGAACAAAGTACACTGAAAAATATAGAAACAGACTTATCGGGCAAAGTTTATAAGTCTTCAAAAGCAGTTGCCAATATTTCCTACAATTTTTTTATTGCAAATGTGGTAAATCTTTTAAATGTATCTACAGACCATATTGCAGCATTTCACTTTATAAATACTAAAGTAAATCCTACTTGTAAAATGAATCAGTTGAAACCGGTAACAAAGAAGGAAGTTTTAAATATTATAGACTAAGCAATTCAAGGGTGGGTGGTTCGAATGAAATACCGCAATTTCTTATTAAGAAGTGTGCTAGATTTATTGTAAAACCTTCGTTATTTCTCATAAATATCTCATACACAAGGGAGGTGAAGCTTGCTCTCTAGATAATTATAGTCTCCCTATTACTCCACTTTATCAAAGGTTCTTGAAAAAGTCATGTGTGATCGAATGGTTCACACATTACCTTGAGAGTAATAATTTATTGAATACAAATCAGTTTGGGTTTAGAAAAAGTAAAAACACTATTAAGGCAATAATTGATTTCATTAATGGGGTGGCTGGTGCTGTGGATGGGTCGGAGTTAGTTGTTGGGGCATTTCTTGATTTATCTAAGGCGTCTGAGTATGTGGACCATAGTTGGTTGTAAAAAAAGTTGTCTCATTAAGGTGTCAGGGGTAAGATTATTGAGGGGTTTGATTTCTACATGTCAGACCGTTATCAATGGGTGGTTGTTGGCGGAAACAAGATTTTTAGTAGATTCTTGAAATTCAGCACTGGAGTTCCAGTGCTGTTTGTTTGAAAACTCTCCTTATTATTAGACTGGTGACATTAGACTGTATAATAAACTACCAGATGATATGGGGATATTTGCCTGTCCTAAATTTTTTAGAAAGGCCCTTCTTTCCCTTCTGCAAGAAAACTCTTTATTATATAGAGGAATATATGCAGTTTATTATTAGTGTAGCTTAAAATTGTTGGTTGTTAAGTTGATGTGTTTGAAGGTATGTTATTTTAGACTAGACTTGAATATTGTGACTCTCCTGGCATAGAAAATTTCCTGTAATTGTGCGCTGTAATGTGGTTAAGATAATAATTTTTTTTTATTATTATTATTTTTTATATAACCAAGAAATCACAATTGTTTTACCCCTGCCAAGTAATAAATAAAAATGAAGATATTTAAAAAAATGTCAAACAAGAACTCCAGTTTTATAAAAAAATCAAAAACAAAATGAATTCTGTTCATAGTTGATGGTAAAAACATTGTTTTTGTATGCACTATACTCCCCACAAAACAATAATATTGTCGTTTCCAATTACTTCCTAATTATTTTAACTTTTAGGCAATATTACTAAACGAAAACACCCCACTCAAATGTATGCTCTTGTCTAACGTCTTGTACACACAGGGTGTAAAACAGGGCGCCTTGTACAAAACCAGGACCGCAATCCCTTCTCCTGTTCTGCACTGCCAATGACAAAAAAAAAAACAGTTAAACAATTGTTTGTTAAATTTGTTTTTATTTCCCAAATTTGTATCAAATTCGGTGATTTTCAATAATGTTCGATAGCTCTGTTGAAGTAAAAATTTAAAAATCTGGCTTTGTGGTGGACAACTACGTGATCAAAAGAAAAAAAATAGTGAAATCATAATAAAATAGGAGTAGTCGTTGGGATATAAATATACCTTTACTTTTAGATCACCCAATACACTTTTATATACTATATTTTGGCACAAAGTAGGTTTATATTTATAAATCAATCAAATAAATATAAATAGATACAAAAAGTTCACTGTACTTTTAAGAATTCAGTTTTATTACGCAAAACATTTTACATTACATATTTACACAATCATTTAAAAACTCCATACATATTAAATCAGGACGGATATTTCTTCCATAGTTTGATTTTTGTAATATGGTATGAATCCATGGCATGAGAAATATTCAGTCTGTAGAATGTTAAGTGATCAAATTCTTCAGGTATTCACATTTATCATGTTTCGGAAAGTATCAAAAAGAGCATGTGTAATTTCTTCGAACGATGAAATTCAATCAATACACAGATATTACAAAACAATAATCTCTTTTATATATCAAATAATTTCACATCTCTCACAAAGGCTGTTTGATAAGACAGTGTCTTTGATAATATATGACAATCAAATCTCAGTTTCGTTTAATCTATTTTATAAAAAATTTCTGGCAACATTCGAAAGCGGAATAGTTTGTATATCTTTGTTGTGATGGAAAAAAAAGTGAATTTCAAAAGCTGATAAAGCATTAAATTTGCATTAAGGAAAAAGTGAGCTAAAGAGGGATTATAGGAATTCTGTTTTTATTCATGTAGACTTGGGTTAGATTCCCCTCTTTCATCCTTCCTATCAGGTCTCTCTTGACCAAATCTTGTTCTTTTCCGACCCTGATGCTATTAGAGTATTCGAGGGGTCTTTATTCTATGTTCTTTTTTTTTATATATATAAGGCGAACAAGAGAAAACAATTAGGTGTTGGAACTCTATTAGTAAAATGCTCACAATTGGCCAAAAAGTAATTCTGCCACGGTTTTAAAGCAGTGTTTGGACATGTTCAATTACAATCCAAGTGAGTTTTGAGGCATGCTGTAACCGTTGTTGAAATATGAATTCATAACTACACTCCAGAAATGAGAGAGCAGAAAAATAGTGCATTTCTTCTGGTAAATGTGCTTCAAAGAAGGGGAAAAACAGTTTCAATCGAATTGAAAAAAATATGATCAAAACCTTTTAGTATACACATGGCATAATCTTCTCTGACTATTTGTAAAAGAGAAATAAGATCACAGGATAGTATTATTGGATCATTTTCACGACGATTGATGAAAAAGTGACCTCACTTGGCGAAGGAAAAAAAAATTATCTACCACCACACTCAAGGCTTACACATTTTTTTGGATAGCTTAATTGGACAAAGTACTATATACCGAAGTGAAAGGAAATTGTAAACAAATAAATCAAATTGTAGTAAATTCAAAGCCACTGACCTATCAAAACAGCCTTTGTATAAAGCGATGTAAGGTAAATATCAAAATATAATTTTAAGGTTAAACAGACTTCACAATAAGATCAACTTGAGTACATTATTTTTGACATAACAAAAGCTTTTACTATTTCTAGAACATTCCATTTTGTTTTAATAAAACATAATGGAATAACTTAGTGCTTAAAACAACAATAACTACTACAAATAAAACAATAATTCATTATACAGCTGCTTTAGCTGTGAGAATGACAGAAACAGAAACTTTTCTACTATTTTGAGGGAGTTTAACTGGCTAAAATAGTAATCTTTATCAAAAACATAAGACTCCCCAACATCTATATGGCTATAAGCTATAGCCAGAGATACTAAATTCAAGGAAGAAAGGATGTTAACTGGTAATATTTCCTAGTGAGGCAGTTTGTAGTGAGGCATTTTTACTTTGAGACAGAATGTAGTAGGGGTTTCTCAATGCTGTCGCAAACTCACAAGCTAAAGCGATTTTACTGTAAAGTATATATGTATGAACCAACAAATACTTTGATTCTTTATAAAACTATCAAAAATTGATTTTCCTCAGTACTATAACCATAGTTGTGTTGTACTCTATTATTTTAAAACTACAGAGTAAGAAAAATATTTTGTGTTAAAAATGTTGCTGGCGTTTTTGGGTGTTCTTGAAACTCTAATCACTTGGAACATGTTTAAACAATTACAGAATGATGTGGGATTTATTTTTCGATTTTAAGAACGGATGTGATTGATTCAAAATTTTATGGACCAAAAGGAGGTAGTGGTTGACAAAATGGGAATTATGTATAGTACCCAATTTTAATGTTTTAGATGAAGGCATCATCCCTTTTTGCTCAATTTAACTTTTACTAAAATAAGGTACAGATATTTTACATTTTGTCATACCCAACTAACAGTTGCACACAAATAAAGTTAAGTACAACATTAGATTAAATGAACTTAAAGAATGAAGGGAAAACAACCGTTTAAATAAACAAAGTAATACAACATTTCCAACACTTAAATTCAGAGTCAAAACACAAACTATGGCGTACTGTGAAGAGTATTAAATGTCTGACAATTGAACATATTGTCTGAATATTCTTTTTTCAGCCCGGTTCTGATTTTTGTTTAGCCCGGTATCTTATATTAAATATCTTAACAAAGAAATGTTAAAGTTGAAATACAATACAATAAATTTATAAGCAAATTTGTATATAATACTACACATTTTAACATGTTTAAAATATATTATTTCATATAAATTGCATATATAATGTAATATACAAAAGGGAATATGTTAATTTAATTGCATTCACAAAATTTATTTTGAAAACTTGTCTCATTTTTATGGTTGACATTTTTTTTTTTTAATTTTTCTACTATAAAAATTAAAGCTTATTGTCAATCGTCTTTACTGTAATTGCTTGTCAACTGTAATTTGAATAGACAAGAAAGTGTTAAATATGTAAAAATAAGCAAAATATTTTATAGGTTACAAAAAGATAGAACATAAAATTTTAATCACGGGTCTGTAATTTTATTATACACTAATATTTAAACTATCTATATGTAAAATTAAAGATTTTTCCTCTTTTATTTTTAGTTTACACTATGTAAAATTAAATACATTATATATAGAATCTATTTTAAGAAACACTTTTTAAACGAATAAAAAAAATAATAAATAAAAAAAATTATAAATGTTTAAAAACTATAAAAATAAAACAATTTTGAGTTTGAAAACAGATATATATATTAATTAATATGTCTTTGGCACTTTTTAATGCTACAAAAATATCTCAATAACTAAATAAATAATAAGTTGGTGTCCAAACAGGGCCCATCAACTAACTTATTCAAATATGTTTCAGTCAACAAACCACGAAAATCAGGTGGCCTAACAATTGTAGGCATTTTTAGTTTAGTAACACAAAATATCAAAAGATATTTTACAGATTAAAATATATTGTAAACATAAAATCTATGTTTATCGCAGTTTAGGCCATTATACAATGTAATAAAAATGGTTAAACTATATAAATTTACAAACTAACCAGGTAAAATACAGCTATAAATTAATAATGTTTGAACCTAGAAAAATAAAAACTGGTGCCCAAGCAGGGACATTCTTAGAATAAAATGAAGTATATTCCAATAAATACCATAGATTGCATAACAACTGATTAACAATAATTATTACATTTGTGAGAAAACAATTTTGTCAGTGTATTAGTTGTCAATATATCACTAGTTAAGCGTAAAGGGCTAATCATTATACTCTTAATGTTTTGTGAAATGTCTGATCTTTACGGTCTTCAATAAATACCATAGATTGCATAACAAGGGATTAATAACAATAATAATTACATTTGTGAGAAAACAATTTTGTCAGTGTATTAGTTGTCAATATATCACTAGTTAAGCGTAAAGGGCTAATCATTATACTCTTAATGTTTTGTGAAATGTATGATGTTTATGGTCTACTGATAAGTTTTGCTTTCTGTTAAGAATTGATAATTCTTTTACAGCATATATACATAAATGCGATTGTTTAGAATTTTAAAATGGGTCAATAAATTCTAATAATATCCGATCACGTGTAATTCATGAAACTTATAATGTGAACATTGTTTTGAGGTTTATGATTTCTCATTTGTGTTTCTCGTCATTTTTTATGATCGGTTTAAGATAAACTATAAGCTGACATGAGAGAATGTGAATTTTCCAAATGATATTTAAAGATCACAACTCAACTTTAGTATCAATATATGCAGATCGCCAAATTGAACAAAAAAGCTATTATAGGATCTGGATTCAAGAAGAACCTTCATTAAAAGATATTTTGGGATGTCTTAGGTATGTTATTCCTCCAAAATTTCAATTTAAAACGGACATTATTTCGAAATTTATTATATTTTTTGGAAAAAGCTATTCATATTGACTACACATGATGTTTTAGGAATTACGATCATTATTCATTTCATAGTCTCCAATATTAATTTTATCAACGGCAGTGTCAAAGCTATATTTCTAAAGGAAATTGTAATTTGAATGTTAATTAAAAACTGTGATACAAAATTAAAGCCAGTATGAATTGAAAGCAATCACATTTTAAATGATTTAAAAAATTAATTGAGCACCGATGATTGTTCAAATTATTGGTAAAATCTATACGGAAAATTGCATTCATTTGTGTATATGCAATTTAAGTCAATACTTTTTGAAAGTATAGATCAACTTTCGTTATGAAATGATAAATCTAGAAGATGGGCTACTAAGCTATACTTTTTTTTGCATGCAAGTGGTGAGCATCACGATTATAGACACATTAAACAGCTGTTGGAAATCTATTGATTTCTCATCAACTAATAAACGTAGATAAATGAGATTATCACAGTTCGATTCAGAAGACTCTCATTGATCTTTCAGTATCAATATTATATTTTTTGGCTTTTGGTTTATTATTTTTGCTGGCTGTAAAGTGAATCCTGAAGGTCGTGCCACATTCTGATTACACACTACACATTAGGTTGTTGTCTCGTTAGTGGCATTGTTGTTTGTTTTTGTAACCTACAATGGATCCTGATGAACTTTGTTCAAGTGATATAAGAGAAATAATTTGATAATGATAGTAGTTATAGTGACAAGGAAAGTGATATTTTTGTCAGGGGTCAGGAAGTATGTGACGATATTTTTGAAGACAAACCAGTGAATGAAATTGATTTTGATAACTAAGGGATTCCTCCTCTGCCTACGCCTAGTGATAATCCAAGTGATTCTGATTTTCAACTTATTTATAGAAATACACAACCAAAATGGATTAGAATTTCCCCCATTGCGAACGAGTTCGTGGCAAGAATTTCTGGAATAAGAAACTGTCCACCTAGAAATGCCTTTCCTTTACTTTTATTTTCACTTTTTTTTTTTTTACTGTATCTATTTGGAAGTTTTAATGAAGGAGATTAAAACATATGGTAACAAAATAATTCAGAATAAAATAAATTCAGATGAATTGATATAATTTTCTAAGCTTAGGAAATAAATAGATTGACATTTCTGTTCAGAATATCATTAGTTATAAATATAGGAGTAGACCATAGAAATAATATTGTTGATTAATGGGTAACTAGAAGATCACTACACATTTCCGCAAGGAACATTTGTGCTGAAGATCCTACAGTAAAAAGAAAAAGAAGCTACTATTGGTGTCAAGGTTTTAACTGTGGGATTCATCCACTTTGCTACCACAAACTACATTATTTTTGGAGAGCTACAAAGGCTGGAGGAGTAGGAAAGCCTCCATGAGTGATTCGGACTAGTTCTATCACTTGGAATATACTTTCGGATTTTGAGTTACTAACTTATAAGTTACTATAACTTTATTTTTTACAATAATACTGTATAAAAACTTTTTTTTTCCCTTTTTTTTTTAATTCCATGAAAAATTTGAATTATTTTGTATATAATGGTTTTTGAGTATAATATTTTTTTTATAATACTGTAGTTACATTGTGTGAAAAGTGAAAAATGTTTTGTAAAAAATTGAAACTTCTACATTTCTCACACTAGAAGCAAAACAAAAAATGGGTAAGTAATTTTTATAGTTTTACCATTCAATAGTACCATATTATATATATTTTAAGATTTTTTGAAAAATTTACCGCAAAGAGTGCCAAAACACCTTGCCATTTGAAAGCTTTACTTAATCACTTGTAGGGCTAAAGGCAAAGAAGTTATAAATGGTTTAACTCTGTATTTTCTGATCCATTTCATAATAAAAAGTCAAAAGCTTAACTAGGCCTAATTAATGCAACCTAATTATAATAAATTTCACACCGGAAGAGATCTAATTATATCTGTACAATAATCTCATATAAAAAGTGACATTTCACAAACAATATAGAGAAATATTCAAAGTTAAATATAATTAGTGGTAGTTACTGTAATGTTTAAACATTTACAAAATTTCAATTTATATTACATTATAATTAGTACTAAATAAATACTCTTATGGGTTATTTTAACACAATTAAACAAAGGTAAAAGAATATTTATTACATAATATAACTTAACAACAAATATTTTTTTTATTTGATAAAATATACAATTAAAATATAGAATAAGCTAACAACTAATATACATAGTCGCTTTATCACAACTTTAAATAGAAGATGTTCATATAATGCAAAACAAGATTCAATAGATCAAACAATACAATACCATGGAATGGTACGAAACCAACTAAAAAAATACAAATTCATAACTTGATATAAATTTAAAACGACATATCAAGTTTTGTTATCATCAACCTATGACATTATATCCACATAAACATGATTAGTGATATGTTTAGAGCATCACATATACTAAAGAGTATCACTTAAGCAGGTTATAAAGGCACTAATTAGAATTATATCACAAAAGGAGAGAATGTGACAAAACAACAAATCCATTACACTGAAACCATTCCAAAGTTCAGTGATATACAAAGTTATTATCTGGAGTCATTGTGTGTTTGTGTATTATCCTTCTTGAGAACATTTTAGAAATCTATAAATTTTCTCAAAACATCTGATTTTGAATCATTTGTCACAATTAAATGGAACAAAAATCTACAAACTGCAGATTTTCATTTTCTTAGTTTTTTTGATCAAAATAGAGCTGTAGATTTAATAGGAAATGAATTGTTAATATATTTAAAAACAAAAATAGGTAATAAGACACAAGTATAATTGAAAAAGTTAATGCCAAATGTTCCGAAACTTCAATAAATCAGGGAATAGTAAGTTTTATAAATATAATTTTTGATTGAGATTTATTTCAGACTCAATTTTTACTGTAGAAGATGTGTTTAATTTTACTATTTAACTTTGGTTTTAAAACCATAAAATTCCATATTTAGTAAGCAGAGAATAATAAAATGAAAACAATTTGTTTTTATCTTTTATCATTTCTTTGCGGTGAATCCATTTTTCCTTTTTCCAAACCAGTTTCGATCAAGAAAATATAGAAACAATACACACAAAGATCAATACATCCAGAAAGAATACATAAACAGCTGCCATGAAAGACTGAACTCTACATAAACAAAACCACTTGTTTCTGTAAAACAACAAAACACAAACAAGACAAGAGGGAGGTAAAAGGGTGTATGTTAAGTTTCTGGGGGGAAGAAGATCACCTCATCATATTTCTTATCAGCTTCCTCAGCAAGGAAACGCGCTTCCTTCAGTTGGTTCTCAAGAGCATCCATACGCTCTTCATCTGCCAAGCTGCGGTTTTCAAGCACCTTACGTTCTCTATCAATTCATACACATAAATATTTAAAATCACTATAATTAAGAAAATTGCATTAATAGTGTGTTTTTACATTAAGCTGGTAAAACTTCTAAAACATCGATAGAGTATGATTTGGTGTAACCTGAATGACAATCTATTTTTTTTTTCACTTAGTATTAGAATTTAATCGATTAAATTATTTAGAAAAACAAAGCTGGTGTTGACTCGGTAATGTGAGGTAAGGTGCAATTAAGAAATCATTGCACAATATAAACACGCAACACAACTGAAAATAAAAACACACTATCAAATCAAATTTCAAATTATTTTACATTTTATTCCTGCTATTATATATGTTTAAAGAGCTGCTCCTGAAAATGTTTGATAATTAAAGCGATTAACACATAACAAGTTTGAATTGAGTCATATGGTAACGTACAGCTTTAATTTAAATGTTGTGTTAATTACAAATCTTACAAAAGAAAAATGAACAAAATTGAAAGAAACAAATTAAGATGGAAACGAAATTAAAATATAGTTGGTAGTTAAGGCAATATCAAAATTGGATGATGACTTCTACTTCCAGTAGAAGTAAAAAATTAAATGAAAACTGTTTGCTATGGCAGTTAACTGTATTCACAATCAAGTTAAACAGTTGTGTTTATGTTTTCTCTTTGAATTTTATCTTAAGATGATTTTGAGCAGCGAATTTGTGTTGATTATGTATTGTGTTTTTAACAAATATAAGAAAACTGAAAAAAGAGAGAGGAAAAAAAAAACAAGATTTATATATGTGGATTTACAGGCTTTGGGGAATTTGGTGAAAACTGGGATCTCTGTAAGATTTACCCTATGGGTATGTATCAGTGCTATGCAAGTCTGGAATAGCTGTTAACTTTAGTAAGTTTAAAATTTGTTCAGATAATCAAGCAGATAGGTTATGGTCTTCTAAGATGACATCTATGTTACATCCACTCTTTTTCTATGTCCTAACCTTTGTTAGATTCACAAAGCTCGATTTTCTGAAAACGTGACATTACAAATCCTATAAAAAACAAGTTAAACATTTTAACTGACTGCAAGATTCATAACCAATTAACACAACATCGTTATTATACTGAAACTTACGTTGCCATTCAATTCAACTTTTCTAACAAGGACTTTCAACCTACCTCTTCATATTTTTTATCTGAATCTTCGGCAATCATCTTGGCCTGTGCTAGCTGCGCCTCCAATATCCCAACACGATCGTCTTCCATATTGGTCCTGTTTTCCAGCGCCTTCCGTATCCTTTACACCACACACACACACACATCAACAACACAACTCTCACACACACTCTGTTATCACAAATTTCAGTCATGTTACAATTTCATTATTTTGAGAAAGTTTGTGTTTAATTTATGAAAATATTGTGAAAGAAAATTTCTTTAAACACTCTAATAAAAAAAAATGTAAATTAGAAGTATATTAGCTTTTGTTACCGCATATGTTTATCAGCGGATAAAAGCATTGCATGTTGTAGTAATGATCGAAAAAAAATTATTTAACCTAACTTTATATTGTGATTAGTGTAAGGCAGACTTTTTTCTGTTGGTCGACACTTATTACAATAAAATTACAGCCACAATTTTTTTGACCCTACTTAATCACATTATAAACAAATAATATACAATGACATTGTATTTAAAAAATAAAATAAAGTATCAATTTTGTTAATTTTCCATTTTGGGGTTCATTGATTTAATGTGGAAACAAATTCTTTCCTTTCAAATTGATATGTCAAAAAGATATGTAAATGTTTTTAAAGTGTTGAACAAAATTAAATGTAAGGAATTATATTTTTAATTTAGATTGCTGGATACTTTGGAATTTTTTTCATAAATAGAAATTAATGGTGTTATTAACACATAATAATAGTTAATGGTGTTTTTAGGCTGATTTTAAATTTTTTGTTAATTTGATAACTCTGATATAATCTTTGCATACTTTTGTTATGTGCTTCATATAGTTGTTGTTATACTATTATAATTCAAGGATTTGTATATTTTAATATTACCTACCACTAAGTAATGCCTTAATGTGACACGGTAGTCTATTATATGACTGATGAAATTGTGTGCTCAAGATTATTCTACACAATTTGTTTTTCATTTAAAGCATGACAATCGGTTAGAGCATATTATAAAAAAATAACAATGTTACATGCCATACTGTACACATGAGTGCAAACATACACAGCAAAAAGTTTGCTTCAAATGTAAGGACAAGAAAATGGGATACAAATTATTCCAAAGTATCGAACAGTTTGTATAATAAAAACACCCCTAATTCTGTTAAATCTATTTAAAGCTCAATTTGTAAAAACACTTATATGGATCAAACTGGTTTTGGACTGATGTTGATCGGAATGTGATGAAAAATGAGCATGTGAGTGTAATAATTTTTGTTCTGTTATGTTTTCTTTGTTATACTTAAAAAGGAAAAAGAGAAGACAGAAATAATTATAATAATTTATGAATTATAATATTGTAATGCAGAAGTTCCTAATAAGAATAAGATATATCTAGATAAGTGCAATCATTTTTATGTTTCTCTTTTGTTGAATTCCTAAGGAAGTTTGTTTTGTACTTCCTATATTTTTGTATACTTTTAATTTAATTTTTAGCAAGTTTTATTTAATTTTTAAAAATGTAATTTTATTTTATTATTTGTTAATGGAGTAGGCTTTTCTGTTGCATTTGTATTTTCTTTTTTCTCTTTGAAGGAAATGCCTAAAGGAGCAAAGCCTAAGGGATTCCTACTTATTATTATTAAAAAAAAATAAAAAAATTATAATAAGTTACAGTCTTTGTATGAAATTTAGTTTGGCATTTATTACAATATTTTAAACGTGCAAGATTGTAAATCTTTTGTTTGAAAACCATTTAGTTAAGTAATAATAAATATTCATTTTGTATAAATGAAATAATTTGTATTGTATTTTACTTCATATTTGTATAGGGTTAAATGAAAAAAGAGGACCTGAGGGTCCAACTTTGCACTAAAAATAACTCTCCACTTATTTTTTAAATAATTAGTCTAATAAATTTATAGTGATATTTTAGGAAAATTTGTAGCGTTGTGTATTTTTTTTTATTCAAAAAAATTAATTGAATTTTAACATTTTTAAAACTAATTAGTTTAGTTATATGTAGTTTTTACTAGAGAAAACGATAAAGTATGGAAATGAATGTTTGTTTAAAAGTAGGTTAGATTAATTTTTACAAATTATGACAAATAGATAAAACAATTATGACTGAAATCAGGAGATAATAGAGTTTGTTAATAGAAAATAGCAACAAATTGTATTGTTAAACTAAAATTATCTAGGCTTACCTACTATACTATCTAAAAACATTGAACTATACCCAAACACGTTCAATATTATTTAAACCATCCGAAAAAATACTATTATGATGTCAAAATATTATATTGATTGGTTGTATTATACTTGTATGTCTAGTGCCTGTAAAATAGGCTTAAGGATGATAAAGAAAATTAACTGATTATTGAAGACAAATTATAAATCTTGATGGATAGCTATGAAATTATCAACATATTGCAAATTGTATGTCAGATATTTAATATTATTATAAATATTGTTTTTACATCATTTAAAAATAGTCGTTTTGTTGAGAGAATCAGAGTAATGTATAATTTTTGTCTGTAGAGAATTTCCGCAAAACAACAGACAATGAACTAGTGAAACCCAAATAACTCAAAATGGAGTAGAGATACATTTCTAGACAACATTAAGAATACTAAGAATGGAAATATGTTGAAATAGGTCAAACAGTAATTTAAAAAACTATATTTGTACCCATAAATATGTATTTACCTGTAAACCCAATAGCAAAAATTTGATTTATGAAATTTTAAAAATATATTCTCATTTCTAATTTTACTAAATAAGCTTTAAGTTATTGATTTGTTGTCGGTTACATTATCAAATAAAAAAGATAATTCATATTTAAAAAAAAAAATTACACCTAAATTAAACATTTATTTAAAGTTTTTCAAAAAGATTACAGATGATTGCAAAGTAACAAACGAAAGAGTTTAAACTATCATTGAACGTGCTTGGGTCATTATGAAGTGTGCCATAACATTCAGTATTTGTTTTGTTTTTTTGTACAAAAATCATAAAACAATTTAACTACATTCTTTAATTTTGAAGAGAAGATTTACACGCTACTGCAGGGGTGAGAAAAGTATTATATTCAAAAAGATATCTAAAAAACAAGAATCATAAATTTTACTTATTTTAGTTTACAAAGAGTAGAGAAAGTTTGGTAATTGCCAAAAATTTTGACATCTATTTTTTTGACTGATCTTCACGTTGGGAAACCGAAAAGTGATTTTCGATGCTGTCAGTTTGTCATTATTCTTATCTGTCCATAGGTGGTCATAAAAAATAAGATAGGATCGCAAAATTTAGTATAGGAGACTATAGTGTGTTCGTATAAATTATATGAATTATAATAAATTATATATATAATTATATGGAAATTAAAGAAAATCGAATTTAAAATGTCAAAACAATAACCATTTTAAACAGTTTTTTTGTTCATATCGTGTTATTCAACATATCAACCCACTAAGTTAGATAAAAATGTGCAAATGTCAATTCTGTACGTAATGGTAACCTCACTTATCTATGATTAAAAATAGTAAAATTATTGTCAAACATGTAATTTTAAACACTGATCTCTTAGGAAAATATAATATATGTATAGTTACGAAATCTGGCAGACAAGAATGCTACGACTGGACACTTTTTAATATAGTCTATAGGCAACTAATTTTAGTTGTTACTCTATGGAGCAGTGTTCAGTTACCAGACCTTATCACCCAACATCAATAAAGACATGTGAATCTTTTCAACTTTTTATTCAATTTTATTGCTAGATAAAAAAAAAATTATACTTTTGTCAACTTCTTCTAATACCTACAATCTAAGAAATAGAAAAGGCACTAAATCATTATGGTCAAAATTTTCGTCACTGAATTATTTTACATCTTCAAATGTAGGTCTAATATAAATTTGTCAAATGTTATAGCACACTTCAAATAGCAACATGCTGTAAATGATAAACATTTGGTCATTAAAAAATATTTATAAAATTGCAGTTAGCATTTATTAAGACATTTGTCAAGAACTGTCTACATTTGGAGTATAGAAAAATTAAAACCAGAAAAGTTATGAAATAAAATATGGAATGATAAAATTAATATTGTTTACGGTTTTTAAAAGACTTGTATGTATCAACCCCTCATATATCTCAAAAATCAAAATTCTTGACAGATTCTCATGAAATTTATGATTTTTGAAATACTGGGGTTCATTTACATAATTGTAAAGTCACATAGTAGCTACATCATTTTATTCCAAATACAGTTATTTAGAAGATGACAAATGTCTGAATAAAATAAAAATCAGAAAACAAAGACACTCTCACAATCAAGATACGGTAATGTTAAATCTAAACACTTGCATTCAACAAGGAAATTAACACTTTATAAAAATTTTATAACCTTTATCAAATCGACTTAGATACCATGTTAAACAACCTTTTCAGAGTTCTTTATTGTGAATCGTGGAGGCATTGAATGGATTTTTGCCACTTGGTGATTTTTGGATACACTGACAGGGAGCAAACTTTTGAGTTGAGGAGGTGATAAACTAGAGCAAAGATTGTAGTTGTTCATTTACTACACCTTAAATGGACAATGGATTTATTGAAATCCAAAATATGACACTAATGTATGAGTGAAGGATCATTAGAGTTCTAAAAAAAGAGACGATAAATTGATCCTATCTGTTGACCATGTCTCAGAAAAATTATAAGATTCTCCATTTGATTTAGGTTTGAAATGTTTCTACTAAACAGAAAATTATCTTACACTGAGGAAGCAGGATTTATGGAGAGCAATAGGCTTGCTATCTGGAGACTCCCCAGTCAGATATTGTATAAAATAATGTTTTTGGTAGAACGAGAGATGCATGATGGTTTTGTTCTTATAGATCAGAGATGGTAGAACAAATTTTATAAAGGGTTGAACAAAGGATCTTAAAGGAGGAGGAAGTAGATGAAATTTTTGTTGGACTATACAAGATGATCATTTTACAGTGTGTGTTATTGGTATCTCATAAACTATGAAAAACTTTAAACTGAAATATTCATTACTTTTACATTTTTTAAATGCCGCCATTTTCAATGTGGTAGCTAAATTATAAGACTTATTTTTCGATATTGTTTGATAAACCATTCATTTAAGAATTAAAGGTGCTTGAATTTTCAAGAAATTGAAGTTTGTCCTTTTTTGGAGGCAATTTTCTGTATTTCTCTTTGTTGGACCAAGTTAAACATTTAATTAAGCATAGTCTACGAAGTGTAAATACCAATGGAGGCCTAAAATTAAACTAACTATTTTGTAGAACAGATACCAGATATAAGCAGAACCTGTTCAACAGTAGGTTTTATCTGTTCCACAAATTATTTATTCTAATTTATAGCAGACTTAATTTTTTTTTTTTAATCTGGAAACATTATAAAATATATAGGGATTTCCATAAAGAATTTTAAAGTTAGCTGCAATATTAGAAAATGGCGGCTATTTAAGTTCGTAAAACAGCTTTAAAAATTTCATGAAAAAGTAACAAAGGTCCACACCATCATAAGTTTATCATAACATCAAAAGTTAACGACATACTAATAATGCTGAAGATTACCCTGTATATTTATAATTAACAATAGATCGATTTTGGGTTGAAGAAAGGTCACTAAATGGCCTTGGAAGACAAAGGAAGAAAAACAATTTTATTGGATCCAATACATCTTTACAATCTAATGGACATTAGAAAGTTCCAAGTTTTGGACAAACATATGTTTCTACTTACGCAAGGGTTGATTGAAATATACAGAAGTATAGGCAATTACTTTCAATATTAAATGTAAATTTATTACAGGTAATACAGAAACTTTTAGGCTAAGAGTGTACATAAATATAAGAAGGGAGAATTATATTTCTCATAAGTCAAGTATTTTCAGATAACAAGGACTTTCATATGTGTTATATCTCTAAAGTCCTATAAATTCAGGAGTGAATACACGATTTTGGGAAATTTTAAAGGATTAATGTTTTTAGAATAAAAGGTTCAACTGGCAAGAGGCTTAGGCTTGTTTTCTTTTTGTTTAAAGATGAAAAACCTATCAGTCATCATTGACTTAAAAAATAAAGACTCCTAGTCTGTGGTTACTGTAACAGTATCAGGGTTGGGACATAACAAACATCTAGTCAAGAGAGACCTGACAGAAAAGGTGAAAAAGAGGGACCTAACCCAAGACTATGCGCTTTGATAGTTCAGAGACCCTAGCTGGATCTACAACTTTTTTTAATTTAGTCTTGGGTCTAGATCCCTCTTTTTTATCCTTCATATTAGGTCTTCCTTTCCAACTTCGACACAATTAAAGTATTCCAGGGCTAATCTTTTCTTTTTATAAGCCAATGATAACTGAGAGGTTTTTCACCTTTAAACAAAGGGGAGGGGGGAGGGCTCTAGGCTATGTAAATGTGATAGTTGAACAAGTATTAAATTATGGTAGTGGGTTTTTGAATCCTCTAAATCCTATTATCAAATTAAATTATTACATTAAACATTTAACAGATTTGTGTTAATTTCCTTGAGGAAAAGTTTGTTATTGCTGTAAACCAAAACTTGTTAATTTCCATCGAACTATTGAACATACACGACAAAACTGTAAACTCGACACAGCTTACCTTTTTTGTCTGATGTACAAACGTACAAACGAATATGAGCAAAACTCTCCTAGATTTACGTAAACATGGTTTATAACATAAATAAAACACATGAAAAGAATAAAAGATAAATTTAAAAATTAATTTAAGCCATTTTTTATTGAATAATTTCAACAATTTGACAAACTAATAAAATTGTTTACTTACCATCAGTTCAACAAGTTCATTCAAATACATTTAAAAACTGACAGGATGTGAATAGAAAATCAAATAATTTAACAATATTTTAACTTTTTTATAAACAGATTTTATCATTATAATCCTTTCACAAATATCTTTTGCGTTTAAAAACACCTAACAACTAAAATTTCATTCTAAATTTATAAATTAAAACATTTTACATATTATACATTTAAAATGAAACATCAGTAATCTGTTGTTGATGTATTTTACACTACCGTATAATTATTTTACTTCGAGTAATGAACGTACATTAAACGATTCCGCATTTCGCCTACTAGGACAGTGTAATTATAGATGGTCAGTATGACATAACATTGATTACCAACATCGATTACGTTTTTAAAAATAGGGGCAAAAATTAATCCTGTAAAAAAAAGAACAAATATAAATAAGTACATTTAAAACACGAAAATTTAACTGATGAAAATGACTTACCGCTCTGACTCATCAGCAGCTTGGGAGGCCTCCGCCAACTTAGCTGTGGCGGTGGCCAACCGTTCTTCAGACCTCTCGAGGTCTTCCTCCAACAGTTGAATACGACGGTTGAGAGCTGCGACTTCACTTTCCGCCTGCAAGAAAATAATTTGTAGGTTATAATCTTGTTGGGTTTAATTTAGATAATAATATGTTTAAAATGCATAAACAAGTAGACAAAAATACTCATGAATATCTTGACATAAACACAATTTAAGAGTGTGCATGGACCATAGGAATAAAACAGCTGAATGATATTACATCTCGTGTTACAGTGACTACAAAATCGCTAACTAGGATTTATTTATGTACACAACTATATACTCTTAATTTAAAACATATTTATGGAATGATAAATTTAGAAGAAAATTCCAATTTATAATTCGTAGAAATCAGACTTACAATTGGCTGTTTTCAACTGGTTCAGCCTAAAATAATCATTTTCTTACTGTTCATATCTCTAAATATGCAATATCAATTATGTATTATTAAGAATTGTATGGTATTGAGAATTGTATGGTATGAATTAAGCCTATCCATTTTTACTTTCTCACATATATAGGTGGGATAAAGTTAAATGATTGATCAAACAATCATTGCAGTTTTTTCACAGAAATATTAATTTTAATGTTGACTAAACTCAAAAGAAGTGTTTAAACAAAAATGATATCTGACCACAGTCTATGGAATGGTTTATAGAATGAGTACACCGACTTAAATTCAATTTGGTACATTTGGCTTTATTTAACCAAAAGGGTTAACCTTTATTTTTTTTCAATTACTCAAAATTTTGATTTTTCTCTTTTTAGAATCGGTCTGACATTTTTGATTAAATTCTGCTAAAATGATCCCTAAAAGGAATCAAAGAAAACCAACTTGTCACCATTTCTTTCCAAATGCTAATTCCAAAGTTATTGGTTAAAAAAAAGAAATGAATGATCGATGCCATCAAGGGAATATTTCAAACACTGAAAATGATTTCAATGAAATGCAAAGATCTATAACTTAAACAAAAGTGCCAAACAGTAAGAAAAGAAAATTATTCAAGACTATTTGGGATTTTTGGTTCATTGATTTAAATGATAAATAATTTCTTTTTACCAAAAATTTATCATTGTTTGTCATCTAACCCAAGACTGAGGTAGCACCCTTCTGGATTACCAAACCAGTATTCAGTATAATGAACCCCTTTAAAACAAGACTGGAATTTGTTTTTGAAAATAGGCGTGTAAGAAAATTTATGCAATGTTTGCAACATTTTAAAATCGGTAAGAGGGGGGGGGAGAGAAATGTTAGTGTGCGCGAATGAAATTTGTTGATATTTTTGAAATGTCTAGTAGCAAGGCGGAGTACTTTTATTTGTTCAGAAACCCATTCACCACAGAAGTTAGGCGATATTCAACAAGCAGTCACTGTACTAGTAAATTACCAGAGGTGTAGATAACTGAATAAAACACTCGTTCATGCGTAAACAAGGACCAGTGAATGGAATCTAAACCGGAAGTACGCAAACCTCGCCCTGCTTTGAAGGAACCACACAACTTCCGGTGTAACAAAACACTTTTAAATTGAGATAATCGATTCCAAATTGTAGGTTAATTGATAAGTGCATATAAAATATCTTACCCACGCCGTTGTAATGTAAGAATAAAGGATCGATCCAATTATTTGGTTTCGAAATGTAAAGAAACTTTCTTAAAACCATTTTCAAACGGAAACCATATATATATATATATATATATATATATATATATATATATATATAGAGAGAGAGAGAGAGAGAGAGAGAGGGGGGGGGAAGAGAGAGACCCCTTAGGGGCTGAGTTCTAATGAGTATGGGCTTGACAACCCTGAGGGAATTTAGATCGATCTGCACTTTTTTTCATGTGTTCTTGGGTTAGATCCCTCTCTTTCACATTTACCATCAGGTCTCTCTTGATACGTTATTAAGAGTATTCGAGGGGTATGGATCTTTATTTTATGATTCTTTTTTCTTACTTGGCCAGTATATAAAGTATAAGATAAATTTCCTAAACAACTCAAATTTAGACATCAATTTTGTAATAGATTTTCAAACTTCATGGCCTCAGGAAACCAGAAAAAGTAATTTTCGACACGATAGCCAGGGCCGGATTTCCCAATAGGAAACCCTATGGGCGCAAGGGCGAGAGAAAAAAAAAATATATATTAAAAAAAATATCTAGAAATAAAAATAAATAGCCATAACTTAACATATTTTTTTAATTGATTAAAAAAAAAAAAAAAAAAAAAAAAAAAAAATGCAACGTGGAGTTGTGTTTAAGCAATTAACATATAGGCATGATATAATTTTTTAATAAAGGTTTTTGGGGAAGTAACTTTAACCAGACTAGGGGGCGGAAAATATTATTGGGCCTAGGGGCGCCAAAATGCTAAATCTGGCCCTGGCGATAGCGGTCACAAAAATAAAGATAGGAACATGAAATTTGGTGTGGGGGGATTATAGTGTGCTCAGATAGTCACAAAAGATCCTTTTTGGGTCGCAATGACAGTTATAAAGCCTTGTACCCCTTTATAACTAATCTAGTAATGCTCATAAAAAAATCCTATTGAAATTGAAAATATCGAAATGGAAGACATTTAAAACTGTGTTTAGTTTCGTATATCATGCGCGATTCAACAACATACTACATTAATGGTACCAACCCTACGATCAAGAATGGGGAAGTTATTTCGAACTCTGACCTCCCAAGAAAATAGGATTTTTGTATAGTTAAGAGATCAATGACTGAATCACAATAGAAGCATAACGAATAGAGAGGCTTCTTTAGATATGTAGAGCTGTGAGGCCCGCCAGGGCCAAGACACTGATAGAACGAAGCTACCCTTGATCCACCAATACAATTTAACATTTCCTACAAGGCTCAAGAAACCAACTTTTGACTTGTATTACATTGTATGTTGGAGCCGGGTAAGTACCATGATGGGGCCCATCAACTTCTTTAATATAAGACGATGAAGACTGAAAGGGTTTTTGCTTTTAAACAAGACACAATGAGAGAGAGAGAAAAATATACCGTAAGAAATAAATGATAAGCCGAATCGGATCTACAGATATTTCAAATCCCTGTAAGTCGATGTTTTCACGACAGTTCGCAATAGCTAATATCTCTGTATTATAAATTCGCCAACACACCCTCAAGTCCTTAAATCCTTAGGACGGGATGTCCTTGTAAATTCCACAGCCTTCTTGATAGACAAAGACAACCAAGGTCGTTGCAAAGGTTAACCAGGTACCGGCGTGGAAAGAAGGCATGCTTGGCAACTCGGCGCCTAACAATAGATTGCACAATATACAGTTAGCTTAAGACTAAACTTGGACTTTCTAATGGAAATATGTAGCTCCATAGGTGTAACCCTCAGACTTTATTACGCTTCACAAGTGTGAATTCCTTTCTTTTAATTTTCTCTAGGAAGAAATTACAATAACAGTTTTACCCACTATTTTTTCCGGGGTATATATATTTTATTTTCGTAAAGAACAGTTGTTTTCAGGTGTCATGTTCTCAATGAAGTGGTTTCTGTGATGATATCGATTTTAAAGTGATTTGATAACGATGGATAGTTCATAATTATTGGTATTCTTTAATTGAACGTTTTCTATAATTTGCATATATAGAAATTAATACACGACGTTTCGAGAGTATAAATCAACTCTCGCTATCATGTGATAAACCTAGAACTTGAAAAAAAAAAAAAAAAAAAAGTGAAAAACGCCAACATGGCTTCGTATACAAATTGGAAACTACATTTAGTTCGTTGCTACGATATGTTGGCGTTTTCCCACTTTTTTCCAAGTTCAAGGTTTAACACTTGATAACGAGAGTTGATTTATACTCTCGAAACGTCGTATATTAATTTTTATGTACACAAATGATGGTAAATGTTCTATTAAACTATAGCGATATGATGTCCGGCTTCTGTGCAATGATTACTGCCCAAACGTAAGGAACGATGGGTCATACGTTTTAGAGACCCGTAGGGGGACTGACTAGCTTGTTCCATACAGTTTTCGATTAGATCCCTTTCTTTCATCTTTCCTATCAGGTCTATATAGATCATCTCTTGTTCTCTTTCGATCTTGGTGCTATTCGAGGTCTCTTTTCTTCCTTTTTTATAACTAAATGATGACTGAGAGGTTTTTTGGCTTTAAAAAAAATCACAAAAAGTGTCCCCATTCTACTTATAGGTTAGAGGGAAAAGAAAAAATAATAAGAATTATTGATTTTTTGTATGTTTTTGGAAACAAATATATTTTTACTGAAATAGTCTAAACGTTGTATATTCAAATAGAAGGTCTATTTGGCTAAAATCGGGTTTAGAGTGGTTTTGAAAAACCAATTCCGACGATTTTTTAAATTATTTTAATTTTATTTTTTAAATCGACAGCTCTCGAACTGCCATTTTTGTGAGATAGTAACCAATACTTCTTTTTTGGGGTTTTTGAGAGTACACTCTATCAAAATTTGATCAAAATCGTTATAGCCGATTATGATCCCTTCCCCCTTGTGCTACCAGGCTCATTTTTAGCGAGTTCAGGTTTGACAATCCCAAAGTCCCTAGCTGGATCTACATTTTTCCATCTAGTCTTGGAGTTACATCCTTCTCTTTCATCTTTTCTATCACGTCTCTCTTTACCAACTCTTATTCTCTTCCAACTATAAAACTTATTAGAGTAATCCAGGGATAGGGGAGGGGGGCTTTTCTGAGAGGTTTTCGTCTTTAAGCAAGAAGAACAAAATAAGCTTTAAGTAGTGGATCGTAAATACATATCATTAGGTAACATTCACAATTTGAAATGTATGTTTTTTAACAAATAGACTAATAGTTTGGACGTTTATGAGAAAATTACAGCCTAGTAACATCACTTTATATTTAGATAAGAAAGTGACAAGATTGCAGGCGGCCCTATGGACCAGAGAGAGCTATGACGCATGTTAAGGTTGGATATGTACATCAACTTGTTTACCAGCAAAACATCGCCTCAGGATGAAGGCTGGTGCTGTCAACATTTCTCAAGCCTCTTTTGATAGTAGAGTAATTAAGAACAAGAAATCAAGAGGTTAATGAACTTAAACTTTGTTATTCTTTCTCGTATATAGATAACGTGGAATGCAATTACATATTAGAGAATAGATATTGCGACCTTTGTAAAACAAAAGTAGGAAAGAAAAGGACATAAAAAGAACCCGATTCTAATAGGGTCAGAGTAGAACAAGAGTTGGTCAAGAGAGACTACATGATAAAAAAAGTAGATCCAACTAGGTTTCGTTGGGATTGTCATGCACGCCCATACTATAAATGATCCTTGAGGGGTTTTCACTTTTTGAAAAACCGTGTTTTTACCGCCGTACGAAAAATCCCAAAAAAAGCGACGAAATCAAAAAATTGTCAAAAATAATATACATTCATGTATAATTTTTGTCAGGGAAGTGTAAAATTAAAACGAAAAAAAATTACTGGATCATCACTTTTTCACATTTTTTTAGGTTAGATCGCTCGGGTCTGTTCAAGAAGTAGACCGCCACTCGTAAACGATTTTCTATTGACATAAATAGAACAGACAGAACCTGACCTGACAGAACAGCTGAAACTTTGTCGGCGTGTATTTAGAAGAATATTTTACCAGGAACAGAAAGAATGTGGAACCAGTAGAGATTTGTTAGATTCCAATTAATGTGAATTCACGTGGCGCCGTAAGAGCAAGGATGAAGATCTGTTTGACACCTTCTGGAAAGGACATATATTGGGCACGAGAACAATAAAGTGTGTGTGTTCATATATTACGTACAAATTTGGTTAGGTTGGGTGCCACTGATTTAGTGGTGGTTCTCTTCTTGAACAGACCCATCATCAGCTCTCTCTCTCTCTCATCTTTCCCATTAAATCTCTCTTGTTCTCTTACAACCCTAACGCAATTAGAGTATTCGAGGGCTTAGGATCTTTATAACGCTATGATGACCTAGACATTTTTCGCTTTTAAACGGACCTGAAAAATAATTTGTAAAAAATTGGATAAATTCATACTTGCGATTCGATTCCATGAACATTTATTTAAAAAGAAGGATATTTTCAACTTACGAGCAGGTTTTTACTGAAAAATGAAAATCGTAATTTTATGCAAGCTAAAATTGTAACAAATTTATAAATCCATCGAGATTAATTTTTAATGAAATTAATTATATTTTAGAAAAATGAATAACCATTATATTTTTTATAATAATAATAAAAATTCGAGTTCGAATTTTTGTTTATGGTTGGGTCGGGGCTAAACGTTGTTATGAAACCGTCTCGCGTTTAAATATAAATTTCAGTCACTCTTGGAGACTACAGAAGTTTCCTAATTTGGCTAGATTAATATGGAATTTGCCTGTTGGTCAGGAACTCTGACCTCATCCACTCTTAAATCTTAGATAATGTCAAAAGCACAAAGGAGTATATTATATCCGGATACAGTAAACATGACTAACATGACGTCATATGGAACAGATGTCATTTATAGAAGCAATGTGGAATTTAATGGCGACGTGACTTAGTAACTCCCCACTCCTCCTAGTCTTATACAGGGTGATACGAAATTTCCCGTTATGGGAACTGTTTATTAGACCAGCGATCACCAATTAATTTTAATAAATGTGGATTTCATCAGAATCATTTAACAGGTGAAGTAACTTCGAATTATCAAAAGTAAGTTAAGACAAATAATGTTTTGGTAGTAATAAGAGAAGTATAAGATGATGGAAGAAATAAGATACATAGGCCCCCTCCCCCAGAGCTCACTTATAGTAGTATAGAAACCCGAACTGATCTACATTTTTTTTTCGTGTATTCTTGGGTTACATCCCTCTATTTCATCTTTTGTATAAAGTTTCTCGTGATCAAATTCTCCTTCTCTTCAGACCTGGACACGACGCTATTGAATCTTTTCACACCCTTTTCTTCTTTTTTCTATAAGGCGATGATGACAGAGGTTTTTCGCCTTTAAAACAAGCAGACATAATCAAATTCTTATAAACCATAATCGATCACAAACGCAACCAACCTCTTTTTTGATTATCATCGCCGATTCGTGATGAACATGGAACCATTTACAAACTCTTTAAAACTACGAAAATTAAATAATTTCTTCATATTATTGAATGTTTCAAAGTTCACATTCCAAGTCTATCAGTTCAGGCGGTGACACATTCCTATTACTCCATCCTCCCATATACCGGACCGGATTTAAAAACGTATTCACGTTAAAAAAGTTCCTTTTACTAAAGATTTCTCCTCTTAATTAACCTACAATGATGAATTGTTACAGAATGTTCGTACGGATACCAGCGCGAATGCTGGCCCTTGAACTTACCCTTGCGTGATGGGCGGGGAAGGGCATAAGTGGGGGAAAAAAACACTTCCCAACGCCGCTTTCTAACGTGACTCATACTTTCAACGAAAAATACCTCAACATTTTTTTTTAATGTGATGGATTCTAAGCTTTATCAATATATCAAGGTAATTATAATATCTTTAAAAAAAGACCTCGAATAAAAATTGGAAAGCATACAATTGGAATATGGAACTGGTTTTCCTCCACACGCCGGTAGTACTGATGTTTTTAGTCAGGTTAGTAGCGGTTTGTTAGCGATAACCCTAGTGCCAGCATTCGCACCGGAATCTATTACATTTGTCGAGTCGTAAAAGTGACTAAAACAAACAGCTGTTTTTCTACCAATGACGTCACAGTAAAGGCGTGGTAAGTTTAACCACTTGAATGAAGTAGAAGACGCGTGTAGGCGTTCGGAAGATTCTCTTTATCGACGAGAAAACAATGTCCGAGTAGAAACTGGAATGTAATTTAAGAATTACTAAGCTTTAGTTTTAATCTCCTAGTTATTATATCTGCGAGTTATTTCATTTTGAAATTTTACTCACGAATCGTATTTTTCTTTTACGATCTTTTAAACACATTGACTTGGGTCATAAGTAGCCTTCACATTTAACCAAAGTTTCATCTAAATAGTTAGTATAGAATATGAGATATTCGACCTTCTACGGTTCATTTTCACTCATTTTACCATTTACTCTAGAATATTATATTGGAGTCTGTTCCACTCGTAAACAATTATCTATTGACATAACTAGAACAGACAGAACCTGACCTGACAGAACAGTTGAAATACTGTTTGCGCGTACTAAGAGGAAAGAATGTGGAACCAGTAAATATAGGTTAGATTCCTACTTCATGAGTGAAGATCTGTTTGACACGATCTGAAAGGAAATCAATTCATATTGGGCTCCAGAACAATAAAGTTGGTTAGGTTACGAAACCATCTGGGCGTCACTGTCTGAGTGGCGGTCCTGTTCTTGAACAGACTTTTATTTTGTTTTAGAAATGACAAACGACGTTATTCCAGTTCTCAGAAGTGATATATAAACAAAATCCCCCTCAATGGCTCACTTATAATGAGTTTGGGCCTATACTTTATTTATTATTGCTTCGGACTTGGGTCTCACGTTGGGGGAGGGGAGCTGTTAGCACACTGTTGTCAATTTTATAGGCGAGACTGGAAACTTTCTCCCTGTCTGGGAAACGTGACAACATGGCAGGATTGTAAACTCGCCAGCCACCCTCTAATTGATCGGAGAACGGGCGAGCCCCTGATGTCCTGCTACCCCGGAAAGGAGGTAGAGTCCGAAGCAATAATAAATAAAGTATAGCTGGATCTACAATTTTTTTTTCCACGTAGTCTTCGGTTAAATCCATCTTTTTAATCTTTCCCATCACGTCCCTCTTGACCAACTCTAATTCTCTTCAAATTTTGAGGTTATTCGAGGGCTTTTAATGTTCTTTATTGTCTTTTAAAGACTATTTCGCCCGTCAGGTTTTTCGCGTTTAAACAACACGGAGAAAACAATTATCAAAACCGACTTGGTTAATATAATGAACAACTGTAGATGTCAAAATCTTAATTTGTTCAAATTACCAATATCGTAAGCCAAGTTAACATTATCCCGGCAGTTTCAATATGGCGGCCACACTCTTCGCTCCAGCGAGTTTACTTACGTCGCAAATTTCATCGCCGATTTTTGTTGAGATATTCGACCTAATAGGATATTGTTAATTTCCATTTTTTGAAACATAAATCCAGTCTGGAGATAGTGTATAGTATACTCTTTACTTTTTAACATATTTCTCGAGAAATTAGGGTCCGTATGTGAAACCAAAGATTTTTATAATTTCTCGCACGTGTCTGTAAGTCGCAACCATCAACAGACAAGACGATAAAATTCTATATATTTCAAACTTTGTATTGTCACACATATAGGAAAAATATAACAGTAACAAAAAAATTACTTTGGGGTAGTTTAGGACAAAAACTACAGTTATTTTATTTTTGTATTATTTGGGGTATCCAATAAACTGATTACGAATGAAAAAATGAATGTTGACTTAGATTTTATAAAAATAACTGTCCCAATACGCCTAAGGACCCCAAGTCGTCAGGTGTTAGCACACTCTTCACTCTTTCAATTCCTCTTTTTTTTTACCTTTTCTGAATTCAATATTTGGAGTCACGTGTTATAAAATCAGTTTAGTGAATATGAATTAGGCAATCCCGAAAGAACCTAACTGGATCTACACTTTTTTTATGCAGCCTTGGGTTAGATCCCTCTCTTATCATCATTTGTATTAGATCTCTCTTGTTATTTTCCAACCGATGTTATTTAGAGTATTCGAAGCTATGGGGTTTTTTTATGCTTTTTTCTTCCAGGTTTGTTTTTAAAGCGACGATTACCGAAAGATGTTCTGCCTTTAAACACCGATAAAAAAAAAAGATTTCTATCAAATAAGTTCTGGACGAATCCGACACCAGTAAAGCAATCTAAGTCTATATTTAAATATATATCCGTATAATTTTTTCAATTTCGCAAAAAAAATTGTCAAGTCCTCGTAAGCAATGCACGTGTGTAAGTCGCATGATTTACTTGAATGACTACACCGATGATTTTATCCTCTTGGAATAACAACTAGGTTGAAATTACGGTAAAAGTCAAGAATGAAAAACGTGACGTAATAATACCGGTTCTATAGATAAAGAAGGGTGTACATTGTGGCCTAACGCGTGCATTCAAAACATTACTAGTTGGAAAGTTCATGCGGCGTGACGGTGCATCAGGTGGTATAGTCTATATATGACTATTAAATACTCTACATCCAGTTAACATAACGAATTTCTTATATTACTTTTCGATATTGTACGTAAGCATGATTGCGGTCATATACATTACGATAGGAACATGCAATTATTCATGGGCGTCATTACCAGTTCATTATTGGGGGGGGGGGGACATATGCCGGGGGTATGGAAATTTTTTAAAAATTAAACTTCTCAAAACATCGTTTTTATGCATTTATTTATGCGTTTGTAACAGAAATGTAATGTTAAAAACCCTAGTAAAGACAAAGCCCGATGTTTACCTTTTAAGGTTTTAAGTAAATCATTCGTTTTTAGCAAAAATATTTTTACATCTCAAATATTGGGGGGACGCGTCACCCCCCCGGCGATGACGCCCATGCAATTATTGTATCCTCTAGGTAGAAATGTGTCTGGGGTGGAGGAAAAAGGTGCCCCACACTTCGTTTGTTGCGTTTGCTTTCAGCGGTACAACCGCAATAAAAAATATATAAACCTCAAATAATTCTATCTAAACGCCTACCCTACTTTCGTTTCTTTTATCGGTGTAAATAAGAATAAAACGTTTACAAAATTAAACCTTTAATAATTAACTTTAGGAATTAAATGTAGCTAAGCAGTAATTTGTGTACCTAGTTTTCTCTGGAATGGGCTGTACCGTCGTCAGGTTAGGGATGCAAGTAGAAGGGAGGACACGCTCCTTACACCAGACACAATCCTAGGGTACTGTAGTTATTGAAATTCAGAAAAATCGAATTTATAATATCAAAATGGCGGCCATTTTAAACACATTTTTTGTGCAATTTTGTTTTATTCGATTAATAAAAAGTTAAATTAGACACAAATTTAAATTCTGCAAGTAATGGCGTACCTACCCTTCTACGATGACAAATGGAGAAGTTATGGTGTAATTTTGAACACTGTCTTCCCGAGAAAATATGATATTCAGTTACGAGACCCGCCAAGACGAGCGTAGAGAGATAAGGGAGTGGGGAAACTTGTTAATATTATATACACGTCTAAGAAGCCCGTTAGAAGTCAAGAAAGTAGTGATATAAACAATCCAGAGCTTCAGAAAACCTGTATATTGTTTTAAACAAACATACCCTACGTGGGTTCTAACCAATACAATTTATCGGTCTGGGAAAGTACCATAATGTCAATCAAACCTCGTATAAAGAACTCCACTTGCATCGTTCTTGTCACGCAAAATTCTATGGGAAATAATGCACATTATCTTCATTTCTCGACCCCAAGATGCGTGTTTGGCATTATATTTATGCTTTTTTCGCTATAAAGTTGGCAATGCTTTTTGGGATTATGCCAAGTCTATTGTCTACTTGGTTATACTCCGTGAATAAAAATTGTACCAGTTGAACTTATGCCCTTGTTTAAGCCTGCCAAAACACGGCAGACGTGTTGTTAAATTATCGAACCGACTGTACAATACAAGACTCGAAAATCGCTAGTGACCTTATTTCATGGTTTCCATTCCAGATCCTACGAGGGACTTGTCAAACAAGGCTGAAAGTTACTTTAATTCTAGCAATAAGAATAGTTAAATAATTTGTGGAAAAGCACTGCACTAACTTTCCGACAAAATAATATTATTAGAACATATTATGATTAATAGGTGAACATTATTTTACTTGGATGTCCCTCGGGGCTCAATTTAGTAAATAAAGGCTTGGCAACCCCGAGTAATCCTGACTGGACCTACAGTATCCTCAAGGTAGGAATGTGTCTGGGGTGGAGAGGAAAAGAGAATAAAATATAGACCTCAAATGCTTCTGTGTAAACGCCTACCCTACTTTCGTTTCTTTTATCGGTGTAAATAAGAATAAAACGTTTACAAAATTAAACTTTAAAGAATTAACTGTACTTAAACTTTAAGAATTAAATGTAGCTACGCATTAATTTGTTTACCTAGTTTTATTGGAATGGGTTGTACCGTCAAGCCAGGTTAGGAAAGCCTAGTAGAAGGGAGGACACGCCCCTTACACCAGACACACTCCTAGTCTGAGGGTACTGAACACCTTTTTTTCATTTTGTTTTGTGTTAGATCTCTCTCTTTCATATTTCGTATCATGTCATTTTTTCTCTTTTAGGAATCCTGACGCTATTAGAGTATTCGAGGGCAAGGTCTTTACAAAATGGGGGGGGGGGTGTCTAAGCTGTTAAGCAGATCAAAGCCAAGATCAATATTATAACGTGGTAGTAAGGGTAGCGGTGGACCTACGAATATGACGTGTGGTTTCTTTAACAAAAGATGATGAGGATGAACTCAGAGTCTTTGAAAGAAGAGTCTTGCAGGGAATTTGTGGTGTTCCTTTTGAAACTTGGAGTAACCAAGAAACACGTTGACTATGGGAGATCTTTATAGTCAAAAGACCATTTAGGCATCTACGAAGATTGGCTTTCGAAAGGGATTTCAAGAAAAAAATCGAGTGGAGGTCGTCAGAGAATAGTACTAGATGAAGAGGTTGAGGGAATGTTGAAGAGGACCTGCCACCGTGAACACTGGAGAAGGACTACCGAGAGGAAAATTGGAGAGGGCAAAACTATACGCCGCAATCTCCCCAAAAATGATCTGTGTTACTACTTTTAACAAATTTCGTGTGAAATTTTGCAATTTTCCTTACTACAAAGTGTACTCTCTCAAGTATTTCTTGTGGGGAGATAGTTGACATAGCTATAAATTTTCTATAGCTATAAGTTTTAGCTCACTTTTGGCAGTTTGGGGATCGGGTCAGTTAAATATAATCGACAAACGACCGGATAAATACCAAAATATTCGCGTCCATTCACCGTCGTAGTAGAAATTACGTTACAAAAATGATTGCACCGAATTTCTCCGGAGTTAAACGCGTGACCTTGTAGTCACGCCTTGTGGAACATTGACTGGAAAAATGTCCGCCTTACTTGACGAAGAGTAATTTTTATTTACAATTCATAATATTCGCGTCCAATCATCGGTGTACTAACTGAACGTTATAAAAATTATTGTCCTTTTTCTCGAGAGTTTAATGTAAGACCTTGTAATATGGCTTGTGGAGAATTAACCGGACAAATTTCAGCCTTACTTAACGAAGAGACATTTTTATTTTCAGTTTAAAAATGGGGACAAATACGGGAAACCCAGATTAAAAAAAAAAAGGTTCTAGCTCACTTTTGACAGTTTGGGAACAAAAATATTCGCTCCAATTCATCGGCGAATACCAACTGAACGTTTTATCGTTTACAAAAATTATACCTTCTTTTTTTTTTTAAAGATCGATAAGACGTTTTCACGAATAGGGATTTCGTGTTTAAGGCTTCACGATGTAATTACGCAATCGTGACGCGTCATATGACGTCACTTTTATAATTAAACGTAACACAACCGTCGCCTCCATCGGCGACAGGATGTCTGGAGGCGGTACGCAAGGACGCATCGTAACGATGTTATCACAATGTAATCGACCGATATGTCAATACGAATTACGGTCACACAGTGCGAACTCTCGTATACGAAGAAAATGGAAATCAAATTGTGACAGCAGAAAAATCGATGACAAGCTGATATGATAGCGCGGAATTTTTATTGGAGTTTTTTGTGTCTGCTTGATTACATCCTCAACCTTGATAATATTATACAGGGCGAGCCATAATGGGTGTGTTATATTGCAGAAATAGATTCAGGGCTAAAATAAAGAAAAATCTGACTACATACGTCTAGACACGTTTAGTTTTCCGTTTTGTTTATTATTATAGGAATATTTTGTATTATAAGATAGAATCTATTATATATTCATTGATGAAGAACATAAATAAATATAATACAAATGAAGGGGGCCATTTAAGTGAGTAGGGGATTGGCAATATCAAGGGACCTAGCTGGATCCTACACCTTTTGTCATGTAGTTTTGGGACTGATCCCCCTCTTTCGTCTTTCCTATCAGGTCCCCACTTGACCAACTTTTGTTCTTTTCCGAACCTGATGAAATTACATTATACGGTTTATATTATTTTCTTCCTTATTTTGATAAGGCGATGATAAACGAGAGGTTGTTGTATACCTTTAAACAATACCAATAAATAATAATAATTGTTTTATCTAAACAATACAATTTTAGAAATGTACGAGATATTGAGTCCAAGTGTTTAATGGGAATAAACATTTTGTATGTAATCTTTTTCGAGTAAACTAAAATCAAAGACGTTGTGTTTTGTATATTTTCAAAGTGGGGGTCGTTTAACATTTAAAAAATACAGAATATATCTAAAATCATTGGTTGTAGAAAAAAAAATGACAAGACAATAATTTCAAGTTATTTGATAATGATGGATTGTTCAAATCATGAATACAGTTTAATCGGACATTTACCATCATTTGTATATATTAATACACGACGTTTCGAAAGTATAAATCAACTTCCGTTATCAAGTGATAAACTAGAGCATAACTTTTTGCAAATGTCCGATTAAACCATATTAATAATATAAAGACAAAATTAATTGCCTTTTAGTAATGAAATTATTATTGTTATAGGACAAAAGATAATCAAGTTCATTGATAAAAATGTATTTTTTGGTAATTAACATTCATATTCAGAAGATATTACACAAAATTAATAACGTAACACTTTGCATTATAGTAACAGATTATGAGTAAAAACAATTATTCAGAATTTTTTTAAAAAATATTGGTTCTAGGCTACTCTTGGCGTTTAGAAAAAAATAGTGGCTTATTATCATTACAATGAGATATTTTTTTAAATGAATTAACTCAATGATAATAGGAAATATTTTATCAATCAATAACAATCTAATTTCTTTGTCCAACCAACGATTTTAGAGATATTCAAAATTTTTAAACGGCCTTCATTTTGAAAATATAAAAAAACATAGTTGGTGTGTACATTGGGAAAACGTTACATAAATAATATGCAAACCAAATCCGTACTTAATATTTTATCAGTTTATAACATTATAAATAGTTTAGAAAAAACAAACAGAAGAAAAGCATTTTCGAACATATGTTATAAGGAACTTTCTTCTTTATTTTAGTGCTCTGAATTTAAATTATGTTTTTAATAACTTATTTGTTCTCATAGAAAATGTGTTTCTCCATCCATAGATGCAGATTTTAAATCTGTACAAAATGAGATAATTACCATTAAAAAGTAGTTTTTTTTTTGTTTTTTTTTAACATATAAATCGACTGTAAATATTAAATTAACCAAACGATTTTTCTGGTTATAAAAGTTGTCTTATGGGTTTGAAAATTCGATCGTGCCTATAAATTAAATTTTAGAAAAATCGGTGATATGTTTTTAAAAACAAATTTTGCCTGCAAAAATTCTATACAAGGAATCTGATAAAACTTCATTTGGTCCCAAATCGATGACGAATTGTAGAAAAAAAAGTAAGGGACACACATTATTTTTTAACCAAACGATAAAAATTAGACGTGTAAAAGTCCGATTAAAAATCATAAAATGAATCATTCAGAAAATATTGAATACAGACTAAATATTACATTTTCATAATCATAGAATACCAATAATAAAGCACGGATAATTGTTGAAAGTACTTTCGTGACACCATAGATTTAATCATTTATTTTAAAACCTGTTAAATGGTTTCTGATAAAACTTGAATGAGTGTTTACTGTAGTAAAGTTTATCTTTTATGATGTCATTGTTTAAACGCTCTTATCCTTTGTATTTGAAACAATAGTGAGTGGTCTTATCTAACATGACTTATACACAGGGTGATTAATACATTTGTAATTAAACTTCAGGCTTGATTATATGTTCAATAAAGAATGTTTCTATGACTCAATGTCAAAAACTGCTTATTTTTTGTTTTAAGCTATAATTTTGGAAATATAAGTTCGAATTTGGTATTTTAATTTTTTTTTCATATACACAGATTAAAGAAAATAATGTGATAGTTTAAAATATCAATTCTGACTTGTAAATAAACAGACTGCAAGTGATTATCTAATTTGTTATGTGTGCCATATTTAGGCTATATAATGGAGAGGTTTTTTTTCCATTTTTTCGACAGTTAAAAATTTGTAAAAACCTACCAAAAATTACAAATTTGTGTTTTTTTTTTAATTCGACCACAACGATTTTGATTAAATTTTGTATTAAACATTCTTTTTTTACCATCTCATATATACATAGGTATAAAATTATGTGATTGGTCAATATATCAATACTGAGTTTTTACCTCTGATATATCCATGGTTTGTTCTCTGAGCCCCAAAAAGTGGTTTTGGAATTAAATTTGCCATCCGTACAGCATTCTATAGCCCAAAGTAATAGACAATTCAATTTGGTATGTGGGATATTTTGACTATAAATTATTCCTCTTGAATTTGATGCAAAGTTGCTAAAATACACAAAAATTCGATCGTTTCAAAGTCTGTTACAATTATTGAATATAGCCCCTAAAAACCTAAAACAAAAAATACGGGTCACTCTAAATTGTATAAAATACAGGTTCTGTAATTATCGGTTTAAAAAACCCATAAATATCATGGGTTAACAATCCTAATTTCTTAAAATCAACTCCACAAATTTCATTATAAAATAATGATGAAATGAAGGCTAAAGATTAATGACATTTGTGCAGAAAGAAGTTTCCCCTTAACTATGAAAGAATTAATCTCCAAACCACAAATAAAACAGTAACACGAAAAACATTAGAAAGATCAATAAAGCCTTAATGTAATATTAATTAACAAAACAGTTCATAAAAAAACTTTTCACTTTCAAGCTATATGAATGATTATAATTACGACTGATCAACATCAAGATTTGACTTTTATGAGTAGTCTCAATTAAAATAACCAAATTGGTTAACCTAACTAAATAGTAGTTTTCAATGAACAAATTCAACTACAAAAGAGTTTTTAAACACCATATGTGCAATAAATAGAAGATTTGGGCGGAGCATCCTTTATATTGTGTGTAACTTTCGAACGCATATAATTAAATGAGCTCAGCTATCACAACCTAATTCCCACACCCTATACTGTCAGTGTTTAATCAATGGTAAAAGTATAAAATAGAGGCACTTTGTACATAATAAAACCATAAGCTACACAATTACTAAAATAAACAACAGAAAAACATTTTCACACACCCATCAGCAAAATTAAAATAATATTCATCACTATCTTCTCAAAAAACATATCTATTCTACTTCAATGAAAGAAGGAACAAATTTTACGTTTCGGTAACTTAACCTAACCTTCTCACGCACCATTTATAAAACCAAATTAATATTTGTTGCTGTCTTCAAAAATGAAATGTCTGCGAACTACTTTTTTCCATGGTCTCCCCCCCCTTATCAGCAATTTGTTTAATTTTTTTAATAGGCGTATTTAGAAAGATATTTTAGATTAAGTAGACCTTATACTCAAATTGAACTAAAAAGAAGAGACGATATATCTCACTTTTTGCATGTTTTTAAATTTTAAGTTTGTGTTAGTATTTTAATTAATAGTATTTAATGTAAGTATTTTATTGTTTTATAACATTTTCAGCCATGGCTTCTCATGCACGCACTTGACCTAGATACCTGGGCGTTTTATGTTTTCTTGAGGAAAAAAAATTAACGCAAAGATAAATTAAAAGTTGTATATATCATTTTAAAGACCTGTGTAGGCTACTTTCTAAATAACAACATTTAAACAAATATAAAATTGTACCCTCCAATCAATTTGGCTACAAAGAGAGGAAAATCAACTATAAATGCAATAGTCTAAACAATTGACTTTATAGCTGAAGGTCTAGACAAGCATAAAAAGGTAGCAAGTATATTTTTAGACCCCTCCAAAGCCTTCTACTGCGTCTACCATAACTTATTGCTAAGCAAGTTATGCATTGTGGTGTGAGAGGTCACCCATTAAATTGGTTGAGCTTGTATGCGACAAACAGACCAAAGCGAGCCCAAGTTGCAGACAGACTGTCGGGTAATGACCAAGTGAGCTATGCTGTCCTTCAGGGATCAGTTATAGGACCATGATTATTTCTAATATATATATATACTGTATATAAATAATCTGTCATCATATGTAAGAACTGAAGGCTTGATTCAATTTGTAGATGACACTACACTTACAATTAAAGCAGTTTCTACACAAAATTTAGAAATATAATCTCTTATTACAGATTATTATGCAGATCTAAACTACTCCATTTTAATCAAAACCAAAAAAATAACAGCAATGGTCCAATTTTTACATTGGGCGAGAAAGTCATTGAAGAAGTACAATCAGCAAAGTTTCTTGCCCTGTTATTTAAGTGACAATCAATTAAACAGGATGGAACATATTGACATCATATGCAGAAATCTATCATCAAATATATATTTTGTTGGGGACAGTGAAAACATTTTGCACCTTGCGTGTGACCTATTTTTGAACAACTTATCCGTATTTAAATTATGGAATTTCTGTGTGGGAAAAATGAATAAAAAAAATTTTTTATAGAGATTTTGTCAATAGCCTATAGGCTACCAAATTTGATTAAACTGATTCATTCATTTTGTTTGTAGTGTTTTGGTACAGACAACAGATTTTAAACTGTTTGCACACAGTTGTTTCCACAGAGTTACTGTTAAACTATTTTAAATATTCTCTTTCGTAGTCTATTTGTAAGCTACATAAATAAATTGTAAATAAATGTAGCAACAAAATATATATTTTTTAAAAATATGTAATTTTTGAATAAATATTATGATTTCAATCTGTAACCTTTATAATATCATTTTTATAGAACTCTGATCACTAGTTTGACTTCGTTAATTTAAATTTTTATTTAATACCAACTGATTCTTATGAAATAACCACTTTACTTCAATGTTTTGGATCATGTGTTACACTTACATGATTCATTAATTTAATCAAAAATTAAAATTTGAAAGTGGCCAAATTTTAGTAGGCCTAATATAGATGTCTGATTGCTTATAGATTTTTTTAAAAAGGATTTGTTTTCAGAGAATTCTGAAATTAAAAATTGGAGATGAAAACAGTTTTGAGGTAAATTATGAGTACACAATTTGTTCAGCTATCAATATTGATAACGATAGTTGAATCATATGATATCATAATCAAAACTGTTGAGCTCACTTTTATACTTGATTAGAAATTATGATGTCATCTCGCACTACTTTTTCGTACCACCAATAATAGTATATAACAATAGTAAAATCAATTGCACTATTATTAACTGTGAAGTTGAAAAAATTAACACTTAAAAAATTTACAAATCCAACTAGGCCTGTCAACTGACTAGTATTTTTTCAATCCACGCTTTCAATCAATAAATGGTAACTTAGCCAATAAGACTTGAGTACCAATAAACACAATCAATTAAGAGCAGTAATTTCTATTGTTATATGTTTATTAGTCAAGCCTTTATCTACATTGCTATGAGACTGGTAAACAAAACTTGATTCTATTTTTAAATGTGGCTAATATTACTGTATGATCACATTTTTCTTTCTTAATGGAAGTTGTAGTGAATACTAAAAATAAAATGTTTATTTCAGATCATTATACCCCCCTGCCCTTAGAAAAACTTCCATGTATCTTTAGAGTTAGTATGTACAAATTCTACGGTCATTTTAACAGGCCCAATGTTCAAGTCAATTTTCATACAATAAAATAGACATTTTTAGTGTTTCTTTTTTAAATTAAAATAATACGAGAATCTTTGTAAAATTAACATTGCTTTTAATAGAAGTTTTGTCATAAAAGATATAGGCCTAGGCTACTTTATTATTGTTTTACATAAATGTTGCCCAAAGATGTCACAAGGCGAAACAATTGTAGCTCATTTATGTTATTAATTTTTTGAAACTTTAGTTTTAGTGCTTTATTGGATCCTACTTTATTCTTTCGGTCTTTCTCTTTCAGCTGATATTGATGATCTTATAGCTATAAAATGTCTACTGTATGAGAATAATGAGGCAGTAATTGAGTTAGGAAAAAGGAAGGAAATTCAAGAAAGGAAGAGGTGTGCAACAAGGTGTTTGCTTTAATTCTTACTCTTTAACTGTGTGCTGAGTAAAATATTTAACGAGTTAAATTACTGAGTAAAAGGAATTAATGTAAATGGGTTCCATTTCTCAAATAAGATTTGCCAAAAATATTGTTGGTGGCATATACAAATGAATTTTGGATGATTCTTCCATAACTAGTACAGATTGTGGGCTGCTACTCTTGGAAGAATTTAGTAAGTCACATAATATTAATTTTTTTTATTGATCTACATATGACGAATTCAATTTTACAGAATTTTATGATTGTTTGTTTTTGTGAATACTTTACCCATATAGATTTACTTAGGTCCTAAAGGTTTATAAAAATACAATTTTAAAATGGCATTGATTTGTCCATTATGCCCTGATCTATGAACTATATTGTTTGATTGATTTGCGTAAAATATTCCAAATACATCAAAACTATTTTTTAAGATTTTGTAAAATAACTTAATTCAAGATTTGGTAGAAAGCTACCACCCACAAATAAATTTTAAAAAAAAATTCTATAGTGTAATCTGTTCATAAATGTAGTTCCAAAAAAGTTTAGAACCTAAAAAATACAGTTTTAGGAGATCAAATAACCTATCTGCCCTAATTATTTCAGAATAACTGATGAAACACTACGGTAGGGTATATAGTCACATAAATATAGCTTATTGAATTACAAAGAAAAGAATGGTTTCATAGTTTAAAATAAAATTTACTAATGCTTTTATGAGTTGTTCACAAAATTCTGGAGAGTAGGCCTAATATTAATTTAAAGCAAAAGTCAAAAGAAATCTGTTCAAATTTTTTTAGAAAGAATGTGGCCTAAAATAGTTGTAATTGTTTATAAATAATTCCAGGTATATATAGTTTGCAATGGATTAAAATTGGGAAAAAAATCATTAAAGAGCAATTAAAACAAGAAATTTAAAAAAATATGAAACTCACTATTATCAGTAGCCTATGCTCTACGCTACGCTATTCCAACATTCATAAAAATTACATTACCTAAGCAAAACTATTATATATTATACTAAGAAACTATAACAAATAAATGAGGAACTATTTAGAATAAATTTATGTGGAGTTCTTGAAAATATTTTCCAAGTTTCTTGACAACAACAAAATTGTATATACCTTTACCAGTTTCAAAGTTTGTTGAAACACAATGATTGTTACAAATCAGTAATAATATACTGTATACTTTACTAGTTTCTGCATGTACTGCTGAATCTAAATACAGTATACTATTTAGACCACTTGAAAAAAATAGTAAATTTTATTCCCCAGCACAATTATGCAACACTAACATAGGCCTAACTGAAAATAAATTATAAGTTAATTTATCACAAATGCCCTCTCGCTCTGCAACATTTGTCACTTTAGGATTAAGGTAGTTCTATTAGCTTATATAGGTCTAATAAAGAAATACTAATCTTTCATTATACCTATAATGCAAATTAATTAATCTAAGATAAATAAAACATTATTTATTTTATAATAAATTTAGTAATATTTTTAATAACTTGACTTGTGGGTAGGCCTATTCCTCAAAGTAAAGTTTTCTTTCCTTAAAAAAAAATTTATATCATACTAATCCCTTAGAAATAGGTGTTTGAAAAATATTTAAATAGCCTAGATCTATTACAATTTTTTTTTAAATTTGGCAAGATCTTAATTTAAAATCGATTTGTTATAATTCTATATAAAATAAAACATGAGAAGCCTACACAATAGCGCATTGAAATAATGGGTGGGGCACCACTTATTCCACAAGCCAAACAAGGAGCTTTAAAACTGCCATATGAAAGTTCATTAAACCAAACTTCAACAATTACTCATAATTTTACGCCAATCCTAGTTTTAAAACTTAATCGATAAGGTGAATAGCCGCACCAATGAAGAAAAAAGTGGCAACACTGTCGGAAATTGTGCTTCAGGCACTTACGGTGCCCTGAAGTACGGTACTTGTCGAACGAACAAAACTCAAAATGTTTATACAAGTAGAAAATGATTTTAAAATTAAATAAAACTAAAATATAAATAGACACGATTTGTACAAAACTTACTTCTTCCCGGCGCATTATTTCGACTTGCAATCGTTTGTGATATTCCTCACATTCCTCTTTGTACTTTTCCATTTCCTCTTTAGTCTGCCTCATTTTCTTTTTAAGCACATCTAAAAGGGTACCTTGCGTTATATTTGTCGTCATTTTGAATATATATAGTTCTTTGAAAAGTTCAATTAATTACTAAATAACCACAATAAACTCAACACACGACACTGGAAAACACACGGATCACGCAAAGATGGTGGACTAACGACTGAATGGTCTCGCCAACTCGGCTGCTTTCAAACCGCTGCACGAACACAATCAATGCGCGCAGGTGGTACGAAAAAGTAGTGCGAGATGACATCATAATTTCTAATCAAGTGACTTCAACAGTTTTGTTTATGATATCGTATGATTCGACTATCGTTGCGATTTCAATCAAACCAATTTTATTTATTATAAACATAATATACTTGTCATAAATTACTAACTAAGCGGTTTGCGCAGGAATACATTATGATTCACCATTTTTAGCCGGAAGGCGGTCTCTATAAATGTTGCCTCTTGATAAAAGTACTGTAAACTTTCGATTATTAAAAAAAAGTAAATTCAAGATTACCTTTATCTTGACTGATATGAACGCTCGCTTCTCTAAAATTACTTAACACAAATCATCAATAATCTAACATATTTAAGTGTTTCAACTAACACTTCATAATATCCTATAGTCCCATAGTTCATGATTTTACTTAAATTTGAGAAAAAAAATTTTCAAATTAAAAATCGACACAGTTATAGCAAATGAGTCTTCTGGTGTAGCCTATTTAAGATTTACTTTAAACTTATAATTTGAAATACGTCAATCTCTATCAAGGGTCATGCAAATCATTTAAAAAAATTGTTTTTTTTCCTTTAAATTTCTTCCATGTTTGCAACAATTATCAAACCTGAAAGGCCTAAACCGTATACTAAATTTTAATAGTTGTATATATGTAATCTAAAAAATGGTTTTCTCACATATACATAGTATAGAGAAAGGTATGAGATGTGTAAAAAAAAAAAAAATCGTTGTCAGAGTTTTTTGTGTGGATATATTTTTTTTGAGTTCCCCCTGAATCCAAAAGAATGGTTTTTTGAGAGATGTCTGTTGTTCATCTGGTTTCTGTCCCCTATCATATGTGTAGTGTTCTACACCCCAAAACACATCGCCAGATTTAAATCAAATTTGGTAGGGCCTATGTGTGCATATTTTGGCGATAACTCAAGACATGTTTTTTAATAATTTAAAATTTGGAAGTTGCTACCATAAGAAGAAAAAACACAAAGTTATGATTTTTTTTTTCAAAATCATCCAACGGTTTTGATCAAATTTTAATCAAGTGTTAAATCTAAAGAACCTAACCAAAATCAATTATCACTGTTGATCAATTATTAGTTGTCACTGAAAAAGTAAAAGTGAATAGATTTTTATTTATTTATTTTTTTTTTTTGGTTTAGGGGAGTGAGTGAGAAAGTTTGAAACAATGTTTTTGCATCTTTTAATGAATTTTAAAGCTGTCTAATATTTGATGGTTTACTAACCCAAATTGAACCAAGATAAGATGGCACCTTTCAATAGAGTCACATAGTTTGAAAAAGTTGCACAAAATTAGCTATTAGCTCAGTGTAGGACCTACAGGTTGAGAAATTATTCTTCAAAAACCATGTATTAAAATTTCTAAATATATATAATGAACTAAAAATGGTATGAATTTATGTAATTGTAAGATCAACAGACACTTCATAGTCTTATGTATCTATGTATCTATGAAGGAATACCTAAAAATGTGTAATAAAATATTTGTTAAACTATCCTGACAATACATTTTAAATCTAAAATTATTTTAAAATAAACATTTGAAAATATATATTTAACTTCAATTTTCACAACAAGAAAACATATCAAGATATGTTTTGACAACAAAGTTGTCATCTTTAGGTGTAATCAGCACGCAAACTCAGTAAAATATATCTACTAGGGTAGGTTAGGCAAAGAACTTTATATAGAATGATGACAAATTGAAGGGACAAGCACAATAAAATTAGTGATAAAATCATAGTACTGTAACAGAAATTTATTTTTAAAATAGATAAATCATAGAATAAAATATCATAGATAAAAATAAGATACAAATAAATTACAGAGTTTAAATAAATAATTGTACCTTCTAGAAGTTTATGTGTTGATAGTAACTTATGATGCCAACTTGAGACATTAAAACATTGTTTTGTTTGTTTCCTTGCGGAAATTTGAGTATAAAAAAAAATTAATTATTACTTATACATTTTCAACAAGTCTAACTCAATATACTGAAATCACTTCCATAAGAAATAAAACATTACAATTGTCATTAACAATTTGTAGATTACATTTATATTTTTTTGTGTTTGTGTAAAAGTTTTAATGATTTCATATATTTAAAAATACTTTCCCAAACTCTCTTAGATAACACAAGACTAGAAAGTCAAGTTTCTAAACCATGTGACCATACTTGCATCTTATGCTACTTACATTCAAACTGTTTAAGATTAATAAAGGCACACATGGCGTAGAAGTTGTTTGCTGGTAGATGACCAAATATGGTAATGATAACTTGGCAAAGGCAAGGAATCAGGTTTTGCCTTAGGAAGGCAATGAAGAGAAAGTACTATGTGCTAATTCTTCTTAAAGATGAGGTATAGTACATCTGGTTCCAAAAAGTAATATATATCAAATCAAATTTAATACTTCAAATGACTACTTAATCAGAAAATCTGGTCAAATCAATCTGAATAAATTAGGCTTAAAATAATAAACATCGGACAAGTTCACACCCTTAAACACACAAAAATGGGAGGGGGGAAGCTGACAAAAACACAATTAAACATTAAGACAAAGGTAAATGTTTATTTTCTTGTGGCCAATTAATTCTGAATGATTATTTTATTTTACGTATACCATTTGGATTAAGTTAAAAATGTTCACATTTCACCAAAATTTGATGAAAATTCCACGCACTGAATTTGAGATAATCAAAATTTTATGACTATCATTTTCTCTTTTTAACTCCTGAGAGATGGCGACTAATAAGTTTTGTTTGCGTCCTTGGTAATTATTTTTTATCAAAATCGTCATCAGGATTTTTTATTTTTATATTATGATTGCCACTTTAATTTTGAGTTATAGAAAAAAAATTAAAACCTCAATATATAGCCAAAATATGCCCCACATATAAAAATTCGATCAACATTGGTCAACTTATATGGGTTATAGTTTACAAAGGTGATAAGACATATTTCAAAAATACAATATGGATCTCAAAAACATATGTTTTCTTGAAAATTCAAAATATTTTTCAAACTCATATGAAAAAGATAAATTGCTTCTTCGTGTATTGCCATGTTTTAAAGCCTACGTAATTTTTAAATGAAATCCAACTATAATAATTACAACTGCAAAAGTACTTTATCCTTCAACATACAACAAAAATAAACTCATAGTGTTTGTGATTAAGGTTAGGCCTAACTGTTTAAGAAAAAGAAAAAGATTTAATCTCTTGTCATTTATTGGTTTTCAAGATATCGGTATTGAACATTTTTAATGACTATCATTTGAAAAATGTAGAATATAAATTGTTGGTTTATGCTATACTGATAAAAAGTAACATAACAAATGATATACTAAATCTGATCTCAATAGTCATCTATATCCGAAGTTAAATGGGCTTTTTTTCTTTACTTTTATAGAACCTAATGTTTCACTCCATAGTTTTGAATCAACCTGTATGTCTAATTACAGAGAACTGTGCATGTTCTGCATGGGTTCACTCCAACTGTGTACACTAATTTGTGCTCCAACTCATATAAAACCTCTCATTCCCTAATAATACTATTATTTTTCTTTCTTTGTGGGTGTTTACTATCGCCATAGACAAGAGAGTAGGTATTGCCATTTGTCAGACTGCTTTGTTGGGAGTTCTTAATTTCTAACATTTAAAAAAAAAAAACCTTATTTAAAATCTGTAATCAGGAAAACTGAATTTATTCAAAATCCATTAATAACAGTTTGGGGTTGACTTCCAAACAAGTAAAAATTAAATTATATATATAACAAATTTATTAATTTTGTTACAAGTCTTACTTCTTGGAACACAATTTTATAAACTAAACATAAATAATATGATAGAGGCTACTTTTGTGATGGTTTCTTCTTCTTCTTTGACAATCGTGGTTTCATAATAATGACTCTCGTTTTTTAAGTTGTATTTTTAATGAATTGACTATATATTATTATGAAATATTTTGTATATTGAAGTATAGATGACTTGAAAATGATCTATTAAGACAGAAACCAGGTTTGTCAAAAAAAAGAAGAAACAGTCACAAACATAGAAATAATCTATTTACATAATTTTTTTTTCTTGCAAAAGTTAATTTATTTAAATGGTTTACTTTCTAACGTATAAGTTATCAAAAAATAAAATAATTTTGAAATATTTACTGCTAGGCTATATCCATTTTGAGGGTGCCTGATATTAACAAATTGTTTTTTTTTTAAATAATACATCTGTACACTGATCTGAGAATTAAACGTGTCAACCACCAATCATATTTATTTTTTAAATATAGCAAAAAATATAGGTATTTTTTATGAAATACCTAAAGACTTTAAGTATACCTGATTTTTTTAGTACGAAAAAGCAAGCTTTCAAAAAGTATACAGTTGAAATAAAAATTTTGTAAAATATTAAATATTTTGGAAATGCATTGATATGGAAACTCAAATTTAGCACAATTGTAAGAGGTTCTTTTGGTGAGAAGATTACCTCTGAAAATATACACTTCGTAATTAGCCTATGTTTTTAAAACTTGTTGGTTTTTAATAAACTATTTTCTTCTTTTTTTTATGACTTATTATTAATATAATTAAAACATTGATTACTAATTTTACTTTGAGGAAATTAAAAAATTATATTATTCACGATAAATATCTAAAAGCACGTTCTTTTCTTGTATTTTGTTAAATTTTAAATATTTTTAGAAAATATAGAGTTTAAGAAAAAACAGTATTCAGTTTCTAGCAAAAATGTATTATAACTTGTAGAAAGCATATTTATAAAACAAATTTTCTTTGATACTAAAACAGAGCTACTAAAAAAATATTTTTTCTTTAGAGAGAGATCTAAGCAAAGACTAGATAAAGAAAAGAGTAGTTCCAACTAGTGTACCTTAGGATTGTCATACCACCACTTATACATGAGCTCCTGAGGGGTTTACAAAACTATAAGAGTTTATTACAAAACTGTAAGATCGTTTTATTAAATTTTACTTTTGACATTGGCCAAAAAAGTTGTATCTCAAAATTATGACACATCCCAAAAACACCTCTTGGAAATGTATAAAATTTTATTTTTCTAAATCAATATATTTCCAAAATATTAATTGAATTCCAACATCTAGGAGCTGTAGTTTTTCCCTCAGTGTACATATGATTGGTCTATTTTGAGGAAACTTTAGTTAAAAGTGTGCTATACCCAGACGAAACTTATCCATTGAACCGTTTGCAATCTCATAATTTTCTTAATAGAAATAAGATAAACTGATTTAATAAATGGTAAAATGTTCATAAACATATAAAATATCATTTATAGAACACACTAATTTGAAATTTTCAATACTACCTAATGACATTTATATATGATAAAGAGGGAAAACATGACGTTAACCGCGGTTGGAAACCCAATCGTAATAATGATTTTCAGATTTCTATGAATTATACAATGGATTTTTTATCTTTTTTCATAAAGGTGTCTAAAATTTTTAGTAAGATTGCCAGAAGTTAAATCTTAAATGTTTGAAAGTGATTTTCTAAGCACTAATACAGAGCATCACATCATTTTTTTTAAATTCTCGTGGTAGCACACACTATTAATTATATTTTTAACCCTCCAAGATGCCCTGTATTATCCTACTTACTTATACTATAATTATTTCCTAAACAATTTTTCTTTTTCTTTGCTACTAATGAACTTTAATTTTTTTAATATTTGTATATCTATGTTAATAAATTTTCTAAACATATATTAATCAATAAATACTAAATGAAAGCAAGTTATTATCATTAATTTATGTACTTTGAACTAAATGGGATAAGCTATATTCCAGTTAACAAATTTGTGTTGCTTAAAAATTGTTTACATAGCTTAGAAATACTGCTGTTTTCTGATATGAAGGTCTAATATGAAATATTAGTTTTTTAGATATTGGTATCATTGTAATAAATAAATATTATAACATTTATATAACTGAGAGCAGTGTTTAAATTATATACTTTAATTATACTTACATAATCGTAATGTCTAGAGTAACAGTTAAATTTTCATCTGGATTTCACAAAAACATTGTCTTTACAATGGCTTGAACAATTTTTTTTTAAACTTGATTAATGGAAGACAATTATGATAATAAACAAGACAGGAGTGTAATTCAACAATTACTGAGACAGCTTTTCTTTTTCCAGTAAAAATCTAAAAAGATAAAAATATTTGTTCATGTCAGGAGTTGTAGCAATAGCCAATTTTATCAATCATCAAAAAAGTAACTATTTAAAAAAATTTTTGAGTTTTCCCCTCTTGTATTTCTTATATAGAAACATAAGTAAGTTATAGGTTTTGGTCTGGTTTTAAGGTTTAACTAGACCATGCAACGAATAGATTAATAAAAATACTGTGAAAATGTGTTCAGTCATTTGATTTATAGAGACATGTTCAGACGTTATAGATTTTTTTATGGACTGGACCTTATATAGAAATACAGTCTGCTAGAATTAATCATGCATTGGATGCAACAGGGAAGAAAGAGAAGATAAGTTCACTAAAATGAGGGGATCACTGATGGAATACAACAATAAGGATTGGAGGAAGGAAAATTGGAAGATAGAGTGAATTGGGGAAGATGGATTAAGTACACGAAGATGCTAGAGAATTTAATGCCTAATTTATAAACTTTAAAAAGAGCAAAGATAATACTCTATTATTTTTTTACGTAAAGGTCACAATTAAAAGTTCAAAAACAGTAAAATTATAAATCAATAGCTAATATAAGAAAGTTCTCCCCAAGTTATATTTCGATAGTACTGTATGTATGAAGTAGCCTATAGTTGTTTGTCACACTAAAAGTTAATTTGAAGAGAAATTTGTGAAGGTTGTTAAATACTAAAGTAAGGTTGTCATCGAATAAAGACAAAACTTTCTTTATGAACAAGTTGTCTATTATAATGATAACAGTATGCAACCACCAAGTGTGAAACAATATGTTACGAATTACTATTAATATTAATTATGCCTAGTCAGTCTAATGCTTAGCCAAGTATATATTAGAAATGTTAAAACTACAACAGGCTAGCTAGGTTTAACCATAAAAAAATCTAATCTAACTTTCCTTGATGTCTCTTTTTTGTTACTTTTAATGAGTCAATATTATTTGTGACATTTTTGTTTTTTACACTGGAAAACATATTTTAAAAGAAAAAAAAAAATAACCATAATTGGAACTAATACTGTTAGATATTTTCTCACATTTACTTTATGATTTTTAGTTAAAACATACTATTCCAAAAGTTAGATAGGCTAGGTCTAAAATAAATAAACTCTACACAAACACATGTGTAAGAGGGACATTATTCAAACATTTATCTCAAAAGAATGTTTAACCTCGTCCTTGCTTCAATAAAAATGCGCACACATATGAAAACCTACAAAAATACCCAGACACATATTTCAAAACTATACTTAGCAGTAGTTTAGCTGATGTATTAATACAATCTGGCAACACTGCATCAAGGACGCGCCAACTGATAACTGGTCAAAGTAAACAACTACAATGTAAATAATTTAAAAATACTTTGTTAAACTTTGACTATTATTGACTAATTCGTTTATAAATTACAGTTAGACTATTATTTAATACTAAATTATTTATCATAAAATTATTACCTGTTTTTGCATCATACAGTTAGGTCTAACCTTAAATATTCTAGACGTACCTTGTTTTTGTACTAACCCTTTTTAATTGTGAATTGAGTATATTATGCAACTCATTTTTGATTATACTGAATTTCATTAAGGTATCCGAACTGAAAATAGAAGATCCAAACGCTAAACCAGGATAATCCGCACATCTTCTTCCTCTTCTTCGTTGTTCTCTTTCTGCTATTACCTCCGTTCGTTCGCTGGTACATCTTAATTTGGCTAATTCTTCAAATTCCGGGTCTTGTTCTTCACGATCACTAAAACTGCTTCCATCCCCGTCCAAACGTTGAGGTAGTCGATCGTTGTCATTGAGCGATTCCTCACGTGGTATTTCAACAGCTGACGCATTGTTGTTACTGTCACCCTCTATTACAGCTGTAGGCCTATCTACAGCAGTCGTGGCTGTATTATTATTTAAAACACTCACTGTTGTTGTTATCTGGTTGTTATCAGTTGTTTCATTTGGTGTGATACGTCTTCTATTTGATTGTGGTCCATATCGGTGAACACGGGTTCCATGTTTTATTGAGCTAGTTTTATTTTGATCAGCCATTACACTTCGACGCCTTTCATTATTCTTACGTTTCTGCCATCTTGTTTGAGGATGAGACGGTAGCGAAGCTTGTACACTCTGTCCACTACGTTTGGAACTAACAGAGTGGCGGCGAGCTATTGCGCTACAGCGTGTCGACATCTTGTGGTAGAAATGTAAACTAATGTTACAATTTAAATTGAATAATTCTTTGGTAATTTCATAGTTATCTACTTTTTATTAGACGATGAATGAAAAATGTAACCTAACCTATAATTTATCAACTACAGATCGTAATTTAAATTTTACAACGTTGTTACATCAAATTTTAACTCCAGACTGAATGAAAAGTGAATGTACTATTTCTTTTAAAGTGTGTAAAATCTATAATAACTTTACTACTCATTGGAAAATTCCCGTAGTCACGGAAACGTAGCCCCTCCAGATTTTTAAAGAAAATTCGTCATCTGTTCGGGATAGGCCGCCATATTTGGAGTGATCGTCTCTAGGTTATTTTAGGATCAGCTGGGACTATATTTAGCCCCCTGGGTTAAGTTTCGTAGGCTATGTAGCGGGCGCTGGCCTAGATTATTATTCATGTCATTAAATTGGCAATTTATCAGGGAATTATTGCGATTTAGATTATTTAACGACGGCAATCGAGATTATTCGTTCACTGATCCCACCAATACGAGTAATTTGTATTATTTTTGGATATATTTTACGTGTTAGTAAGTAAACTCTGCAGATATTGCAATTTACACCTCATTTTGTACAAATTTGATAGGCTATTTAAGTAATAGTGGACAAATTCGATACCCATAAAACTTGCATTTTCCAATTACAGATCCAATTAAGATTAGTTTTTAATTTCCAAAAACATAACTTTTTCCTTGTAAGACTTTTCACTCCACCATTAAACAGCTTTAAATCAGCATCTAAATTACAGCTAAACATATTTTCTATGATAAAAATAAAAGTTATCGCCAAATAACAAAATTCTCAACATAACCTCAATTAAAAAGATAAAAAATTCTAGTTGTAAGAATTGTATTATAATTTTAGTTAAATTTACCAAATAAACTAGGTTTTACTATTGCTTGAATATGAATGGTTGGGGAATTTCAAAATGGCTTTTTTGCTACTTCTTTCTTATTTGAACATCCTTCAACTATTTTTAAGGTTAGGTGATAGCCTAATTACTATAGTAAGGGCCGCAAGGGTTAAATATAGACTGATAAGTGCTTGGAGATTACGAAGAGCTAGTATTCTAGTAAATTACCAATACATAGTTTTTTCCCGATATTTCTCCTATACAAGATAAATATGTATTAAAATGGCTAAATATTTTATATCTAAGGTGTTGCGAAAAAAGTGGACTAGCTATTCATTCTCGGACTTTATGCATCAAAGAAATATCAAATAACATAATATACCGTTAATAATCATGGAGTGGCGTTATTTTCTATATATATATATATCTATTGTTATTAACTCTAAAATAAAAAGTGCACTAATTAATTTAATTGTTTAATAAATAATAATAGTAGTGTATTTTTGGGTTTCCATTGATAAAAATGATCAAATTTGTTGGTATTAGGTTAACTTTGGGTGTTTTAGACAATTAATAAGAAATTGTGTTTTTAGTTTTTTGTCGATAACTCGGTTATCCTTTGACAAGAAAAAAAATTGTTTTATTTGTCGTTATAAAAGGACCTCTTGTAACTTTTTTTTAATTAAAGGTTTTCGAGTTAGAATTTTAAACGTCCTCAATTTTTAAAATTATAAAAATAAAATCATAATGTTTGGTACACTTGTAAAACGTAACATAACAAAATTCTTGTACCAAATCTGAATAGAATATCTTATCTATTTCTAGAGAATGCTTTTATGTAAAAGAATAAAATTACAGATATACAGATTGTGAAGTGGAATTCGATTATATAATGTTACTAAATTTTGTTGGTTTTGATGTATATAATACGAAAATGAATGGTCAGCCCACCTTTTTCGGGACATCTTGTATTGTCTGTAAAATCAACGGTTTTTTGAAATATTTTGTATTTAAATTTTTTTAATGAACGTCATATTAACTTTTTTAAATATCTAATTTGATGGTTTACTGGAAGTAATACCATAAAACATTCTGCCGAATTTGGTATTTATATTTAAATTAGTTTTGGAATTTTATTTTGTTTTTGAAAACAAATTAACAATACGACAAACGAAAAAAAAAAGTTTTAGTGCATCTTTACTTATTTAAATAGGCTAGGGATATTTTGGGAGTAGAACTCCTACAGTTTAACAGATTTTAACGCCTGAATTGGTTTCCGCACAAATGTTAAAAAGATGGAACCCAAGTAGAAGGGATTAAACTTTTACCATTAACCCCACGTTCATTTATAAACATCTGGGTTTATATTAAGAATTTGTTGTTATGAGAATACATTTAAAATTACACCAATCAAATAATATCAGCTGTTATTGATATAATCACAAATAATTTAAAGCAAACGAAAGAAAACTGTGGTTATTTGTTGAAGAAGTGTTGCGATTATTTGTTTTTGACAAAATATGGTATTTATCAGTTCGTTTAGACTGGCTTATACAAGGTTTAAAAATAAGGTTGTCTTAAGTTTGTTAATAGATTTTCCAATGTCTTTTCCATGAAGTTTTTAAAGTTTATTGAAATGCTTCTCAATGTACTTTTAATAGAACAATTAGAGGGAACAGAAACTTATACCGAAGGCTTGTTTATCACAGCAACTACATGAGAATTATGCTTGGACTTAATAATGAGAAACCAACATTGATTCGTATTAACAAGCACTAAGGATGCCAGCCCAAGTTACAAATTGACCAAACAATGAACGCTTCAAATCAATTTACAACAGTGTTTAAATTAAAAGTATTTATATATCACAAAATATTGCTACATTTCGAGTATTCTAATATTATTATACTTGAAATTTAGCAATATTTATGTATGTAATTAATTGGCTATATTTTTGAAGATACAATAATTTCTTGAAGTTTGGATACAAACATTTTGAATCGCCCTGTATAAAGGCAAGTAATTTAAAATTATACAGAATTTCCTACACATTTGCAAGAATGTATTTAATAGATAACACTAACCTCTTCAAATTTAATTAGGCTACTGCCAAGTACAGTCATTACTTAATAATATAGACCTATCTTAATTGTTTAAACTAGGACAGTCTGAAATAAAAGGATAAAAATATTGAGACTGAATTCCATTTCAAGCCCGTTTGAAATCCAAATATATATTAGCGGATCTTTGTAACTATTTCCCCTTACTTTACCAGATCTACGAAAGTATCTGGCGGGTTAACAAATTCATGAGTTTTGCGAAAATATTCTTTTTGAGATCTGTCAGTCCAAAAACGCTGTGAAATGTTGTCTTGAGTCTTCGTAGTTCTCATGAGTGCAAACGTGTGGACAAATTTTGGTAGTTGGCATATCGCGGGACTATTTTAAAAGTTTTTTTTTCGTTAACTCAAAATGTATGAGCATAAAACCACACAACATTATACTTTAAAATAAAAACCTTAAAATGTGTTAATTTTCGATGAATATATGAAAATAAAATGAAACCATTAAAAGGAAACAGCAGTTTAGGTAAACCCGGCGCAGGTTATGCAATAATGATACACCTTAAGTACCACTTTTGCATAAACAACGCCGTGAATTGCCCAAAATTAACAGATATCCAGCGCCAAGTGTCATTTATAAATGCAATCTTATTAGCAACTATTAATACATTTGGTTATGAAATAGACATCGTGTTTTCTTGATGTACGATTATGTTAAGAAGCCTATATACCATACCAAGTTTGAATAAAACCTGTACGTAAATGCAACTGTCAAAGTTTTGTCATTATAGATAAAGAAAGGGTTTTTGGTCATTACCGGTTCGTGTGTTATCAATAATTTTTTTTTTTTTTTTTTTTTTTTTTTAAGAATCGGACATTAGGGCCTTACAACAGAACAGTTTCTAAATGCGTTTACTTTCAGAAGTTAAATATTAAATTAGGCTATTAACAGTTTTTAACCTTACTTTTTCAATTTTACATCGTACGATTTTCCACAATAGCTCTTGTTTTGCAGCTTTGAAATCTACACCTAATGATATTCAAGAGGATTTTGTAATATAAAAAATAATAGAAATATTACTAAACTCAAGTTTGTTAAAAATATGAACTAGAAATTTGAGAAAAATATTAATTTTTAGTTAAACAATGTTTTCTTTAATTAGCCTCATGGCCGATTTTTTTTTGCTTTTTTACCTATTTAGAATCAGAGTTTACGGAGTGATGGCGACCAATAAGTTTTGTTTGGTCTCTTAGAGGGTTCACTTGAGCAAAATTTGATGTAACTCGTTAAAGCCGATTTTGAGAAAATTGTAATTTTGTACTTTTTCCTTATGACAGCTATACCAAAGATTTGAATTATCAAGTAAATGAAAAAAGTTCCCATGCATGACTGAAATATGCGCACATACCAAAATTTGATTAAATCAGCCAACGCTTTGGGTCGTATAGTACTGGGCATACGATAAAAGAGAGACTACATTCCAAAAAAGGTTCCGGGACCTCTAAACGGATATATCATCAAAAACATTGACATCGATTTTGTAACCCATCAAATGACTTTTCTACATACCTAACCTAACCTAACTTCAAAAAACACGACATCCATTTTTTGACCTATCAGATGATTTTCTCTACGCATCTAACCTAACCTAACTCTATATTAAGCGAGAAAGTAAAAAGCAAACGAAATTAGCCTATCATGTCAGCATATCACTAGCGTGTCGCGTATTTTTCATTTGCTAATTATGTGTGCATGGACGAGTTTGCAAGAATATTAAAAAGTTGTCGCAAAGTTTGTAACGATATTGGAGGTGTAGACAGCCTTGAGTATATTGAGAGAAATGTATTTGTACGTAACGATGCAGAAGGGCGGAGGTGTAGGAGTGAAATACAGATGGCATTGCATTCTTTTCTAGCCGTGCTATTCTTGGACAACCAACATTGTTGCCATGGTTGAGCTGAGGTCGACGTTCGTTCGGCCGATCACAAACTATCTTAGTCCTACATTAAGACACTGCAGACTCTACTGCCATATTGAATTCCAAGCAATGTTATATGTGGCAACAGATTAATCAAAAATAATGTTACACAAATTATATCTGAAAGTTTATTATTTTAAAGTTTGAAAACTTTACAGACGTCGTCTAGTTTTTGTTATTATTAAAAAAAAGGTATTTTGTATTACTTTCTTAGTTTACGAAGTAATTTTGGTTAGCGTAAAAAAATGTCAGCCTCCATTTTTGACTGATCTTACGGTTTCTAGCTTTAGGAAGCCGTAAAAATGATTTTTGGCAACCCTTCGTTGTCGTCTGTATGTATCGGCCATGAAAATTAAGACAGGAACATGAATTTCAATAGGGAACTATAGTGTGTTCATATAGTACCCTATTGAAATTCATAAAATAACCTATTAAAAATGTTAAAATGATGGCCAATTTAACAGTTTTTAGAATCCGATTGTAAAACCAAAGATCCTTGAGGTATAATTTCACGCGCATGTCTTTCCTTCTGTCTATCGCAAACAGTCTACAGTAACAAGAAGATAAATCCTATATATTTAAAACTTTGCATTTATATTCTTCGTATTGTCCCACATATAGGAAAAATATAGGAGTAACAAAAAATGACCTTGGGGTAGTTGAAGGGTAAACAATATAGGGTTGAAAATATTTTATGGAAATATTATGTGTGATCAAATAAAACTAGAAGTTATTCCGATTACGAATATGTATGTTTATTTGACGATAAATTAAATTGTTTGGACTAGGCCAAATTTACAGTACCTAACTTGAACAAGGCGTGACCTACAAATGTAAAAATTAAATTTCAGTGCGAAATCATAAGGAGATAAACCTCAAAATATAAAAAGTAAAAGCTTTTTATTGAAAACATTCTAACTATTTATAATACTTGTTTATAAACATTTTTTCATTTTGTTATCTGGGGTGTATATATTACCTATATCTACAAATTTTTCGGATTTCCTACTCGAGAGCAAGCTACGTATAATTGACTGTGAGAAAAGCAGGAATCTTTGAGACTTATGCCGCAATACTTTAAAAGTTTGTCCCTGCGATTTGTTAATAGTAAAACTATAGGCTAGTTTGATTGGAAAGGTAATTCAGTCGATATCAGTGGTATTCTGGGTATAAATACTGTATTTCCCTTGCATTTTCGGTCATAAGTTTCAGCCTTTTTATCTTCCAATGGACACCCTTAGAGACAAAACGGAAACCTTCTTCACGGATGGGCAATAGAGGACTATCACACCATATACCCCCTTACATTGTACTGGGATTCGTTTTTGAGTTTTACCGGCACGCACATTCCAGACTTCTTTTTATTACATATATTGATTACGAGATCTGTTGGGGCTTTGCCGATGTCAAGAAAGTAGTGATATATACGATTACGAGGATTAGAATATCTGTATAACAGTTTTAAACAAACCTACCCTACTGGATAAGACCTCTTGATTTACCAATACTATTTAACATTTCCTACAAAGCACAAAAACCAACTTCATAGCACTACATTTAGAACATCTGCTTGTATTACAACGTACGATGCGACTGGGTAAGTACCGTGATGGCGTCCATCAACTTATTTCGTTATTCTATATAAAAATAAAAGTTTCGTAAAGTCAACAAAACGTGACGAGTTTTTTTCAATTCCTCGTAGTAAACGTTAGAAATATTTAGCAAGAACAACAGCCTTCGTAATCCACGTTAGTCATTGTTATTAGTCAGCAAATATTAGTATGATATATTGCCAACAGAATTAATCTTCGGGTTTTAGAAATCCACTGCCTTTTATATCTTGAACAACTTTCGCCGTTAGCCTTGCAGTGTCGAGTTCATTAAACTAATGATTTATTGTAAGCCTAGGTTATAAAAAAAAAAGTAATACTATTTAGGTCATAATAGATGTATGAATTATTAAGAATGAGGACTACTACAGGTAAAGTTGATGGGTGACATCGTGGGACTTACCCAGCCCTGTAATACAATCTAAAAGACGCAGATCCGCTAAATGTAATGAATAAAAGTTGGTTTCTTGGGCGTTGTGGGAAATGTTAAAGTGCATTGTAGATCACGGGGTCTTGTATAGGCCTCTATATATATATACAATGTGTTCAAAAAGTCCCACCCCCTCTTATTATTTTTTTTATTAATAGAAATAGACAGATTTGCTTTGGGGAAAGTTTAGATAACCAAAGGAGGAGTTTTTTGAAGTATCAAAATTTTCAACCCTTACCTCCAAAATGGGGTAGTTTGGGGGTAAGTCAAGAATTTTAAATAGCAACCCCTATTGAGTGATACCTCATTTTAAAGGTCTTTTCAAGATAAGAATAATGGCGCAAACCAGAGGTCTCTAAGTTCATCCTACCCAACATAGCGACCAATCGAATTGTGAATTTTACGTTAATAATTAGACCAGAAATGTTACGAAATGTACAACAAGCTTTTGAGTCCAGAATCTATTTCTGCCAAAAAGTAAATGGTAGCCATTTCAAGAACGTAATCTGTGTTAAAAAACAAGGTCTCTTACCATCATTTTATCAACATAGAGCAGTTTGTAATGTAATAAAAACAACCGGAGTTTGTAGTTTAACATTATCTATTTTCCACAACTTTTCAACGGGCCGGTTTTATCCAACCAACAAATAAATCCAGATAAAATATTGTTTCTATGTTTTCATTTCTAAGTTTTATTTTGTTACAAAAATATCAACTGAATTATAATTTGTATAACAGTTACACTTATAGCGGCCGCTTTAGACCAACTCTTGCTCGTTTCCGAATCTAACACTAATAGAGATTTCGAAGCCTAGTTGTCTCTTTATTTCATCTTTTTTTTTCTTCCCTTTTTTTTGTTTTTTTTTTTGTTATTTTTTATAAAACGATGATGATAGAGGGGGTTTTGCCTTTAAACAATAACAGTTGTTTTATCACGTCTTGTGCTAGGTTATTATCCAAATTAGGTTTATAAGTACGATTTATTAACTGTATTAAAACACTTAAGTGTCGATGTCAGTCTACTGTAGAACTGCTTGTCTATGTGAACTAAATTCATCATTTCTTGGTAGCTCCAAGACATTTCCACGGCATCACAAATATAGAATTAACTCTTAATTAAATACCATATCTAGATCTTTTAAACCTATCATGTCAGAATTACTCGCAATATCTAGATCTATTTGGGTCCATCAAGTTGGCAGCCTTGGCACAGATTAACTGGAATCGTGACATTGGGCATGTGTAAGCCTATATGGTAAATAAGAACTCTAGAACCTCGACATGTCCATATAAGGACACGATCTTTTACTACAATCAAATACCATTGTTGCGAAATTGTCTGGCGACGTCATAAATGCAGTTGTAAGGTTGGCATTTGTGGGGTTTTTAATTTATATTTGGCAACATTGTTTGTGTTATGAGAAGAACTAGCGGTTGAAAATGAAAGAGGAAGAAGAAAAATATATTACTGTACAGTTTTACACCTCTGAGAGGAAAAATGTTTTTATTAAAGTCTGCTCTGTAAAACGTAATGGATCGATATTAAGTGATGACATGTTTGTTGTATCTGAATTAATTTTCTCTCCATTTTTTCGATAGTTTAAAATTTAAGTATAGCTCGTATTAGACCAAAATTTCAAATTTCTCAAAATGAGTTTTATGGGTAGACACTTCATTCAAAAAAAAAACACACTTTTGGGGTTATCAAAACATATTTTCAGTTTTACGTTAATGTTAATAACCTTTTATACTTAGTTTCACCCGCATTTAACAATATCTGGCTTTATAGTAATAATTTCTTACTGATAAGCTATGCACTGATGGCAACGAAACAAAAAAAGAGTTATAAGCGATTTTGAAAAATTGTCGAGGTATCAACAATAATTCCTCTTCAATAAGCTTCATTGAATCTGTTGCTATAGGGTGAGAATGAACTTTTTCTGTCATAGTAAAAAATTGCAAACCGTAAATTCTGGGGATTTTAGAGGGCAGTGCATGAAGTTGGTGTCACGAACTATCCAACGGTTGGGAAGATCTCGATGTAAAATGGAAGCTGTGTTAGAAAATCTATGGTATTTCTTTGGTACTGATCCAGTTTCTAGTAGCATAGTTTTCCGTTTTTGAATTGATTTTCTTGACGGAGGGACCGCATTTGGGTAGGTTCTTTGATAGCTTCATATTAATTTACAAAAGCAATAGTCCAAGAACATTTTACTTTTTGCTCGATTGAAAATTTTTTTGTTTTGAGATTAGACATCACACATAAGCCGATCGAACGCAACTACAAAATTTTTTTCATTGTTAACAAAACAACAGCTGATCGAGATTTAACAGATGAGAATACACATTTTAATTGCATCTCATTGTGGAAGTGGTTCCATCCAGAAGATCTATGTTCTTTTTGTTATACCGTCATTTTGTTTTGTTTGGTCATAAAAAAATGAAACTCGAGGGTACTTGTACATAACTGTACAGCGTCAAGTTTGTAGAATGTTCAATATGTCAGATATATTAATTCAAAAATAGCGACCTCTTCGTGGGACACCCTGTATACAGCTAATATTCCAGTTATTGTTTAAAAAATATATATGTTAATGAAGGACACATAAAAATTAATAATTTTTTCATAGTATAACTTGTATTCTCTCAATTAAAATACATAAAATCTGGTATTTATAAACTTAAGGGTATTACAGCCTATTGGGATGAAATGTTTTGTGTCCTTTTCCCTCTATATTTGACCCACAATAAAAGTAATCGTCGTGTTTTTCATATTTTTCTCTCTCTCCTGTACTTTTAATTCGTAAAATTAAAAGAATCACTACGATAATTGACCATTTTCAACGATAAACATCATTAGACAATGTTGACACTTAAAACTTTTGTTTTCTACAAATGATAGTTTAATTGCTTGTTAACAAATTTACTGCCTATTAAATCAGTTTATTACATGTCGATAAATTGTTGTAAGAATGCAGAGTAACGAGTCATTAATCGTCATTGTATTGTCTCTACTCGGATATTAATACAAAACAAAAGATATTCACTAAATTATATTACCCGTTTATTAGCTACAAGTATTCTAGTTTATCACTTACACAATACGGGTAAGTTTGGTAATCACAAAAATCCCAACCAACATTTTTTGAGTAATCTTCACGTTTCGTGGCTTCAAAAAAAGTAATTTTCGACAAGCGGTCCGTCTGTCGTTGTCGTCTGTACGTAAGTACGATAACGGTTACAAGAATTGAGATCGGAAGATGAAATTTGTATAGGGTGCTCATAAATACAAATATAATCTAATTAAAAATGTAAATATGGTGCCCAGTTAAATCAGTTTATATTTCGTGTGTTATTCAATTTATAACACACTAAATTTGATAAAGACTTAAATTCTGTACGTATTGGTACCAACTCTCTTTGATGACAAATAGCGAAGTTATTAAATAAATATCGAGCTTGATTTGTGAGATAGGCCCTAATATTAGATAGAAAAAAATCGAACACAGAATCTTACAAAAATTAAGTTTACTTGGTCAAACGCGTTTCAACGACAAAGTCCCCATCCTCAGTGATAAATGAGCTACAATAACAAAACTATAACTGCAGTTATAAAGAAAATTTATAAAAAAAAGTTATAGTTTAGTTATTGTAGCTCATGTATCACTGAGGATGAAAACGCGTTTGATTAAATAAGTTATTGTTAAAAAGGTAATTTTAAATCTTGACCCCCTTAAGAAAGTGGGATATGTATAGCTTAGAGGTCCACCAGGGTCAAGACACTAACACGAGCGTAGTGAGTGGATGCTCCTTCACATATGTATAGCTTAGAGGTCCACCAGGGTCAAGACACTAACACGAGCGTAGTGAGTGGATGCTCCTTCACATATGTATAGCTTAGAGGTCCACCTGGGTCAAGACACTGACATGAGCGTAGTGAGTGGATGCTCCTTCACATATGTATAGCTTAGAGGTCCACCTGGGTCAAGACACTGACATGAGCGTAGTGAGTGGATGCTCCTTCACATATGTATAGCTTAGAGGTCCACCAGGGTCGAAACACTGACACTAGGGTAGCAAGTGGATGCTCCTTCACATATGTATAGCTTAGAGGTCCACCAGGGTCAAGACACTGACACGAGCGTAGTGAGTGGATGCTCCTTCACATATGTATAGCTTAGAGATCCACCAGGGTCGAGAAACTGACACTAAGGTAGCGAGTTGATGCTCCTTCACATATGTATAGCTTAGAGGTCCACCAGGGTCGAGTCACCGACACTAGCGTAGCGAGTGGATGCTCCTTTACATATGTATAGCTTAGAGGTCCACCAGGGTTGAGTCACCGACACTAGCGTAGCGAGTGGATGCTCCTTTACATATGTATAGCTTAGAGGTCCACCAGGGTCGAGACACCGACACTAGCGTAGCAAGAGGATGCTCCTTCACATATGTATAGCTTAGAGGTCCACCAGGGTCGAGTCACCGACACGAGCGTAGTGAGTGGATGCTCCTTCACATATGTATATCTTAGAGGTCCACCTGGGTCAAGACACTGACACTAGGGTAGCGAGTGGATGCTCCTTCACATATGTATAGCTTAGAGGTCCACCAGGGTCAAGACACTGACACGAGCGTAGTGAGTGGATGCTCCTTTACATATGTATAGCTTAGAGGTCCACCAGGGTCAAGACACTAACACGAGCGTAGTGAGTGGATGCTCCTTCACATATGTATAGCTTAGAGATCCACCAGGGTCGAGAAACTGACACTAGGGTAGCAAGTGGATGCTCCTTCACATGTGTATAGCTTAGAGGTCCACCAGGGTCAAGACACTGACACGAGCGTAGTGAGTGGATGCTCCTTTACATATGTATAGCTTAAAGGTCCACCAGGGTCGAAACACTGACACTAGGGTAGCGAGTGGATGCTCCTTCACATATGTATAGCTTAGAGGTCCACCAGGGTCGAGTCACCGACACTAGCGTAGCGAGTGGATGCTCCTTTACATACGTATAGCTTAGATGTCCACCAGGGTTGAGACGCCGACATGAGCGTAGCTAATGGTAACTTTTCAATATATACACACCTATAAGGTCCGTTAAGGCCTAATCGACGTCAAGAAAGTAGTGATATACACAATTAGGATATTCAGAAAACCTGAGTAACAACTGTTTTGAACAAAGTTATCTCCTTGATCTACCAATACAATTTATCATTTCCTACAACTCCCAAGAAACCAACTTCTGGTCATTACATTTACAAGATCTGTTAGTATTACACTGTATGAAGTGCCACGAAGTCGCTCATTAACTTGGTTTTGGACATTCAAACAGTACGTTAAATGTCCAATTTTCAGTCAAATTACATTAGTTTATTACCTGTGTTTACTAAACTAAACACTAATATCAGAACGTGCTAAATTGCAAAATATTCCGAGACTTTTTGTATCAGCAGTTTACATATCGTTTCGTAATACAGGAAATGGTCTGTTTACATACCAACTCATCTACGTCATATGTCACTCAATATTTGTAAATTTTGTTTTCAAAACTTGGCATTACTTTGTATTGCACAACGATTGTGCAACATACGTAAACCCAATATCAGTTTTTTTTTCTCGTGATTTAGGATAACCTAATGATTTCACAAGTTATAAATACTTTATCATTATAAACCCTAACATAATAAACATTATAAATGAGTAAGGGAGTGGCTAATCTGATGCATTCTAGCTGGAAGTACACTCTTTTTTTCATGTAGTCTTGGGTTAGATCCCGAGCTTTCATCTTTCTTATCAGGTCCGTCTAGACCAACTACTGTTTTTACCGATTCTAACGCTATTCGAGTAATTGAAAGCGAAGTTAGGTTAGGTTAGGTTAGGGCGTGTAGTCTTAGGTTAGATTTATCTTTTTTATCATTCTTATCAAGTCTGTCTAAACCAACTACTGTATTGTAGTTTTCTAACCCTGAATTCAAGGGCTGGAGAGGGGGGTCTTTATTTTATGCTATTTTCTTCTTCTTATTTATACAAGGCGACGATGACCGATAGGGGTTTTTCGATTTTAAACAAAAAAATAATTAATCGCAGGAAATGTATTTGAGTATCACTAGATAGAAGATTTAAAGCTGTGTAAAATCAGCTATTCCAGACTCATCTAGGTGCTTGATAAGAAGAAACTATCGAAAAAACGTTTGAAACTTCCACCATTTTGAATTTTAATCCCATCATATTTGAAGAATAGTACAATGTAATCTTGTAAATTTAACTAAAATTCAACTGTTATTCTGATTATGAGAATAATTATTTTAAATTTCTTTCCATTTAATTTTAACGACTAAACTGTCTTAATTTTTATCGTATAAAACGCGTTTGGACTTTACTAGACACAAATTTTTAAGTTGCCAAAAACTATTATAGAACGTTGTTTGAGGGTCAGTTGAAAAATTATCCTCAAACAATTATTTTTGTAAATTTGAATATTGTCCGCCATTTTGAAATGGACCAATGATTTGTAAAACCTAGTCAACGTAATAAAATTGAGTGGAATTGGAGTAACATTGCGACCTCTAGAGCGAAACTAACAAATATATGTATATAAGCTAGATATCTTCATAAAAACTAAAACTCTATTTGACAATAAGAAATAAAAACTATTTTATTTTTTTTTATAATTCGGTTTATTTTTAAAATCGTTATTAAAAATGCATAAAAAGATTATTTAGAAAAATATGTTAAATATTTATTTTATTATTAGCTAGGATATGTTTTTCGACGTTTTAGTTTTATCACATGATAACGGATGTTGATTTATACTCTTGAAATGTCGTATGTTTCGAATAACTTTAAAACTAAAAATGATTAGCTTTTGTTGAACCATTTGTTTAATAATTCTTTGTTCATAAAGATATTTTAAATAAATCGAAATAAATCATTTTACACTTTCATTTTATTGTTGTACAAATAATAAATAATATTTGTTACTTTTACCGATCACCAGCCACCGAGACTCGCCAGTGTATCGTTTTTCAACTAAGTAAATCAATATTTCAGTCTATGAATATTGTTCCATCACGCTACGCACACAGTAGCCATATTGAAGTTACAAGAACGGTTTATAGAATGTATTAAAACCTTCTAAAAAGCGAAGTTCTACTGTTCAAAGAATTACTAGTTAAATCTAATCACTTGTAAGCTACAAAATTAAATCACGCCTGCAACGTGAAAAATAGACTCAAATACAAACTTATAAAATGGCGTGACTAAACCATTACACCCATCTGTTATTAATAACGAGCTATATAAATAGGCATTATAAACGAGGATTAATTATGAACTAGTTTCCGGTTTTATGTAAAGAAAGAAGAACTGAAACTGCTGACCCCGATATTCTAGAACAAGAATGGTTACCCACTCTCTATCCAAAGTAGAGCATAGATAAATTGCACAACGGTATTAGACTATTTTACTATGAAAGAGATGCAGTTTCATGAGTGTTTGTTGGCTTCCCTTTGTCCTTTTATTGACAGTTTTTAACCTTTTTATTTGTGGGGAAGTATGGAAATAATCGATTAAAAATATATCAACAACTATATCGAGGGAACTGTTATAGAATTAATAGTTATCGATTACAATGGTGAAGTAACAGTTATGGAACTAATAATAGTTATGGAACGAAAAAAGCAATTGTTAACAATGTTTGAACATGAAAATTAACATGCAAATTTAAGAAGGAATGATTTTAAAAATATTATACTCTAATATAACCACGTTTTTAGTTGTCATTTTTATTTGGATGATGAGAAATTCTTTTTTCGTCATTTATTTCGTCTCTACATTATGACTCCTTGAAGAATAAAAAAAAAAAAAAATGGCACTTATATTATTGGCCTCTCTTATCTCTAAATGGAGAGGTACAATTTCCCTTTTAACAGCTTGATATAATCACGTTAACGGCAGCCATTTTTATTTCGGTAATCCAAAAACATTTTCACATTATTCTTGTCTTATGCAGAGCAAAATGATGTATCTCATATGTCTCGTTTGAAATTTCGACCTACTCCCTGCCCCTTCATCTTTTAAAGTTACAAATTTAAAAAAAACATAACAGCACAGAAGTTGTCCCTCACTACAAAGAAAATCAGTGCAAACCGTGTTTAGCTAACTTAATTATTAACAAAGCTAAAGGGAAGGATAAGTTTATTTTCTGTAGCCTATATATAGACAAATTTACTAACTGATCGACTCATCAATGTCCAACCCAAATCCCTGGCTCTAAAAACTTGAAACTCGCGAAGTTTCAATATCAACCTATGACATATTGATTTGGGACTTGGTTTATGTTTATACAAGTGCTTAAAAGCGTAAGCCTAACATTAGCTCTAATCAACGCTATAACAGTTAGTGTTATACCAAATTAAAAGTAAATAGGAATAATAATATAAAGAATTAAAATATAATATTCTTAGTAATATACCGTGTACTCAAAAACTCTTAACAGAAAATTTGGGAAATGCTTCTCTACATCAAAACAAAGAAAAAAGTTCCTTTGACAATACGCCCTATCTCGGTTCGTTGTCCGTTTGTTTGTTTGTTTATGTTTTTTACGTAATAATATCTCAAGAACCATACGAGCTACAACTTTCTGATTTTGCAGTCACGAGTAAAATTAGAATCCATTCTTAAAGACTCCTTCAAGAGTTAGATATAGATTCCAGTCAGGATCATTGATCCGCCCTGATTCAAAGGTTTTGACCAACGATAAACCGGATCATCTGTAAAAACCCCCGAGAAGAGTGACTGATGGATGTTCAGGGTATCGTGTGGAAATTTGGATCCGACCAAAATGTATTAAATTAATCTTTGTTTTGTGAAAAATAGGAACTTACAAATAAGTTTCCGGATTCCAGTATCTCAATAGTGAAGCCTGATGAACTGATAAACACCATTACAGTCGGGTAACGGCTGGTCAGCACCTAGAGTTCCCTTCGCCGTGATTGTAACATTCGAAACCATAATTCGCTGTCAATTGTACTTGAACTCACGATTCTGGGTCAACACCGTATCGTTTTAAACCTCCCCTGGCATTGAACGGTAACTCAACCTAGAGAACTAGACCAACCGTAATATAAATCCAGATACAATTAAAATAAAAAAACAGAAATATATTATTCGACTTACGTTCTGGAGAGCCTTGTCCTTCTCCTCAAGCTTGGCGCTGACTTGCATCAACTGCTCTTGAGTTTGATCAAGATCGTTTTCAATGGTTTGGATCTTTTTCTGTAAAGAACGGGCCTCTTCTTCAGCCTTCTCTGCCCTTAAGTTGGCATCGCGGGCTTGCTGTTCACAGACCAACGCACGATCTAATGCGTTGTCCTTCTCCAGCTTCATCGCCTGCATTTTCTTCTTGATTGCGTCCATGGTGGCGGTGGCTCAGCTAAACATACAAATAAATTGTTTTTTAATAATAAATCATTATATTATAGTATATAGGAGATTAAACATAACCTAATTCCTAAGTGAATATACATAGCATCTCAAAAAATGAATGGCTGTTGATAGGAAACGAACATAGATAGAAATGGTAAAAATAAATCAGCTGATAGTTGGAAAAAATCAGATTTTCATTGATGTATTTCATTGTTGTGATTTCCGGTGGATTAAGGGTGCCTCGTTTGTGTCGCTGTCTCAACCTAGCCGGTCTAGAAGTTGTTTATATGTTAAAACTCATTCCACTTGCTACGCTCGTCCTTGAATGTCATTACTATACGATATCAGATTTACTTGAGAGGTGAGTGTTCGAAATTACTTTTTGTACAATAACTTCACTATTTGCTATTGTAAAGAAATAGGGTTCTACACATAAAGAAGTAGTAAGAATTGAAATCTGGACATTGTTATCTGATTTATAAGTCGAATAAAACACGAGATATGACAAAAAATCTGTTTAAAAAAGCAGCTATTTAAAATTTTTAATTAGATTTTTCTGGATTTCAATAGGGTTCTATATGAGCACAATATAGTCCCCTATACCAATTACAGATCCTATCTTAATTTTTATGACCGCTATCATGCTTACGTACAGACGACAACGCAAACGGACGGATGATATCTTGAAAATATATTTTTTCCATTTTCTGAGACAATGAAACGTGTAGATCAGCCTATTGGTCAACATTTTATAAGATTACCAAACACACCCTATACTTCGTATATTGTGTAAAATGTAGTGAGAAATAAGGTTTTTTTGACATGGTAAAAACTTCCAGAAAGTTATTGAAAACAGTAATTTTCTGATTGCGACGATTCGTTCATATGTTTCGTACTTTGGAGCGCATGCGCGTCCATATTTTATAACCGTGCTGTAACAATTTTGAGCTTCTGTTACTTAAAAAAATGAAGAAATTAAAAATCTTCAACACTTATGAATCTAGTTGTATAGAACCTTATTTATAAATTTCTATGTGATGGTCCGCACATTTGAACGTAACTGCCGTTAACATTGGACGAAATGTCAAAACTTTCAACGGGCGATGTATTTTACGGCTGTCATTTATCATCGAACAACCTACGGAACTCCAGAAAACAACGAGTTTGGACAATGTTTTCTACTCTTTTCAACGCAGGTAATTTTTAATAACGAAAGGCAAATGCAGTTTATACGCTTAGTTTGGTAATCGTCAAAAATTTCGACTTCCGTTTTTGATTGATCCCAACATTTTATGACAACAGGAAAACGAAGAAGTGATTTAGAACATGTCATCCGTCCGCTTGCGTTGTCGTCGTAAGTAACAATAATAGCGGAAACAAAAATGAAGACAAGACCTTGAAATTTGGTTTCGTGTGTTCGTATATAGAACCCTATTTAAAGTTCAGAAATGTTGAATTGAAAATGTAAAATGGCGGCCATTTTAAACAGTACATATCTCGTGTGTTATTCAACTTGTAACACACTAAATTCGAAGTTATTATCAAAACTATGAATCAACAAATAAGATAATATGTTATTTGTATCAATACCCAAGGACTAGTTACCTACAAGAGCGCAGCGAGTGGAAGGCTTCTTAACATATAGAGTTACGAGGCTCGAGGTTGAGAGACTGAAACGAGCGAAGCGACCCTTCATCTACCAAATTTCCAATCTTGACCACCTCTGAAGGAAATGTGATATTCATATATACGGTCGTGTCACTGACACGAGCGAAGCGAGTGGAGAAATTTTAATATATACACATCTACAAGGCCCGTTGGGGTGTAGCTGACATCAAGAAAATAGTGGACATTAAAGCGAGGTCCAGAAAACCTGTGTAACAACCGTTTTAAACAAACTTACCTTACTGGATAAGACGCCTTGGTCTACAAAAACAATTTTATAATTCCTCCAAAGCTAAAGACATGAACTTTTGGGCATTACATTTAGAAGATCCGTTTGTATTGACTTATATTGGGACTGGGTAAGTTCACTGATGGCGCCCATCGACTTGCATATAAATCTGTTCTAAAAAAATCATGTCTTAATAATATTTAATTAGTTTCGTATTTTTGTATTTATATACCGGGTGTTTCAGTTCAGACCACATGGACATTATCTGTAGCGCCTAAACGAAACCAGATAAAACTTCCCTTCCATTTAGAACCCCCTTTTTCGACCCCAAAGAATTCAGGAAAATTATTTTCGACGCTCCTCAATGACCCAAAAGGGCACTTTTGCGGGGCAGGGTGGTATTTTTTGGAAAATTTTCAAATAGAAACATAGGTCGTGTGATACCTTATTTTAAAAGTCTCTATTTTCTGAAAATTTTGGAGCAAAAAAATTTTGTTATCTTTTCATTACTGTACAGGGTGTGACGAAATATATATTTTTTATCTTGCACCATTTTTTTTTTTTTTTTTTTACAATTATTCAATGGTGCAAGATAGAACCAAACTTTCAATACAAAAAATGTTTGTTTTCAAAAGGTCTCTCAAATGGTACAATTTTCAATCTGGGTTGCTATTTAATTTTTTAAAACTTTTTGCTCTATAAAAGTTATTAAAGTTTGAAATTTATTAAAAATTTGAAAACTACATAGAAGTCCATACTACCCCATATCTCCTGAACGGGTGTGTTCCTGTAAAACTAGGGGAAAAAATGGTTGCCCTATCTTTGTTAGGGAGCTGGCAGTTACATTTCCCGCTAAAAACGTTTAAAAAAAATTTCGTCACACCCTGTACAGTAATGAAAAGATAACTTTTTTTTGCTCCTAAATGTTCAGAAAAGAGAGACATTTAAAATGAGGTATCACACGACCTATGTTTCTATTTGAAAATTTTCCAAAAACACCACCCTGCCCCCAAAAGTGCCCTTTTGGGTCATTGAGGAGCGTCGAAAATAATTTTCCTGAATTCTTTGGGGTCGAAAAAGGGGGTTCTAAATGGAAGGAGAGTTTTATCTGGTTTCGTTTAGGCGCTACAGATAGTATCCTTGTGGTCTGAAACACCTGGTCTATATATATATATATATATATATATATATATATATATATATATAGTAGATAATTATATAATTTTATGTTTTAAAAATGTATATGTCTTTCAAAGGTGTTGGGGGGGGGGGGTATGGGTTGGGAGAAAACATTCTTTACGCTACGTATTTGCGAGAAAGGAAAAACATAGTATCATTCCATCGGTATTACATTAAGTTGATGCTTCCAGATACAGTCTCATACATTCCGATGGTGTACAACTGTGATTTACAATGATTTATCGTCAACGAATGCGATCGCACGTAACTGGAGCGTCTTCACATTCCTGAGAGTTGTGTAATCTATGCTTCGCTGCAACTAAGTATGTGCTGGTCCAAGAGCTTTTGTTCTAAATTTAATATCTATGTATATGTAGAACAACGATCTTTTGGCTAGGTTAGTCATACAAATAACAGCATTTTCCAGCAATCTGTTTGATCAGTAGTTTTTTTTTGTTTGGAGTGTAGTTTGTTGTGACCAAAAACATAAGTAATCTACCTCGAGACACCGTTTAAAATAAAATCTGGCCGAAAAATATTTTTTAATCATTCTCGTAAATGAACTCTTGTTATATTCCGACACTGAGACTATTCGGGTATTCGAGGGGTTTGGTGTCTCTATTTTATGCTCGTTTCTTCTTTTTTAAAAGCGATGATGACTAGTTTTTTCGCTGCTAAAAACAGGGGAAAAATTCAACGCATTTTACAGTAGACTGTCATTTTTCCTTCTTCTTGTTTCAAGTCAGAAAACCTATCGACCTTGTATATACAGCGTCGTGGTCGGAAGAGAACAAGAGTTGGTCAAGAGAGACCTGATAGAAAAGATGAAATAGAGAGATCTAACCCAAGACTACATAAAAAAGGACCCATTATAGTGAGCCTTGAAACCAGTAGAATGTCAATAGACGAAAGTTTCGTTAACAAATTCCCTAAAATACAAAGTTTTTTTCACAAACTTAAATATTTCATAGTGTTAAACAATTAGGGAATTCCTGCCTTTGAAGTCCCTCCAGCCACAAATACTTCAGGAAAAGGAGACCTGTAATTTCATTTTACACAGCTTGATGGATGTTCGTGACCTATCTTTATAATTTCCCAGGAGAAATTTGGCCTGTCAACCCCATAGGCATTTTCTCTCGGTTCTGCCGTTACCTCTTTGATATAAGCATCTCCAACGTCACATAATTATGGTCCTATAATAGGGATGCTGGTCTCCTTTCTCGCAATTTTGTTTAAACATTAATTTCTTTTTATTCTTAGGATCATCAAGGCACCCAAAGTATAGTATCTTCATAATATGACTTGGAGGTAGTAAGAACTGTGCTGCCATCTTATGGTACACTTCCGGTAATTTCAAACAGACCACCTGGTGGCACTGTAATGGTCACCACATCCTTATTACTGTGACCTTTCCCTAATTGTTATGCCTATCAGATCTGTTTCAGAAGCGGTAGGGACAACTTAGGTTCATGAGACAAGACCTTCGGTAGTCCAGGAGAATAAATCGCTTGTTGCAGGCGCAGCTATCAGAACATGGTTGCATGGAGGATGACTCTTTTTCATGGTTATTTTAGTTTCGAGTAGGCAGAAGATTATGTATGTAGGGCAATCCCATATTAAAATAACTAACAAGGTATTTGTAAGGTAACCCCATCCTTCACCTACACAACACTCCAACCAGGGATCCTGCATGATATGTCGTGAGGTTTTCCCTATCTGGACTCTGTTCCAGCTAGGGATTTGCCTCGCTCTTCACGCGGTACATAATGTTCTGCTTTTTTCACCATATCTTCTCGGCATATCCATGGAAAGAGCCACAAGCTTGGTACATGGAAAACCATTCCTGAATCCTTGTCCTAGGCGATAGGGATACTAACAGGAAGGAAGGTGGTTTTTAGTGAGTAAGAATCTCACACTATTGAGAAGATCAGATCTCCTTTTGTCTTTTGAAGATTTTCCACCTCTCCTACGAAAAAGTAAAAAAATTGAAGCATGCTATGGAACCTTTTCTTTATAAAGTAAGCTATGGTATAAATTCAAAATGTCTATTTCGTCAACTAAAAAATGATAAAAAAAGTCATTGAAATATTTCGTGTTCTCATGTGCTTCTTTAATTTCTTCCTACGAAATGTATATGAAAAAACAAATTGTGCATATTTCCAAATAAAAGTGGACATAAAAATGACGCTATTTCGTTGCTTATCAGTAGTACAGAGTGAACACAGCTTATCACTAAATTAAACAGAGATATCCAACTTCACTTTAAACAGCTGTGTTTGAATTGGAAACATTATCAGGATTTATAAAGTGTGTGTCTATGATTCTGTGTGGCAAATGATCATTTAAGGCTGGACAATACCATAACTGATTCAAGCAGTTGTTTTAAATCTAATCGAAATGTAAAGACAAACTTACATAACAGACAGAAATTTGTTTGTAAGCATCCAAATGATTATTTGCATAAAATACAAATTTAAACTATCAATATTACCTAACGATTTTTATAAATGAACAAGAATTAAAAAAAAAAAACAATACTTTAAGCTTAATTGATTGAAAACAACCAATCATTGTAATGGTATTGTAAATTTATTCTAATAAAAACCTCACGGTCATCATCGCCTTATAAAACAAGTTGATGGAACCATCATGGTATTTACCCAGCCCCATCATACAAGCAGATCTTCTAAATGTTTGTCCAAAAAATTCTTTCTTGAACCATGTAGGTAATGTTAACTCGTATTGTTAGATCAAAGGGCCCTACACAGTAGGGTAATTTTGTTTAAAACAGTTGTTACACTTGTTTTATGAAATTGTAATTGTGTATATCGCTACTTTCTTGACGATAGTTAGATCCTAACGAGACGTACGAATATGAAGGAGTGTCCACTCGCTACGCTCCACTCGCGGACTCGGCTCTTCCGGATCTTGTGACTATACGAATATCATATTTTCTTGGTGGGTCAAAGTTCTAAACTACATTTTTTGACAACTTCGCTATTTGTTGTCGTAGAGAGGTGGGATTGATACCATTACAAGCAGATTTTTATCTAATTTAGCGTGTTATAAGTTGAATAACACAAGAGATATGAACAAAAATGGCCGAAATTTTGAAATTTCATTTCAATTTTTTCTGAATTTCAGTTTGGTTCTAAATGAGCACACTACATCCTCTATACTGAATTTCATGTTCCTAATATTTTGTTGTCACTTACGTACAGACGTCAACTACTTCGGACGGACAGCATGACGAAAATAACTATTGTCTACAGTTGTTGACAAAGTGGCATTTTGTTCATTTAAATTAGTTTGCAAAACAGCTGATTTCTCAACAGTTTCACTTTGCCCACTACTTTGCTCACTCCGAATGGCAACCGAACAAAACGAAATTTATGTTAAGTTTATTTTAATTGATTTATAATATACAGGAAATGTCCCGTATGTAGGTTAGATTAATTCTTACATGTAAAATAGTATATAACGCAAAATAACGTTTTAAAGTTGAAAAAGGAAGTAATTATTCATGAAGATGATTGACAGTTGATGTACACGGGGAGTATTTTTCGTTTGCCGAGTTTTGAGGTTGGCAATCAATCAATCCTCAACAATACACCTAAGTTATTTGTAATATTCTTAAATAACCTCAGTGGTGATGTGTTGTTTAGCACTACTGCTATATTTTGTGTAGTTAGTTTTAAAATATGGACAGTTCAGATTTTAAAATAATCTGAAAAATAAGAAAAATGCTGTTATTAAAGATCGAATTGTAATTGATTGTTTGTTTGAACACTATTGTATTAAATTGTGTTACTGCTGAAGTATGTTTTTTATTTGTCACAAAATAACAACTGTAGACAAAGTATAATGTGCAATTCGTGAGCAAAGTGTCTTTTTTAAACTCGATAAAATTGACGCACTCGGCAAGCCTCGTGCGTCAATATTTTCTCTCGTTTAAAAAAAGTGCCACTTTGCTCACTAGTTGCACAAATAACTATTTACCATTTCCTGAGGCCATGAAAAGTGAAGATCAGTAAAAAAACAGAGATCTAAATTTTGATCATTACCAAATTATCTTCGAATACTGGATAAGTGAAAAGGAAGAAAAGGGCGAACATAAAGACCCCTAGTCCTCAAATACTCTAATTGCTTTAGGGACGGATAGTCAAGAGAGACCAGATAGGAAAGATAAAATAGAGGGATCTAACCCAAGACTACTTGAAAAAGGTGTAGATCCAGCTAGAATCCCTGGGGATTGGACACCCGTATTCGCTATTACATTACTTTATCTTACATGTCCATAAGCTGTAAGAACCAGTTCGTCCTGGTATGCATTTTTAAATTAGCTAATGATAAAATCGTCTTTAGTTCAAATCTAATATTATTAAAACTGCAATTTTTGCATGTTTCTACGTTTTATTCTGAAAACGATCCGAAGAATTTTGTTAAAATTGGGCGAATCTACTGTTTTTGAGTACGAGAAAGTTATTTATTTATGGGTTCGACTTTAGGATATTAACTCCACTTTAGGATATTTATTCCACTTTAGGATATTGAGTTAAATATCCACACTGTTAAAATAAAAAGAACGGCCCTTTTACAATTTGTAAAACGAACGAAAACGGACCTTTTGGCAAAATCATTTCTTACACACGCACACGTACAGACATCCTGCCCCAGACACCAGACTATCTGCCTAATTAGTGATTCACCCACTGCAAATTCTTTTGATACAAAGACAAATTTCTTAAGGTTTCTTAATTGTTAAGAAATATCTACTGAATGTTAATGTTCATAAAATTCGATTGCAAACAACTCCAAACAAGCCATTGTTAAAACATAAGGGGAAAATAATGTGAAAAGAAAAGAAGTAAATGTTGAAATAAATATTGAGTAGTTACATAAAAGACAAAAATGTTATATTACTTAAAATATATACATAAAAAATATAATTATATACAAAAATTGCTAAAAAAAAAAACAAAGGATTAAAAACCACACCCAGCTTCCTTTTTAGAACTGAATCATCGTACGAAATAGTATTAGCAAAAAAAAAAAAAAAAAAAAACGACCTATTAGCATTATTAAAAGAATTTTAAAAATATAAAATATTAGTATGATTTAGAAAAACAACACACAGATATCAATTGATTACAAATAAACGCAATGAATTAAGCTGCACAAACAAGAACTAATAAATGGCAACATCCTATAAACTTATACTAATAGACCTAAACAGTTAAAAATAAATGAAACCAGGAACTTAATAAAATTTCGTTTCGCCATGCAGTTTTACATTATCAAAGCATACATAAATTTGGAAAAGTTTACATAACAGCAATCATATCTGTAGTTAGATTAAAAAAAAAAACTCGAACACAAGATCTCACAAAAATTACGTTTATTTAATCAAACGCGTTTCAACGACAAAGTCGCCATCCTCAGTGATACATAAGCTACAATACAAAGTTAACAAAACTATAACTATATAAACTAACAGTTATAGTTTTGTTATTGTAGCTTATGTATCACTGAGGATGGCGACATTGTCGTTGAAACGCATTTGATTAAATAAACGTAATTTTTGTGAAATCTTGTGTTAGAGTTTTTTTAAATCTAATATTATCACAAGTCAAGCTTAATATTTATTTATATCTGTAATTAGATACCAGATTGAAAAAATCCCTCTTGTATTACAATATCTTATGTTATTCTTGAAAAGTTTACTTGACAATAATAAAAGAAACAATTTTAAAACAAAAATAAAATATGTGGTATGTAAATTTTACAGGGTGAGAGAATACTTTAGATAAGGTATTATTATTAAGGGAAGAAATATACGAGATTTTAATTTTGTGAGTAATAAAACGTTTTCTGAATAAGTAAAAAGTACTTATACAGTATTTCCACACAATATTTGTGAGTTTTATAAAGCGTTACTATAGTTTAAGTAATGAGGTTAACGACAGCAGTGTAGTCATCTCCCTTGAAGACAATTAAAGCACCGCGAATGCTTGAAATTGGTTGTTGTTTGGTATCATTTTTCTTAAAATTTTGCGCGGAATAAAAAAATTTGTCTAACTGGCATGGTAAAAAAATAGATTTTGTAATAAGGTGAATTTAGTTGGTGAATCATGTCGGCCATCAATGGTTAGGTATGATTGTGTGAGTGAAAGCTCATTGTGTGTGTGTGTGTGTGTGTGTGTGTGTGTGTGTGTGTGTGTGTGTGTGTGTGTGTGTGTGTGTGTGTGTTAGTAAGATGACCCTAACGCCAGCCGTTTTCGTTATTTTTACAAATTATAAGAGCTTTGATTATTTCACTGTTTGGTGGTTTTCTTCTTTCTCTCAATTGTTCTTCAATATATAATACCCCAAGGGCCTCACAATAATTAGTACATTTGTGACAGAGGGAACCCTGGTGGTATCTACACCTTTTTTCAAGTAGTCTTGAGCATGGGCGTCATCACCAGTTCATTATTGGGTGGGACATATACCGGGGGTCTGGGGGTATGGAATTTTTTTAAAATTAAACTTCTCAAAACAACGTTTTTATGCATTTATTTATTCGTTTTTAACAGAAATGTAATTTTAAAAACCCTAGTAAAGACAAAGCCCGATGTTTACCTTTTAAGGTTTTAAGTAAAACATTCGTTTTTAGCAAAAATATTTTTACATCTCAAATATTGGGGGGACACGTCCCCCCCCCGTCCCCCCGGGACGCCCATGGTCTTGAGTTAGAGATTACGTGGGGTTGGCTCGACATATTGGCCGCCCCAGTCAATAGCAATCACTTCTTGGAATTGGAGGTGCTTGTTTGTTCGGTCAGTCGAAGAGCGACACTCAAGTGACGAGGTTCGTCGTCTGTTAGAATAGTATGACTTGTTATTCGCGGGTAGTATTCTCGGCTCTTGGCTAGTCCTTGGCTAACCTGGTATCCTTTAATACTAACAGAAAGCACAATACCAATCATAACTATTCTGAACTCATAAGGCACTGTTGAAGTTTATTTAAGTATCCAATTCGATGATATGTCATATTGTCAATGGGCTTTATGATTGCGATGACCATACTTCCTAACCTAAGCTAACCTATACCCGCCCGACTGGTACCTGATCCGTTCACATTTCCAGGAAGTGATTGCTATTGACTGGGGCGGCCAATATGTCGAGCCAACCCCACGACACCGAGTTAGATCCTTCTCTTTCATTTTACCTATTCGGTCTCTCTTTATCGACTCTTATTCCTTTCCGACCTTGCCGCTTTTAGAATATTCGAAGGTAGGAGTCTTTATTTTAGCTTCTTTTGTTTTATAAGGCTATGATGGAAAAAAAAAATACAAGACAGGAGAGAGATTTTCGATCATTAACAACTCTTGGTACATGAAAATCTTGTTTTTAACATTTTCACGGTTTTCAGTTGACTTATGATCGATACAATTTTTGGCTAGTTTGAAACGTTCCCAAAACCAAACTCAATCCGAAAACTATTTTGTGTTGAAAATTTAGTAGATTTTCGCTACAAATCACGCTGTTTAAAAGTACACTGTTATGCATGCCAACTAAAAGAGTTCAAAGGTAAATAAATAACACACATCACCATAGCAACAGTAACGACATCTATTGCATTAGTTTTGAATACATTGGTGTGCTTATTAAATGTTTAATGTTGAATTAAAACGCTAAAGCGTTTCCAGGATCATTTTGTGCAATTTGTATACCCCCTCCTCCATTACCGTCTCAATGTACCGTCTCCCAGAAACCAATGAGATCTGTTGCAGTTATTTCGTTATCTAACAATCGTGTAATGAGATCAGTTAGTACCGTATAAAGCCGGCATGTTAAACCTTGCAGAACACATCTGCTTCAACAGCGACAAACAGCTTTATGTGTTTCAAGGCCATGCATTGCAATGTAGGCCTACTTGTTCTCGTTGTTAAGTTGGCAACTTGCACTCTTTGAACCATTGTTGTCCTACATAGAACTACTACATCTAAAAACGATACTTTTGTATTAAACGTTTTTTTAAATTATCAAAGTTAATTTTGATACACTCGTCTAACTGGGTCACATCATATAATATAATACAAGGAGATCCTCTAAATGTAATGCCAAAAAAATGCTTTCTTGAACCTTGTAGGAAATGTTATATTGCATAGATAAACAAGGGTTCTTACACAGTAGGATAAGTTTGTTACAATTGTTTTATGAACCTCGTAATTGTGTATATTACTATTTCTTATCGAGCCTCAAAGGTGTACATAATCCGCTGGACATATTTCTATTAAAGTTTATCAACAATTTTTTTCCCCCAATATATGAAGTACAAGGGTAAGTTTTGTAATTGCACAAAAAATTGATCTTTGTTTTTCGACCGATCTTCGTGGCCACAGGAAATAGAAAATACGATTTTCTACAACCTGTCCGTCCGTCGTCGTTGTCGTCTGTACGTAAGCACGATAGCGGCCACAAAAATGAAGATAATCAAATTATAACAAGTCAAGCTCAATATTTATTTATATCTGTAATTAGATAACAGATTGAAAAAAAATCCCTCTTTTATTAGAAAATTTTACGTTATTCTTGAAAAGTTTACTTGACAATAATAAAAGAAACAATTTTGAAAACAAAAATAAAATACGTGGTATGTAAATTTTACAGGGTGACAGAATACTTTAGATAAGGTATTATTAAGGGAAGAAATACACCTTCGATTTTAATTTTGTGAGTAATAAAACGTTTTTTGAATAAGTAAAAAGTACTTATACATCAAATTTGGTATAGAGGACTATAGTGTGCTCATATAGAACCATATTGAAAAAGAGAAAAATATAATTGAAAATGTCAAAATGGAGGCCATTTTAAACAACCTTTTGTCCATATCTTGTGTGTTATTCATGTTATAATATAGGCTTACTAAATAGATACAAATTTGCAGATTTCTTTAGATAAGGTATTATTAAGGGAAGAAATACACCTTCGATTTTAATTTTGTGAGTAATAAAACTTTTTTGAATAAGTAAAAAGTACTTATACTTGTGTGTTATTCATGTTATAATATAGGCTTACTAAATAGATACAAATTTTCAGAATACTTTAGATAAGGTATTATTAAGGGAAGAAATACACCTTCGATTTTAATTTTGTGAGTAATAAAACGTTTTTGAATAAGTAAAAAGTACTTATACATCAAATTTGGTATAGAGGACTATAGTGTGCTCATATAGAACCATATTGAATAAGAGAAAAATATAATTGAAAATGTCAAAATGGAGGCCATTTTAAACAACCTTTTGTCCATATCTTGTGTGTTATTCATGTTATAATATAGGCTTACTAAATAGATACAAATTTGCAGATTTCACTTCTGCCTGTACAATCTCTTGGATGATAAATAGCGATGTTACTGTCAAAAATGTAATTTTAACCCTGACCTTCCAAGGAAATGTAATATTTGTACAGTCACGTGATCAGCCAGGGTCTTACATGGACAGCTTCGAGGCCCCACAGTCACGAGGGAAGCCCGTTAGAGCCTATCTGAAGTAAATAAATTAGTGATATACACTATTGACAAAACAAACTTACCCTACGGTAAGACCGCTTTGATCTACCAATACAATTTAATATTTCCTACTTGACCCAAGTAACCAGCATTTACATTTAGAAGATCCGCTTGTATTACATTGTATGATGAGGCAGGGTAGGAACCATCACTTATCAACTTGTGTCTAGTTTCTACAAAGACAAATATAACAACAAAAAACCCAAATCAAAATTCTAGTAAGTGGAGTGCCAAACATTTGGAGGTAATTCTGGGTATAATAACAACAAGAAAAACTACTTGTCTCTTTTTCAAAAAAAAAAAAAAAAAACAAAAAAAAAACAGGATATAACTCCAGGACGGATTTGTATTGATTACAAACTTTGTAGATTGTTTTATAGTATTAGCTTCCAATGTACCGCAAATTATTATAATTTTTCACTTAATCATTTCAAAATGAAATTCGTTAAAAATGTTCTATTGTAAATACACCTAACTTAACTTTCGTTGCTATACAACCATAACATACAAAATATTTTAAGTATTTTTAATGCTCAACGGGATATATATTTTTAAAATTTTACATCAAAGTATAGTCGAGATATCGCTAAAACAAACAAAAAATACAAATTCTTGACGCACACAAGGGATTTTTTGTTCATCCTATTTGATCTTGTTTAAATTCGAAAAATAATGAAGAAAAGAACATAAAATAAAGATCCCTAGCTCTTGAATACTCTAATAGCGTCAGGGTAGGAAAAGAACAAGAGTTGTTCAAGAAAGGCCTGATAGGAAAGATGAAAGAGAGGGATCTAACACAAGACTACGTGAAAAATAGTGTAGATCCAGCAAAGGTATCTTGGGATTGTTACGCCCCTACTCACTATATTTTATTTCTTCTAACTCAAGAGACAGAAAAAATCAAATCCTAAACAGGTTTATATTAAGTATTACCTAATTTTCCATGTTAAAATAAAAAACAATTGCAATAATTTTATATAAGTTAAAAAGTGCTACTTTATTTAGAAGAATTATAATTTATTTGTTATTTCGTTTTGTAAAATTGACTCTAAATACAAAGTTGTTATAGTTATGTACATGGAAAATAAACAATCTATAACTATATGACGCCCCTGACGGTCTTGGTCATCCAACAGTAGTCAAATTAATAAGTTGTCTTCTAAGTGCAACAAAAAGAAAAACAAGAGCTTTCTTATTCAGTGCTATAAATGATGTTTACTGAATCAACAAGAAAATCTCTTGTGTCTATTCTAGTAAATTATCTAGAATTTTTCCTTTTTTTCTTCTTTGGCTATCTTTTAGTTAACATTAAAAACAAAGACGTCGTCATATACAGCAATAAAAAAAAAGGCAATATACAGGGTGTCCCACAATGTGGTCGCTATGTTTGAACTAATATACCGGACATGTGGAACACTACACATTAATCATTTTAAAGTTATATTAGACATAGATATGTATAAAAGTATACTCGAGTTTGATTTTTTGAGGTGAATCAAAACAAAATGGCGGAATGACAAAAAGAACATTACGAAGTATGAAGTTCGTTTGATAATTTCAATGACTGATCTTCACGTTTCATGGCCACAGGAAGCCCAAAAAGTGATTTTCGACATATCGTCCGACCATTGTCGTCATCTTCAAGATATGAACATGAAATTTGATATAAGGGGATATAGCCTACTCATATAGAAGCCTATTGAAAATTTTATTAAATTAATTAAAAATGCCGGCCATTTTAAACAGTTTTTGTTCACATCCAGTGTTTTAATCAACTTATTTTGCAGATTTCAAATTTGCATGTAATGACTACCAATCTCTTTGATGACAAAGTGAGGTTATTGTCAAATTATTATTTCGAACTTTCAACTACCATTAAAATGTGGAAATCGTACGACATCCGGCATTAGAAAACATGTATAACAACTGTTTTAATCAAAATTACCCTACTTGCATTACATTTATAGGGTATATTTGTTATAAGATTCGGCTGGGTAAGTACAATGATAGCGTTTTTTCTTGACGTTATTACGAACTGTTTCTCCGGGTTAAATCTTATTTCATTCACTCATGGAGACATTTCCTCATTTGATTGGAGTATCGAGACTAGACCCTACCTTTGTCTACACTCACATTACTGTCTCTTGTCGAACTGATAAGCAAAAAGCCTTATCCACACGACAACACCATTACTTTAAACCTAACCATGACTTATCTATACACATTACAATCATTTCAAACTCCAAGTTAACTCGAATGGTATGCGTGCTATCTGTATTGCGTTTTGTGTTCAGTTGGCATTCAGTTTGTAAATTAAATGGGACTTTTAGCATTATAAGCCACACAGTAAACACTGGCTAGTCTCACAAAATCAAGATCTTTAAGGAGGTAGACGAATTTTATTTTTTACAAACTAGCTGGTCCCACGCAGAATTTCTGGAGATTTCTTTTAAGTAAAAGTCTAATAATAACCTCAAAATAAATAAACAGCTGTAAGTATTTTGAATATATTAATTTTATTTGGATACGTATACGTGTTCACTATAACTGTTATATTTATTTTAGACGTAAGTATCAGGAGTTGTTGTTTTAAAACGAAAAACCTTTCGCTCATCAACGCCTTACAAAATAAAAAAAAGTATAAAAGAACATAAAATACAGACCCCTAGCCCTCGAATACTCTAAGCGTCAGAGTCGGAAGAGAACAAGAGTTGGTTAAGAGAGACTTAATAAGAAAGATGAAAGAGAGGGATATAACTCAAGACTACGTTAAAAAGGTGTATATCCAGGTAGGAGTGAGCTGCGAGGGAGTTCCTGATATATGGAAGAGTCGATGAAGGGATATATATATACAGGATGATTCAACATTTAACGGCAATATTTCGGGAGCTGATTCTTGAGCTAAAAATAAATCAAAAAAGTTAATTAAAACATCGGGTCAGAAAGGTTTCGTTTTCCGTCAGACATTTTGTGTAAAAAAAAAAAAAAAAAAAAAAAAAATTGAGTGATCATTTGATATAGGCCTACACATTACCATTTTGTATAACCTTTTACAAAGTATACCAGAAAATCAAGACTTAATTTAAACATTTTCAAAATGGTGGCTGTTTAAAATGTTTGAAAGACAAAATATTGAGACTACGAACAATCTTTTAACGACAAATAAAGCGGTTGTAAGTAAAAGGAATAGCAAATTATTAAGGGGGGAAAAAACGTGGTAAGGATAAAGTTTTTCTCTTAGTATTTGACATTTTAAAATTTATTAATCTTTTCTCCAATACATTTACTCATAAGGTTGAAAATAAAAAAAAACAATCCTGAGTTAAAATTGTCAGAATTCAAAAATGTTTTGTTTTTAGGTTAATCTTGGGTCTTTTAGACAATTATTAAGAAATAAAATTTTTAGTTTCGTTTTGATAACCCCGGTTAACCTTTGATACCTACAAATAAAAGAAGAAAAACCATTTTTGTTGTAAAAGGGGAAAATATTACATTTTTTTATTAAACTTTTGTGTAAAGTTATCGGTTTTCAATATATTTGAAGTTAAATCTTTAAAAGAGCCGCCATTTTAAAGCTACTGATCTTTAATCTACCCACGTTTGCAACGGTAGAAGTCTCATTTCTATTTTTGTAAATGAGCTAAAATTGTGTTTTTGGCAGTGTTTATATATAAAAGAAATAACAGTTTATTATTATTATTATTTGTGTAAAGTTATCGGTTTTCAATATATTTGAAGTTAAATCTTTAAAAGAGCAGCCATTTTGAAAATATACAAAATAAAAACTTTGTTGGTACACTTGTAAAAAGTAAAATATGAAATGCAAGTACCAAATCTGAACTCAATATCTTTTTTATTTCTAAATTTATTTTTTCTTGTAAAAAAACAAAATGGGAAACGTTTATATAAACTTTTTTCTTTGCTTTTAATCAGTAAAACACGTCCTGATACATTGTTTGTGAATCACCCTGTATATTAGAAATTTTCCAATATCTATTGTTATTCGGGATTCAATAACGCCTACACTACCTTATAATTTACACAATAAAATGGATATGCAGATTTCATCCTCTACTATTATGTTTGCTGTGACAAATAAATTACAGTAAATCCATTATTTCATAAACAATGGAAGAGTTAAAGATAATAAAATGATAGATACGGGGCTTTGTTAAAAAGAGATAAAGGGAATTATAGTTGAGTTGTTGGCAGTACTGTTGCTTAAAATAAACCCAGCTGAGGTGTCGTAACAGCTGACTGGATAATTATAAATAAGAGCCACTGATATTTTGACCAAATTAACTTTAAGCGTGTAAGAGTGAAACATTCTTAAAACAGCCTGTAACAAGTAGATGGGCGCCATCGTGGTGCTTACCCAGCCCGGCAGACAGTCCAATACAAGGAGATCGTCTAAATGTAATGCCTAAAAGTTGGTTTCTTGAGCCTTGTAGGGAATGTTAAATTGTATTGGTAGATCAAGGGGTCTTGTTAAACCGTTATTACAGAGGTTTTCTGAACCTCGTAATTGTGTATATCACTACTTTCTTGAGGTCGGTTAGGCCTTCTTAGATGTTTATATTTTGAAATGTTACCCGTCGCTTCGCTCGAATAAGTGTCAGTTGACTTAATAACTTTTATTAGTGAACAATTGACTAGTTTTGGAAATTTATCTGATCGGCCATATTGAATCCGTCGTTTTTGGACCTTAAATTAAAATTAGCCGAGCTTAAAAATCCTCTATAACCCAAATTCCGTGGCTAAATTTTCAATTACAAAATTTAAACAAATTGGACATTGTTTTTTAAAATTGTTAAAAAAATATCAAATGTTGTTACTAGGTAAAGTTTAATCTAGACAAATCGAATTAGAATTGTTTCATCAAAATCGGTGCAGGTTTCACGTATTCCGAAGTGAAATAGTTAATTGGAATACGAGTTCGAGGTCATCTATAAATTGTGTAAAAACATTGCACTAACTTTCTTAGACACAAATCCACAAAACTAAATATATTTATATTTTCATTTAAAATATTTGGCCGCCAATTTGAAACGGATTATTTGAACAAGCTGATTATTTTTTTTTTTCAAACTAGGTCTTTACATTGATAAGTATTGTGCAAAATTTCAACTCAATCTGTTAAGCCGTTCTAGAGATGTGAATTATTTAGTAAAACAAAAAACAAAATGGCGGATAACTGGTAAAAGATGCGTTTCCCGACATATGTTTATAGCAATTTTTTTCTTATTTTTGAACCATATAATCACCCTCTGAATTATCTCTGCGTATTACAGAATCACCCTGTATTATTAGATTGAATTATATATTTGGTCTCGAAAGTACCCTAAACGAAAGCTACTGATCTTAAATCTACTCACGTTTGCAACGGTAGAAGTCTCATTTCTATTTTTGTAAATGAGCTAAAATTGTGTTTTTGGCAGTGTTTATATATAAAAGAAATAACACTAAATTTGAAAATGTGGTTTTGGGAGGATTTCTGCAAAGTTTGAATCTTAGAATATTGTTCAGTCAAAACAAAAAATTCTCTTTTTTCAAAAAAAGTTCTCTTAAGGGAAATTTAGAATTACAAAATGTTGACTGGATTTGATTTATACGCCATTTTAGTTTTTTTAACAGAACATTAATAATACAAATTTTATATAGATGGAAAAAATACAAAATGGTGGTTAATATTGTGTCAATTATTAGTAATATTAAAACACCATTTTTTCTTTCTTACTTTAAAACTATCCATAATGTCTGTTTTTTTAGTGATAAATCTTATTTCTTAATTTTTATTAGTTGAGTCACATACAGGGAGTGGTTTGAGGGTGGGGGTGATCTATTAATAAACAGAAGTGACAGGTTGAAGGAAAAATTAAGTGTGCCTCGTCATTGGTCGATAAAAATAAATCATAGAAAACTATTTTATTTATTCAAGTATTTATTTCTTGAAAATTCAAGATATTTTGCTTTTTTAAATCAAGATGCCAAGATAAGTCTTGAAAAAATAATAAATCTCTTGAAAAATAAAGAATATTTTTTAATTATATGATATTTCTTAATAGCTAAAGTATTACTTAAGGATATTTCCTGAAGGTCCCAAAATATCTTAAAATTCCAAAATATTTTTTAAAAATTCTATGATTTTTCTTAAATGCCAAGACATTTTCTAAAAATTCCACGATATTTTTTAAAATATCATTATATTTCTTAAATTCCACAATATTATTATATTTTTAATTTTCCACGACATTTTAAAATGCAAATATATATTAAATCCTTGATGTTTCTTAAAAACAAAACAATTTCGTTGTTTCAAAATTAAGTAATGAGCTAATTAAACAAGAGCATCATAACAATGGACAATTAAGGAACAAAACTTATACAAGATAAAGTCTCTTAGTTTAATATTCAGTTGCGTTGCCACTACACTAAAGAAAAAAAAATTAAAATCCGTATCGAAAAAAGCAAAGCTATTACCGAAATAAATACGTACAATTATAGAAAATAAATTTGACGATTAATATATATATATATATAGCCAACAGTATTAAACGAAAATATCGACTTATAATTTTATCATTCAGGAGTACTTAAAATAATTTGAAATTATATTGATTATTAACAAAATTTTGTGATACATAAATATTGAACCAATAAATATTCAAAATTTGATTCTAGTTATAACGTTGATTATTCAGGAATGACGTAGGCTAATAAATAAAAATATATCAAACACTTTTAATTAAATTCAAAAACAAAAAATAAAATTTCATCAAAATCTGTTAGAAAAACAATTTTCAAATGTTAAGTTTTTATTTTATTTTAAGAGTGACGATGGCTAGATGTATTAAAAAGCGATCTCAAATTGACATCATATTTCCAGTTTTTAAGATAAGATGCGACAATCACTCTCACCCTTTTCTAAATTTGGCCTAAAATTTAATAATTTCTTAGGACACCTACAACTTTAAAAATTTTGTGACAATCGATGCATAGATTCTTGAGAAATGTTTGACAATTACTTTAACTCTATTTCCACTCTTAAAAGTTTGGTCAATATTTTAATTATTCCCTTAGCTTCTCACCCCTGAACAGACTTTAAAATTATGAAACAATCGGTTCATCGATATTTGAGAAATGCTTGATATTTTCATCCTATTTCTACTTTCAAAATTTAAGCAATTTGATAACAAAATTAATAATTGATTTGAACTCACGTCCTTGAGCAGACTTTAAATTTTTTTATTTAATCGGTCCACTGATTCTTGAGAAATGCGTGGCAATTACTTTTCACTCTATTTCCACTCACAAATCTTAAGCAATTTGATCAAAAATCTAATTCTTTGATTTTCACTTCACATCAAATTTAAAAAAATTTAGACAATAAAATAATCCGTTTTAAAGATAATGTGTCTAAATCACTTTTAAACGCTTCACGAGAGTTCTTGAAACAAATTAATCCAAAATGTAATATTTTATTTGGACATATATCTGAACATTTGTAACAATTTTTTATCCGTTGTTGAGATGATTCGTGGCAAAAAAAAATACCTCAAACAGACATCATTTACGCATCAAATTGTATAAATATAATCCTAAGTTTATGACAACTTCTAAAACCATTACAATTTGTACACCGACACAATTATTTCAAAAGAATGAAATTGAAAAGTAAACAAATATTGTAATCTATCAAAAATAATAAACAGAAATTTAGTTCAACGTTATCTTCGTGTGCGTTAATGACGTTTATAGGTAAAGTCAGTGTTGGTAATATTAAAAACCTAAATTTCCCTCTCGCAAGACCAAAATATTTCACATTAAATACTACGAACTAAACACTAAAATTTCTTATAAAACAGTAGACTACTTACGTTTCTTTCTGGGGAGCCTAAAAATAAGTTCACTCACGAACGAATACTCGCGATATGATCGTACGGGAGCCGGTCGCAGACTGAAAGATCACGGTTCTGAACTAGCAAGCTACAGGCATATCGTCTTTCCCTAACCTTACGAGGCGAGCTACAATAGCGGGAGAGAAGGGGGTTTTCCCCTACTTTTCTTCACACAACTTTGATTTTTTTCGCTGGTTTTAATTTCGCGTCATATAAATAGTCTACTTAAAGAATGTCAGTGTATATTTCACCCCCGCTTCATGTTATGCCCTAATTTTGAGATTTTTTACGATCGTGGGGGAACGAATTTCTAATTTAAAGCGTAAGTACGGTTTTTAAAATGAAAATATTATTACCTGTGTAAAATAAACGTTAGGAAAATAATCGATGAAAAAACATTACATAAAATTCATTTCACTTTAAAAACAAATTCCAATGATGTTAATTGTTAGTGGGGGGGGATGACGTGGCAGAAGATAAAACTATAATATTATTTGATTTATTACTGTTTTTACCATTTCAAATGTAGGCGACAGTTAATAAAGTAGATAAAAAAACGTTAGTGAAAATAACCGTTTTCCAGTTCCCCGAGTCCAAAAAAATAATCTCTTTAGCTATTGCTTCGATCGTTTTGGCTTAAATTTGGTAAGTGGGCTTATTTTAAGCATATCTTAAAGCAGTTTATTATTTATATATATTTTTTTTGCAAAATATGAGATTAGCCAAAGAATAAAACTCAAAATTTTTATAATTTTAAAAACGGCTTTAACAATTTAAGTTTTCCTACAATGTATTGTTTGCAAATTCCCCAAAAACGACGTTTCGGAAACTATAGGCTAGCTAACAAATATAATTTCTCAAAATCTGCTTAACTGATGTGAACCCACACAGAGGTTTTTGGAATGATGCCCGTTTGTCACCTGTACAGTCCTCTACAGCTTAAGTGAGTGCAACAATTTTTATCGAATTTGTAATTTGGAAATTTTAAGGTCATACCATCTGGAGTTTTTTTTTTTTTTCTTTTTCGACAACTGATAATTTTGGGGTAACTACCATAAAACTAAAACTGAAAATTCTAATTTTATAAAAATTGACACTAACAACTTTGATAAATAAGGGCCCAAATAACATGTTTTGAAAAGATATTGTCTTTTAAACTGAATTTAATTAATTTTCTACTTTAAAACGTGGGCATAGTTGGAAAGCTTTATTTATTTAAAATGTTTTTTTTCCTAATCTAATAATTTAAACGAGCAATACTTTAATTATTGTAAATTTTATTTTCAAAATAGATCGAAGGATTTTGTTGAAATGCGATGAATCACCGTTTAAGAGAATGATGCGAGATTAGGTGAGAAAGCGATTTAACCATGTCCCGACTCTTGGGGCTCATTTACCGGGTTAAACAATAATAAAATAATCAAATAAATCCAACCTTATGATACACCAAAACGATTTAACATTTCTTACAAGGCACAAGAGTCTAACTTGTGTGCGTTACATTTAGAGAATCTGCTTGTATTTCACTGTATATTGGGGCTGGGTAAGTACCATGATGAAGCTTATCAAATGAATTTTATTATCATTCCTAAAGTGCCTATTCGGAAATATCGTTAAACACTCCATGGAAAAACCTATAACGCCTAATCAAAGATATAATTTGTCCAAAACAGCTCTATCTACTAATTATATTTTGGTCAATAGGATCAACTCTAAAGTTAGCTAGTCAATCCTTGGCCAACCTTAGTGTCTTTCTTCACTCATCTCTGTCACCAGCTGTTATGTTGTAGTTCCTTTTTACCAATGTTTTAAGTCCTCTGCGATTCCCTCCTTATATGTTTCTAAGCCTATCTTTCCCTTGATATTTTTCCGAACTATTTACTCATCCTTACTACATGACCGGTTCGTCCCAACCTTTGTAGTTTTACAAACTCGATTATAACAGAGTCCATTATCGTTGACCAGTTATAAAATACTTCAAAGGAATTTTCTTTAAAAGGCGTTTAATTTTTCCCTAAACAATCTAAACCAATACGCAATTAAAACAACATTTAAAAAGGAAAAGTGTAAACATTCTTACTTCCCACCCGTAAATTGAAACCGAAACCATAGAATATTCGTCGCAAAGGAAGATATATTCTTGCCAAAGAAATATTAACTGAAGATAAATGTCAGATAAGTTGACAATCAAAAATATAAAATTAACCATAAACATCACCATCAAAAATATTCATATCTGCCACCAAATTTGAACTTGCTTTGTTTATGTAAAAAACTGAGCTTAGATCGTATTGATGAAATCGAATTTAAGGTTAGTCCGAATGCCATGGAATTTCAATGTTAACTGTAATACATTTTAAAATTCTAATTGAGATAAACTCATAATTTTTTATGATATTTTAGATTGCACCTTTTTCTACTTTTTACACAGGTTTTTTAAAATTTAGTTCAAAATTTATAAAATTACTAGCTGATGGCCCCAGTTACAACTGGGGATAGTTGAGATAGTTTTATAAAGAAATTTTTTTTTTGAACAACCCTAATTGTGGTGTATGGAAATAAATTATGCCCAAATACAGCAATACACCAAAATTGGTCAAAATTTACCCATAAATAACAAAGATAAATACTCGTTTTAGGGGTAAAATCACCCTTGGAGTGGAGAATTTTCAAAACCCTTTCTTAGTACGCGTCTACAGACCTACTACAAACCATGCTAAAAAATTCATAGCTCTAGTCTTCTTGGATCCAGAGATATGCTTTAGGAGTAAAAAACTTCCTTGGAGTGGAACATTTTCAAAACCATTACTTAGTAAGCGTCTATAGACCTACCCCAAACCATGTTAAAACATTCATAGTTCTAGGCATCTTGGATCCAGAGATATGCTTTAGTAGTAAAAGACACCCTTGGAGTGGAGAATTTTCAAAACCCTTTCTTAGTACGCGTCTACAGACCTAACCTAAATCATGTTAAAAAATACATAGTTCTAGGCTTCATGGATCCAGAGATTTCGTGATCAGTCAGCAGGTTATATATATATATATAGATGATATTAAAATAGTTAAAAAATTTTCAAAAATATGTGGGTTAATATTTTCTAAAATTCTGCTGTAGAGTAAGTGTAAGAGACAATCCTTGTATAAGGAACTAGTATTTGTTCTGATAAAAGTGGGATAAAGGTTCGGTAAAGAAATATAGGTTGCTAAGATATGTGTATTCATAAAAATAGAATTTTCGGAAAGTTATGTTGAAATGACGTTTAGTTTGATTTCGGTCATTTTTTTTTTATTTGAGATTTAATCTATGTTATTGGTAATAAATTTACACTTTCCACCAAAATTTGAACAAAATTGGTAATTATATATATTTCTGTGCCTGTTTGCGACGTTTGCAGATGATGCTGCTGCTTATCTCTCATGTAGTGAAGACTCGGATAAAGGAAGTAGAAGACAACAAGGACAGTTGGATATCACTATGTTTGGCTGGCAAAGTGTCGAATAAAAGCTAGTGTTTCCAAATCTCAACATATTACCTCCGGAAAGGCATCTGTGCTCCAGTTAAATTGGACGATGATATTTTACCACGATCCACATGTGTTGAGATCATAGATGGATTTCATTTATGCAACACCGACCAATGGCACTAATCACAATTATTTCGTTTAAAATTATCTAGAGCACTTGTTTTGCAACCGATTAGGATAACTTTTTTTTAATGCTCGTTATTAAATTTACAAAAATCGTAAGAGTGCCGATTTTTGAATTATGTTAAACCGAAATTATTGAACTTAATAAAACTTACAAAAAAACTTTTTTCTTATCCAATTTACATAAATTTTGTTACTCGGGAGTTTTTGAGGTAATGCATGCAGAGGGTCCAAAATAACATTGAATTCTTGTGGATGCACCCTGGTAACAGCGTCATGTTTCAGAGCATCAGAACAGATTACGATAGTTTTTGTGAAACATGACGATTTTTAATCATAAAATTAATGTGTCAAACCACAAGTAAAAGACATTATGATTTGTGAGTAATTTGTAAAGCAAAAACAAATTACGACAGTCATATTTATACCTGTAGTGTATTGGTGTGTGAAAAGGTTGGTGCAATGTTTACAAAGCTTCGTGGAATCAATTGTCGGCCAATCAATGACGCCATTTTGTTTTGCGAACAAATGAAATTGTATCCTCTTCTTTGAAAAAGTATTTCTTTCTGTGAAGTTGTATAGGAGCGCTAGGAAGATGTGCCTAAATAGTATTCTGACAACAGAATGGGGCCAAGTCTAAATATACACCACCCTGTGGCGTACCATGACGTGAAGATGTGGCTACGGCTAGTGACGATTGTAAATACTGTCTTCTGCGCATGACAGTTCCTTGGTTACACTCCCGGGTTTCAAGGAATCTTTGTCGTCGTTTTAATAAAGAGTTTCTACTTTCTCATATTTATGTAGATTATTAATGTAAAAAATTAAATCAAACAATTTATAAAAATACACATTTTGAAGGTCCCTGTTGAAAAAAAAAAGGTAGTTCATTAATATGTTTGTATGTGAGAGCGTGCGCGTGTGTACAGAGCTACATTAAACGGATAAACTTCTATTTAAAAAAATTTTATATACATGTCTCGGAGAAATGAGAGATTTTAGCAACAAGACAGTTCTGAAATCTTCAAAATTTGAATTTTTCTTACTATAGATCAAATTACTTCAACCATTTTTTCTTAACAAAAAACTACCAAGACTAAAAAATAAAGTGTTGTTAAAAAAGGATATTTTTTTTTATATTCGCTGATAAAATCTTGAATTACATGTACTTTACAAAATGCAAGAATGTGCTTAGGTATAAACTTTACCTAAACAAAATATGAGAACCTATACAAAACTGGATACTGAATACTTATAATCAATTAAGAGTTAAGACAAAATAAAAGTGATACGAAATAAAAAGAACCAAAATAAGAGTAAACAAAACAGAATGAAGAAAAATTAATTTAAACATCAGTAAAGGAACTAAAATAAAGAAAACAAAAAATCATTTTAACTACAAAAAGAGTAAAAAAAAAAAAACCAAAATGAAACTACGAAAAATAAGAGTTTTATTTATGTCTAATTGTGTTATAAATGAAATAAAATGAAAGAAAATAGGGATATGTAAAATAAAATTGAAACATTAAAAGAATATACAAAATAAGACTAAACTAATAGAATGTCCTAAAGAAAGAATAAAGACAATAACAGTGAAACAACATAAGTGTAAACGAAATAAAACAGATCAAAATAATAATAATAAAATGATATTAAACGTAATAAAATTACCTAAATAAAGAATGAAGAAATTAAAAGTGAAACGAAATAAGAATAAACAAGACGTAATGAACCAAAATAAGAGTAAAAGTAGTAAAATCACTTAAATAAAGAATGAAGAAATTAAAAGTGAATCAAAATAAGAACAAACTAAATAAAATGAGTAAAAATTAAAAATTAATATATAAATGAAACAAAATTAGAATAAATATAAAAACGTAAAAACAAAAATTAAGTGAAAGAAAAATGTGTAAAACAAAACTCGACTAGAAGTAAAACAAAATAAGAGAATAAAAATTGTTTATAAAATATCATTGTTTTAAGTGCCAATATTGCCAATAAGGACACTTCACCTTTGACCTTATTCCCCTCACACAGTTAGAACTCCCTTGTGTACAAAACCTGACAAAATAACCTAGTACAACTGACGAAGCCTATTTATAACTGCTCTATAGGTACAGAGCCAGACATAAAGTAACGTATTTACCTACACATGTTCAATGCATTACTAATAGTTAAAAATAATAGAGTTGGTGTTCGCTTCAAAGACAAAACAGTAGTGCAATTAAATCGCTCTTTTAAATCGTTTTATTTTCCTCGCCCAGTAATCGAACTACAGTATATAGTAAGTTTCGTTTATATTCGACCTCTTTTTTTTTATTGATCTTCGCGTTTTATGGCCTCAGGAAAACGGAAAAGTGATTTTCGGCATGATATCCGTTCGTCGTCGTCGACTGAAAGTAAACACAATAGCAGTCAAAAAAATTAATATCAAGACACTTTAAAGAGTTTTTCGTTCATATCTCGTGTGTTATTTAACTCGTACTAAATTAGATACAGATTTACAGATTTTAATTCTGCAGTAATGGTACAACTCCACCTCTCTCCGACAATAGTTAAATTATTGTCAAAAATGTAAATATTCCCTGATCTCCCAAGAAATTTGATTCGTATCCAATAGGGAAATTGTTAGCGATATCCAGTAGGGCCGAGTGACCAACACGACGTAGCGATTGAATGCTCCGTCATATATGTACAGGTTTGAGGGCTGCTAGAGCAGAGTGCACGAGCCGATGTCAAGAAAGTAGTGTTCAGGAAACCTGTATAACAAAACAGTTTTAAACAAACTTCCCCTACTGGCAGTGGCGGCGATAGCGGGCCCGCAGGGCCCGTGGTGCGGGGGGGCACTGCGGGCCCGCGAGCCTTGACCGGGATTTTTCGGGAAATTTTACCGGGACCCGGACCCGCGATGGGCCCTGCCACACGGGCCCCTCTATCATAACAATATTTTAATGAGTATTGTCAAGAAATTACTAAAATAAGGTAAAATGTCTTCAGACAAGATTGTGCTACGTACATCCAAAACGGCAATAACCATTATATTTTAGAGAGCAGTATTTATTATTTAATATTATGATACGAAGTATGTGTATTGTTTACCGTTGGCCGATAAGTAATGCAGCTATCGCTACGTCGCGCATCGCGGTGACTCACCGGCGCCGGCCGGCGAAAAGATAAACATCCGGGAAAAGATTATTGGGAGAGGGGGGCCCGATGAACAAATTTGCGGGGGGCCCGCGGGTTCTTATCGCCGCCACTGCCTACTGGGTAAGATCTCTTGATCTACCAATACAGTTTAACATTTCCTAAAGGCTAAAGAAACCAACTTTCGGGCATAGCATTTAGAGTAGATGATTTATTGGTTTATCATATGGCTGGGTAATTACCGTAATGGAACACACTAACTTGTTTTCACTTGTGGGTGTTTTACAAAAAAGTAACAGTGTACTAATTTTTTTACAACAATTACAAAACCAATAGTTATTTGTGTATAGAGGAAAGTGGCACTTTTTCGCCGTGAGAGCACGAGGCGGAGCCGAGGGCGTATCCGAGGGCGGAAATTATGGTTATAGGAAAGTTTTCACAGTTCCTGGCGTTGAGGCTAGTTGTGATCTGGGAGGTGCTGTTCTGATATTACTTTTGTAACGTGGAAATTTTGCCCTTGCTCTGCATTAACAACATGGGAAGTCTGGTCTAAAATCTTGTGAGCATTTTCTATGTTATTATAGGGGTACGTTTAGACAAGAACCGCGCGCCGGTTTGGTCTCGCGCAGGTAGAACTATGGTGGGAGAGGGAGATCCCGAGTTAGGTCAGACATACCCGCCCGCTGCTTCATTGCGTAGGGCTTAATATTTTCTTTTTCAGACCTACTACAGCGCTAAAAAACTGTGAATGTGTATAGTTTAAGTTCCTGACAACTACAACTAATAAATTTAAATATTTTACTGAGTAAAAGACATAAAAAGTCATTAAATTATACGTTTTAAATTCCTTTATATTATGGCGAAAATGTAACAATTTACCTCCATCACCGTTCCAATCCCCTCCCCGCCATCGCCTCTACATACGTGCGCGAGCCACTCTCTAGATGACGGTTCTGCGCAGGTTTCTTTCTGTATGGTAGGCTTATAGTTGTGGATTATTCAATGTAGCCTTCTGCAAAGTTTGAACTTTTCCATCCATATTCTGCAAGTTTAAGTTGCGTCATATTTCCCCCTCCATTGGCGAGTAGTGTAGCTGATGTTTAATGACCAGTGTACAGGTTAGATTGTGGTTTTTTAGGTAGTATGCTATTTCTTTAGGTATTTTCTATAACGAATTCTTTCCAACAACCTGATTGGTGCACTTTCCATTCCTATAATTTAAAAATAAACAAGGTGAAGTAGCTGATTTTATTCTCAAATTAAAATATTTTTTAAACAAAGGACAAATAATCCATGTTTGTTACCGAAGCTTTTTTCAAAAATTTCTTCATCTCATCTTTGGTTACAGTTTTTTTAATTTCTTCCATTTGTAATCGACATTTTCATGTTTTAAAACTGCAATTAACTTTTTGAAAGCACTATTCAATATCATTTTAATGTTAGTTAATTCTTAATTACCTAGTTATGGTGACTTCCATTGTATGTTACTGTTATTTGTATAGTTTAATGTCTTAATAAAAAAAGTAGTAAATAATCAATGTTTATAATTTGTAATGCGTTGTTTTTTGTATAGACTAATGTTTTATTAAGCCTGAAAGTAGATTTTGTTGGCGAAAAATTCGAATATCGATCTGGTAATCGATAGTCCGAAGTATTCGATCCCGCTATCGATAGCTCGATGTATTCGATGTTGCAATCGTTATAGTTAGTGTACAACTAACACAAACTAAACAGCTGTAATAGCTGCAAACTTGGGTAACTTGCCCAAACTTTTGAAGGTAAATAGGTTATAAAATTTTAGTTTTTGTGAAATTGTTTTCTTATATTGTTTGCAGTATAACGAAAAATATAGTTTATCACTAAGACCAAAAGAAGGTATTCAATCCTCGCTCATTTTCCTGTTAAACTTGAGCTTGTATCAAAAAGCTTCACTTTTGGTCCTAGTGATGAAATATACTATTACGTGGACAATGTTGCTTCGCCTTTCATTGTTGAAAACAGCTGATTTACTATCTCTCCAGCTGGAAGAATTATTCCTGAACTAATTTTTTTTTACTGCTTCATAGCTCATTTTATGCAGTTTTAAAATAAGCATCCAAAATTGCTCGTGTGACCTTTCTGTAATAAAAATTAAGAAAGTTATATGCAAAAGAAAGTTTTGCTAACATAACCTAAAAATCCGAGAGAAAAAAAAATGCGTAAACAATTTACAAAAAATTCACATAGAAAGATCCTTGTACAGAAAAAATCCCCTCCTCACATATAAGTAGTACACATTTTTGGATGGACGGAAACGAATTTTGATTTTTTTTTAATTTGTCCTAATATTGGATTTGTGAGACAATTATTATATTATTTTTGCACAGTTTACTTCCAAATATTTAATATGGATGAATTTGAAGCTAGAATAAGCCTATATTGTTAAGAAGTAATCAATACGAGGCCCTGAGGTTACAGAATATTAAAACAATAACGTAGCTATCTATTAATGCTAGGTAAAACAGATTCCGGCATTTTGCTACTCTGCCATCTATATCTGGACTACGTATAACGTCACAGGGCTGTCCAAAGTTGTGGTATTTCATTACATACATAGGATTGTACAAAGTAAAATTTCTTCTTTTTTAAATATTTTATGTTAATTTTATCACTATACATACTATACAGAAAGTTATATAATTGCTAAAAAATTCATGTTTAATTTTGAATATCTGTTTTTAAGTCCTATAAAACCACCAAAAAATCGATTTCGGCATGATTTCTGTATGTCGTCTGTGTAATGTCTGACTTATTTTGATTAAATTTGGTACGTGAGCATAATATAGTCATATTTCGAGACTAATTCATTTTTTTGGATAATTTGAATTTTAGGTTAGGTAGTTTTTGTGAGTAGAACTCCTATTACAGTTTTTAATTGATTTCGACGATTGAGGTGTCTTCGATAATGTTCAGCTAGACGTTGTTTCCACCCAAATTTCAAAAAGATGGAACACAATGGCGGGAAAGTGGAAGTGATTAAACCCCAAGCTAATTTTGATAATAGAATTTATAAACAACTGCAATTAAAAACATATGGGTTTTTATTAAACATTTGTTCTTATGGAAAGAAAACATACGTTTTAAACTACACCATTAAATAGTATCAGCTGTTATTGATATAAACAAAAATAATTTAAAGCAAACTAAACAAAAGTGTACATATCGACCCCCGGAGTACTGTAATTTAATTTTGATATAACTTATAAATTATAATGTATTTATTAAAATATATAATAACAATTATGTTTATTATAAAGAATACGAAAAACAAAAAACAAATAAAATTGTATAAAGGCATCGTATCATATTGCTTTTTTATTAAAGAAAAGTTGTGAATAACTCAACTGTAATAAAGAAGAAGAAGAAGAAGAAGAAGAAGAAGAAGAAGAAGAAGAAGAAGAAGAAGAAGAAGAAGAAGAAGAAGAAATCCAAAACACAAGGAATATTAAATTCCTTGGTGTCATTTCGAATGAAAATATAAATTGTAAATGTCATATTTCAAATCTTGTGGATTCTTGTTTTACTCTCCGGATGATGTACCTACTGCTTTAGAGATAAAACCATGATTACTTTGCTTGTGTCGGTTTAAGACCAAGATATAGATTAGCCTTTTGGGGGGGGGGAGGGGGGCTATGTGCATTCCTTGAAAAAACTTTTAAAAAATATGTTTAATTCAAACTTTAATCAGTCTGTAAACCATTTAATAAGTACAAAATGTTAACACTACCAATACTGTATATGCAGAGTGATTCAAAATTGCATTGGAATAATTCGAGAGGTAATTCTAAAGCTAAAGCTGTGGTTATTTGTTAAAGAAGTGTTGTTATTTGTGTTGAAATTATTTGTTTTCACCCTTTCCCCTATTACCTCTCAGGGGCTGACTGTACTGAATACGTACGTGACAACCTCAAGGGATCTTAGCAAGATCTAGACCTTTTTCATGTAGTCTTGGAGTAGATCTCTCTCTTTCAACTTACCTATCAGGTCTTTATTGACCAACTCTTTTAGGTTCAATCAAATTTTTTACGATTTACAAACTTATTTACACTCTTCGTATACTGATTAAGTTAAATGTGAGAAAATAAATTCACTTTCTATCGTGGCAGCGTATCAGCTGAGCTTATTTTTAAATTTCTGGAAAATAAATTATACGTTTTAATGAATTCATTTTCAGTATCCAGGCCACTATTAATTAAAATAAAGTTTCTTACCTTGTTTCCGTCAAGTGACCTCTTTTTTTAAATGTATTTATGTTGTGTCTGAAGATGGAATAAAAGTCCAGAAACGCGTCACTAATACAAAAAAAGAGGTCAATTGACGGAAACAATGTAAGAAACTTTATTTTATATGTTTTAATACTATTTGCGAGGAGGTATAGACATACGAGTATATCTCGACCTAATTTTTAACTTAATTTACAATTTATTATACAGTTAAAATTTTTGGGATTACTAAACGAGGGCAAATTGCAGACATGCAAAACATCAGCTGAATGAACAGCTGTTCATGTGACGTCATAATCAATGAAAACGACCTTTCCACCATAACCTAAATTCAATCGCAAACACCTGTCGCATTGTTTTGAAATGTAACAAAAAATTGCAACGATAGGTAAATCAAAACAATTTAAAAATATTCGTTAATAGTAATTGTACAAATGGATGCAAAATATTAAAAAATTTCGTCAAAATAATTTTCAGTGAAATTTTCCATAAAATACACGCGAAGAAAGTAGCAACACGAGAATTTATACATACATAGATACATTTTTATTTTATTTTTCTCCACAACAAGTTGATTCACCATCATGCTACTTGCCCAGCCCAAAATACAATATCATACAAGCAGATTCTCTAAATGTAATGTACAAAAGTTGGTTGGTAAATCAAGACATCTTATACAGTAGAGTAAGTTTGTTTAAAACTGTTTGTTACACAGGATTTCTGAACCTTAGAATTACGTATATCACTAATTTTTTAACGTCGGGCTCAGGAAACAAAAAAAGTGATTTTTTACATACAGTCCGTCCATCGTTGTCATCTATACTTAAGCACTATAATTGTCACTATAAAATAGGACTTTGTCACAAAATATAAATTTGGTGTAGGGGGACTCATATAATAAAATTTATTAGGGGCCTAATAAAATTTATTTATTAATTATGTAATTTTACCAACTTATGGGAACAAAATTATAACATATTTAAATTTGTATTAAACTTTAGTTACCATTAAGAGAAAGATTTTGATTTTTGATACATTTCTGAGGAATGGATTAAAATATTACTATTAACAATTATCATAATTCGATTAAATTTGAGGTTAATCTTGGGTGTTATAGACAATTACCAAGAAATTATGTTTTTACTTTTTTTATTAATAGTTCTATTATCCTTTGGCTTATAGAAAAAATTAAACAATCAATTTGTTTTTCGTGAAATGGGGAAAATCTTTTGTCTCTTGTAAATATTTCTAATGTTAACGGTTTTTGAGATCCGTTTTTAAAATGTACGAAATAGTGTTTTGGTTTTCTAGTATTCTTGTAAAAGGTCATATGAATAATGTGTGTACTAAATTCTCAAATCTTATCTACTTCCAAAGATATAATTTTTTTATAAAAACACAAAATGATCAACAGACGGAGAACAAAGCATTTCTGGACTTATGTTAATATAAAATTCTTTTTTTTAACTTTAGAATTACCTCTCGAATTATTCCAATGTAATTTTGAATCACTCTGCATATACACGATTGGTAGTGTTAAAATTGTGTACTTATTAAATGATTTACATAACTGATTAAAGTTTGAATTAAACATTTTTTTTTTTTTTAAGTTTTTTCAAGGAATGCACATAGCCCCCCTCCCCCCAGAAGGCCAATCTATATCTTGGTCTTAAACAGACACAAGCAAAGTAATCATAGTTTTGTCTCTAAAGCAGTAGGTACATCATCCGGAGAGTAAAACAAGAATCCACAAGATTTGAAATATGACATTTACAATTTATATTTTCATCCGAAATGACACCAAGGAATTTAATATTCCTTGTGTTTTGGATTTCTTCTTCTTCTTCTTCTTCTTCTTCTTCTTCTTCTTCTTCTTCTTCTTCTTCTTCTTCTTCTTCTTCTTCTTCTTCTTCTTCTTCTTCTTTATTACAGTTGAGTTATTCATAACTTTTCTTCAATAAAAAAAGCAATATGATACGATGCCTTTATACAATTTTATTTGTTTTCTGTTTTTCATATTCTTTATAATCAACATAATTGTTATTATATATTTTAATAAATACATTATAATTTATATCAAAATTAAATTACAGTACTCCGGGGCTCGATATGTACACTTTATCCACGTGTTTATTACCCGTAAATTGGAAAGTATAAACTACTAATATCTATCAAACAATATGAGTCATATGGGAGTGTGTCAAGCTCAACAGCTAATAGAGTAGGTAATATTGCATTCATTAGAGAATTCCCATGGCAGCTGTCCTTATGGCGTCGATGAGACTCGGGGACACCAAACATGTCCATCAGAACACATCTTGAGTTTTCATTCAAATTTATAAACCTGCTGGATAAAATATCTCCCCTTCCCCTATTACCTCTTAGGGGCGTGACAATCTCGAGGGACCCTAGCTAGATTTACACCCTTTTCTTGTAGTCTCGAAGTAGATACCTCTCTTTCAAATTACATAGCAGCTCTTTTTTGACCAACTCTTGTTCCCGACCGTGACGCTGTTATAGTATTCGAGGAGTAGTTTTTATTTCTTCTTCTTTTTTTACCCCATAAAGAGGTCGCTATTTTTTTAATTAATATGTTGGACATATGGACCACTCTACAAACTTAACACTTTACAGTTATGTTACACAGATATATAAAAAATAACCCGCGAGATTCATTTTTGTATGGTCAAGGACAAAATTATTTTACTTGGATAACCATTACAAATCGTTGATTTTCAGATAACATGAAAATGCGTAAAACTCAATGAAGAAAAGTAAAGAAAATAACAGTAGTAACGATCCAAAAATGACCTTTATTTGAACTGATGCCGTCAATAGCTGTGCAGATTTTAGGCTACATTAAGGTAAATATACAGGGTGTCCCACAAAGAGGTTGCTATTTTTGAATTAATATGCCGCACATATGGAGCACTTTACAACTTGACACTTTACAGTTACAGATATGTAAGAAAAAGTACCCTCAGTGTTATTTTTTATGGTCAATCAAAACAAATGACGTAACAACAAGAAGAACATTATTCTTCTGGATAGAACCACTTCCTCTTACAAGGGAATGCAATTAAAATGTAGTAATTTTTTTTTACCTTATCGAGTTCACGTATGAAAATTTGCAGAATGAAAGACTCTGTCTCTCTGTCTCTCTGTCTCTCTGTCACTCTGGCTCTCTGTCTCTCTGTCTCTCTGTCTCTGTGTCTGTCTGTCTCTCTGTCTGTCTGTCTGTCTGTCTGTCTGTCTGTCTGTCTCTCTGTCTCTCTGTCTCTCTGTCTCTGTGTCTCTGTAACTATCAATGAAAGTTAATAGGTTGTAGACAGGTACGTAGTTGTAAAGTTGGTCACAGGCAGGTACGTAGGTGCAAAGTTTTTGCAGACAGATACGTAGGTGCAAAGTTGGTCGCAGACAGATACGTAGGTGCAAAGTTTTTGCAGACAGGTACGTAGGTGCAAAGTTGGTCGCAGACAGATACGTAGGTGCAAAGTTGGTCGCAGACAGATACGTAGGTGCAAAGTTGGTCGCAGACAGATACGTAGGTGCAAAGTTTGTCGCAGACAGGTACGTAGGTGCAAAGTTTTTGCAGACAGATAGGTAGGTGCAAAGTTGGTTGCAGACAGATACGTAGGTGCAAAGTTTTTGCAGACAGATACGTAGGTGCAAAGTTGGTTGCAGACAGATACGTAGGTGCAAAGTTTTTGCAGACAGGTACGTAGGTGCAAAGTTGGTCGCAGACAGATACGTAGGTGCAAAGTTTTTGCAGACAGGTACGTAGGTGCAAAGTTGGTTGCAGACAGATACGTAGGTGCAAAGTTGGTCGCAGACAGGTACGTAGGTGCAAAGTTGGTCGCAGACAGATACGTAAGTGCAAAGTTGGTCGCAGACATATACGTAGGTGCAAAGTTGGTCGCAGACAAGTACGTAGGTGCAAAGTTGGTCGCAGACAGGTACGTAAGTGCAAAGTTGGTCGCAGACAGGTACGTAGGTGCAAAGTTGGTCGCAGACATATACGTAGGTGCAAAGTTGGTCGCAGACAGGTACGTAGGTGTAAAGTTGGTCGCAGACAGGTACGTAGGTGTAAAGTTGGTCGCAGACAGGTACGTAGGTGCAAAGTTGGTCGCAGACAGGTACGTAGGTGCAAAGTTGGTCACAGACAGGTACGTAGGTGTAAAGTTGGTCGCAGACAGGTACGTAGGTGCAAAGTTGGTCGCAGACAGGTACGTAGGTGCAAAGTTGGTCGTAGACAGGGGTAAAGTTGTCAAAAATTTTAACAAAAATACGTTATTGAACACGTGTCTGCGAATTACACTATTTTAAAATTCATACTTTATAAATCATGTAAGTGAAAAGGGCAGATACCTATTAGGCAATATTAAGGCATTAAGCAATATAGTGGGGCATAAGTGCTTGTACCAAGATACCAGTCACAATTACGCGCTGTTTTAAAAAAAAAGTTTATCGGTTTATTACACATATATTAATAATCAATTGCAGTTAACAAAAATTATATTAACAATTATGAATATGCAGAAGTTATGAGTGATTGATTGAAGTTAGTAAACTTTTTTGAAACGTTAATTACCGTATTTAGTAGACTATATATATTGAGTTTGATTGGTGAGAATAATTCCAAACACTGCAGTTATTACTTTTAATATACATTTTTAAAAATATAAATTAACAATATTTAATATTTATAATATTAATAATAAAGTAAATAATGAAATGATAAAATTGGAATGATTAATTGTTGTATTTATAGTACATGATTTGATTTATTATCGGCAAACTAAGAACAATATTTTTAAATATACAAAACAATACATAATATAGATATATCATAATATATCTATGCAATACAAGATATATATTATATATAATATGTGATTCTTTTATTTATTTCTAGAATACAATTTTTAAGACATACTGGTTCTTTTATTATTTATTTATGCACCAAAAATTAAGATACATAAAGTATTTTTTTATTAATCTTCGTCACTTTCGTTACAGCTAATATATTCATATTTGTATTATATACTAACCTTCAAACAATCACTTATTTTCAGATACGTCTGACTGCAGTTTCGACATCATACTGTCATCGTCGAAGACAAGATTTTTTTTTAATTTTGATTTTTTTTTACTTTACACAATTAAATCATTTTACACTTAAACAAAACTACATAACATTTCATGTAACATTGTGTAATGTAAAAATAAACTTCTCGTCTTCGACGATGACAGTATGATGTCGAAACTGCAGTCAGACGTATCTGAAAATAAGTGATTGTTTGGAGGTTAGTATATGATACAAAATGAATAACTTAACAATCCAGGAAGTAGGAACCAATAAAAACATCAATAATATATTCACTTTCACTTTGATTATCGATTTCAGTATCCATATAATCAATAGAATTCGCAGAATCATCCAGATCATCAGATCAACAGAATCTGGCAATTGAGGTCCTCCAAACCATTTGAAACTATGTTGTTATTATTCTGTAAACACCCACACTTCTAAGGCTCAAGTTCAGTCGGGATGCGTCCAAAAGTTCGTTAAATGTTGGTATAATTCAGAATGACAGGTTGGTAAGCTTGAAGCATCGAAGTTCTTCAACTTTTTTTTTACAAAAAAGGTTCGTCGGAACCTGTGTATTTTATATTATATTGAAGTTTAAATAGTATAAATCGATCGTCATTCGCGTTTGGTAACAGATATGCCATAAAAACAACAACATATTTTTTACATATGTTTCTAAAATTTCAAAAATGCTTTCATAGCCACAAGATGGGTCGCCAAGAACACAAAATGCTTTCTGATTTTAACATTATATTAAAAGGTTTTTTCTTTGCTTTTTTTATAAAACTATGGAGTATAATAGCAACCAGTTTGACCGTGAAAGCCTGTAGAACAAAAACTCAAACACGAGATCTCACAAAAACTACGTTTATTCAATATTGATGATTAAATAAACGATTTTTTTTGTAAGATCTTGTGTTCCAGATTTTGTTCTACATAATATTATCTCACAAGTCAAGCTCAGTATTAATTTACGTGAAAGCCTGCTAATGCTTTACATACTGATTCGCCAAATTCTTCACATGTTAGACATACAACGATAATTTTTTTTTTCCGAGCTCCATCTTCAATCCAGATATTCGAGTTACTTTTCAAGTTGTGCATATTGCTCAACATAATTATTTAAATATCTTTATCAGAGCATTTAATTATTATATTACGATCTCGCCCTATTTGACAAACATGATAAGCAATTTTTGTGTCTGTTTCTTCTTGTACTGGGCAACTAACATCTGAGTCTATCGATGTTTTGATATTTCCATTTTCGTACGACAAAATTATGGCAGTGAATAAAGTTAACGAATAGTTTTTTTTTTTTTTTTTTTTTTTTTTTTTTTTTTTTTTTTTTTTTTTTTTTTTTTTTTTTTTAATAAATCGTGCTAATTCGTTTTGCACCAGTATTTTATGAAGAATCCAAAAAATACTAAAGACTGTTTGAACTTATTATTGCGTAGCTCTTTTGCGAATTCAACAGGCCTTTTTTGATCAACCCCTGAAGATAATAACGACCGGCCTCTTTATTCCCTCAAGATCTGTTTGTCTCATAATCGGAACTGTCATTAATATGATAATATTATAGATATAGCGTCGTTACAAAAATTCGCATAGAAGAAAACGATCTGGTCGCTAGTTTAATCTGATCTGACTGTACTCGCGACAAGTAGGTTTCTCGTTGTTACAGATTAAATGCCGAAAGTGACATCTGTTGATAAAGCTGTACATCAAACTCGGTCGACGGTGCTGTTTATCTGGCAATATCAAGAACTACCTCGTACACATCGTATTACAGTACTAAAAAAAAAAACTATAATAAATCTAAATAAAAAAAGCTATATGTTTTTGTTTTGAATAAATGGTGCTAATTCGTTATTGGACCAGTACTTTATGAAAAATGTAACTAAAGACTGTTTGAACTTATCAATACGAAGCTCTTTTGCGAATTCTACAGGCCTTTTTTGATCGGCCCCTGAAATAAGATAATTACGATATTTTACGGGTGGTTCAAAATATTGATAAAAAACTAAATTAATTTCGGTTGCTCGTGTATTTGTAAAACGGATTGAGCTATATTTCCGAACGTTCTGTAATACAAAGCAAAATATAAACTCCATTAATTATTTCTATACGAGTTCGTGGAGGTATTGTACCGATGTAGTGCCATCTCATCCCAGTGCTATCTCATCCAACATCCAATTTCCTAGAAAAAAGTGCCATTTCGTCCAGTGCAGTTTTACAGTTGATTAACCTAACCTAACCTAACGGCCGCTTTGAATATTTTCAGATTTTATTTGTAATTTATGTCAAATAATTCTGTTAATATACAAGCGGCTTCATATTCTACCAACCTTGAGGTGGAACATTAGAACAGACTGTTGTTGAACTGCGCAACCTGGAGCCTTGGTAAGGAGAACCCGCAAGAAGATTAGTTTCTCCCTGTATTACATACAAGGCGAGTTTTAACATGATTGTACATGATTTATAGCATTTTGATATAAAACTCAAAGAGCATTTAGGGGGGTTTAAATAGTATGAAGCTAGAAAATATGGAAGGCCCGAAATTTTATAAATAATAAGAATTTTATAAAATTATAAAGGTAGGCTACTACAAACGTTCCAATAGTTTTTGTAGACCTGTTAAGTAAACAATAGCATAGGTTTTTGGACGAGATGGCACTAGTTGGCGGGTAAAGAATTAACCCCCTGCCCTACGTCCGTGGAATCTGGATGAAATGGCACGACACCATTGTACCGTTTTCTATACGTAAACAATCAATTAGTTTTGATTTTTGGGTTGTGCAAACAGTTTCATCTAAACGACACATTGACATTGGTTCAGGTGTTAATATATTTTCAATGTCTGTATTTTCTGCCATTAAAGGTCTCTTTGAAGCCGAAACTCCTGTACTTTATTGTTGACAACATCTTTTTTTTTATCGTTCGCTAATACAAAATTCAGTATTTTATTTTGCTTCAAGTCGTTGAACTGGTTTAGTACACTCATCTATAAATGATTCTCTCAATGAGTTGACATTTTTTTCAATATTCAAAAGAAAAATCTGTTACAATTTCTGAGTTGCTTTAACAAGTATAACAAGAATTTTAACTATTAACAAGTTGCTTTAACAAATATTACACAAATGATCCTGCTTTATTTCATTATGGTTGAAAAGAATTCATGATTTGATTTATATATTTTTAAAAAATTGGATTTGGCGGTTTGACTTATGAATTCTACTTTTTCTAAATTCGCTGTTTTTTCTTGATTTTTTTTTTTTTTTATACCAGCTACGATGATTGTAGTACGAATCATTTATCATGATTGTAGTACGAATACAGCTACTCTTTGTCCAGTGTTGTCGAGCCGAAATAGAATAAGTAAAATATGCAATACCTGCTAAACGTCTTGATACATCTGCATTTACTGTTTAAGGTTAAGTCAACAAGTTTTCTTGAAAATAGTTTGATAGTTCTCTTTATGCCGAATATCCCTTCTTCAAATTCCTTACCAAGTTGTCATGTGACTGCTCTACTTTTAATAAATTGTCATCTCTTAGAAGTCATCGAGAATAATTAAGCTGATTGAATATTTAAAAAAAATTATTATCAATTATAAATTTATACGATTCGAAATCTGCTGTAGGATAGCTACGAGAAAATGTAAAATACTTCTGAATCAAATCATAAAAAAGTGGCAGTTTTGCCGTATTTTCCATTCAGAGTACCGGGTTTGTAAGCGGAATATTGAATTAAAAGCTGTGACAGTTTTTCATTTACGAACTTTACTTTTTCTGTTTGAACTACGTTCATTATTTGAAGTATGTTTCGTCATTAAGGGTCGACATTTTACGTGGCGTCTCCCAAGCGCCGAGTTTCCTAAGCACCGAGGCCATAAATTATATATCTCAGTGATGAAGAAGTGACGAGGGTCAATATCTTCTCAATGAGTTTAATCGGTGAAGGAGTAAATATTTGTCATATTTTTATTAAACTAAAAATACAATTTCACTAGGTATGAGAACAGTGTCAATATTGCATGGATATAGTTTTAATATTATACATTTACATTTTTATGATATACTTCCTTCACAGCTGTTGTGTGATTGTAAATAGGTTTATTTAAAGGACAATGCACTGAAACTGGCTCAGGTACAACTTAGGGGTGCAATGACTTATGGAATGTGGTTAGGTTTGTCAGATTATGCCAGGTAGCCCACTCGGCGCTGAGGAGACACAGCGCTGAGGAGACATTTAACTATTAAAAAATGTACAAAAAAAGCATTTCTAGAGTAACCCTTAATGGGGTACAAACATTTACCCGTAATAAATCCACTTGCCAAAAGTCCAGATGAAACCATTAGAGTCGTAACGCCACAATCATCCAATAGCATTACAGTAAACCAACATTATGTGAATAAAGCCGCCTAGATGAATAAAAACATTATCAGACGATGACTTTCCTCGTGTTGCAACTGCAGACTACTTTAGCGATAACCAAATCGTATGTTACTTGTAAATAATTTTGTTGGCATTCTTCAGCTATTTTTTTTTTTTGAGTTTGTCTCAATGCCGCATATACAACCGATTTATTAGCAGGCGAAATGTTAATCTGCGTTAAATAGCAGAGACTCAAAGGTTGCGATTAAATACAGACTCAAAGTATCCGTAACGATTTTCCTATCGGAACAAACCCACATGGGTGTATTTAACACCTCACAAAAATGGGAAAACACCCATAGATAATCAAGATTTTTTTAAATAAAATCAATGTTACTGCCGAGATATTGACGTAAAAATCTATCTAGGGGTAGTAAGGTGCCATTAAGTTATAGTAAGACTTTATATTTATGTCATAGATGCAAAGATGTGCATAGTTGAAGCATGGAAATTCTAAGCCATCTAAGTGCCGAAATTGTGTTTTTAATAACAAAAAAAATTATATTTTTTGGAAAAGTGTATCTTTTATCATTTAAACATTTTATATTTGTTTTCTAAGTAAAAGAAAAACAAACCTAAGGAAAATAATGTAGTATATATAATTATTTCATTTGAAAAAAAAAAATCATATATTTTTAAAAAAATGGAAATAATTTAAGTCACTTTATCTATTTCCTTCTAAAAGATCTATGTGCCATCTGTGGTAAAGGTTAGGTTTGGGTATAAATACTGTAAAACAATATATTTAAAGAATTAAACACAGCTTTATAATTTGAAAAAAAGATACAGAATACAAATTATTATTTTCTAGTTAAGTTTATTTAGACACACAGGTTCAGGTAAAATTGTTCGTTTTCTTCACATAGGTAATCTATCATTGTAAGTAAATCCTTCTTTTTTATTGGCCGGTAACTCAATTTTGTTAGCAAATGACAGTAATTCACACTGAACAAGGTCTTCAATTTTAATCCCTTTGTTCAACACCTCACAAGTTGTCCATTCTGTTATTTCATTGAAATTTGTTTTGAAGCTAACACATCCTGGTTTATTTTTGTCCACTCTTAGCCATGAAGCTTTGGTAATTTGTATTTTTGAAGTATTTATTACTTTAGATGCACTGTTATTAATATCTAAAAACTTTCCACCCATTTTCAATAATTTAAATGGTTTTGATGGTCTTGCATCAACAATAACTTTTCCAACATCATCCGGCACTTGGCACCTACTAACTTTCCACCTTTTTACAATAATTGCAAAGTCACGATTTGCAGCTGAAAAACTATGTCCTACTTGGAGAAATTTGTGGTCGATGCGATCAAAAATTCCTAAATCAACCAATAGGATGTATATGTAAGTCATCATTTTGTTCTTAATCTGACCACAGCAGTTATCACTCCATATGGTTAATGATTTTTTGTACGTCATATTTAAGTTAATATCATTAATAGCTTGCAGTAAACAAGACGCCATATATTTTCCTCCCCTAGAACCTTCACCTTCGTGCCACAAACACATTATCCCATCGGCAGTATCATTTATATGTATTCCAAAATTATAACATCCTAACTGCCGATAGTAATACATATTGGAGTGAGTTAAATATGGAAGTGTAAAGACTTTTTGCAATTCTATAGTGATTGTGCAGTTGTTACTACCAGGTTGAGTAGATTCAATACAGTCAGTTTTCATAGCGTTGAAAGCAACCTCTGCTTCCTTCTTAAAATTTCCCTTCCTCTTTTTAACTTTTTCTGTAGTTCCTGGGTTTTCTGTACTCATAGCTTTTATTATAAATTATATCAAAAGACTGTGACAATAAACAACACAATGCAAAACTGACAGTAAAGTTGTCCTGTTAGTAATGGCAGAATGGCACTTACATTGTTTAGAAGATTCTGGACATACATAGAGCACCATCTATGAAATTCATTTTCAACTATTATAACAAAACTGTCACATAGCTGCTTTAGGAAAACATTGGCCTTGGTACATAGATTATTTAGAACCAAAAATTTCAAAAACACAATTTCGGCACTTAGATGGCTTAGAATTTCCATGCTTCAATTAATTATCATAGAACAAATTATTATTTAACAAATTATAATATTTGTAATAAATATTAAATTAAATTTTAATTTATTAATAGTTTAACTGCTCCCAATGGTCTCTTGAATTCTGTTATTTCTTCTTTTTTTCTGTTTTATACTTGAGATATGCAGCCTCAAAACGGGTATATCCACTGAGGCTGCTTTATTCCATTCCGTATATTTTTTGTTTATCTTAAATTGTTTATTTTAAGTTTTTTTTGTTTAGGATTTAGAAGTAATATTGTTTTGGTTTTTCTTTCCTGTTGTTGTGTATTTTAATTTAAAGTAATGTATTATTATGTCATATGTCAATTTATTTGTTTTGTTTTAGTTTGTTGTTAAGGAAAGCTTTATTTTTTATCTCAATATCTTTTTCTCAATCTAAATCGTGTTTTGTTTATCTACATGTAATAAAAGGATTGGGGAAAAAAAAGTACGGGCGTTTTATTGTAACGACATATTTCAGGAGCGTTTGCGTCGTCAAAAGTTCGTCTGAGTGTCTTTTTTTTTGTGTTTCTTTTTGAGTGCCGATAATGATTGTATACTATCCAGCACTCGAGTCGACGTCAACGGCATCATGAATGTTATACCTAGGTTTATATGTTTTGAAGTTTTAATTCTCCAAACAAAAGTAGGATACACAGGCTATAGAATTAATATTTCCCATACAAATTTCACTTTCTAAACGTTTTGGATCATTACCAATTTCACGTAATTATCGTGAATAGTAAACTATCTACTTCCTCGGTAATATCGCACTACCAGGAATTAAATGACTTTTAACTGTTTTGGCAAAGGTTTTTTATTGACTGACACGAATCCCTATACGCAATTGTTCTTCAGTAATATTTGCATTAGAAAAGGGATCCTCATCTATATCACAACCTTACCGTGAAGCAATAAGTTTTTTTTGTTGTCCATTATAATTACTTGTAGGCTATTTCACTATTAAACTGTTTCAATAACTTTTCGTAAAAATGATGTGTAGGGATGTGTATCTGAATTAAAATCTTTTTTTTTTCACTAGATCTTTGAATAATGGAGTATAATAATTTGTTAAAGAAATTAACGAATGACACTTTTTACCCTCAATAACAATAACTCGCACAAAATAAATCTTTTTGTCTACAGTTGTTGACAAAGTGGCATTTTGTTCATTTAAATTAGTTTGCAAAACGGCTGATTTCTCAACAATTTCACTTTGCCCACTACTTTGCACACTACTTTGCTCACTCCGAATGGCAACCGAACAAAACGAAATTTAGGTTAAGTTTATTTGAATTGATTTATAATATACAGGAAATGTCCCGTATGTATGTTAGATTAATTCTTACATGTAAAATAACATAAATAAACAACAAAACAACGTTTTAAAGTTGAAAAAGGAAGTAATTATTCATGAAGATGATTGACAGTGTATGTACACGGAGAGTATTTTTCGTTTGCCGAGTTTTGAAGTTGGCAATCCCGTTTCCTCAACAATACACCTAAGTTATTTGTAATATTCGTAAATAACCTCAGTTTTGACATGAGAACTTCTACTCAGTGTTGATGTGTTGTTTAGCACTACTGCTATATTTTGTGTAGTTAGTTTTAAAATATGGACAATTCAGAGGATGAAAACCTGTTAAATACCCCACCATATTGTGTTACTGCTGAAGTATGTTTTTTATTTGTCACAAAATAACAACTGTAGACAAAGTATATTGTACAATTCACGGGCAAAGTGTCTTTTTTAAACTCGATAAAATTGACGCACTCGGCAAGCCTCGTGCGTCAACATTTTTCTCTCGTTTATAAAAGTACCACTTTGCTCACTAGTTGCACAAATAACTATTGAACTTTTCTTCATGTTGATTTCTTGTATGATGCCTTTTGTTTACAGCGAACGGGTTTTAAAAATCTTTTTAAGTAGTCTAGCTTACATTTTTTCGAGATTTCGAGATCGTTCAATCTCCTAGCGTTACAATCTCAACGACAACAGTCTACTAGCGGCTACACTCTACAATTTCGTTTCTTGTTAGATATACCACAAAATAAGTATACTTAATATATTATCGGCGTTTGAAGAGTTTGATAAATCTTCAGCTGCAATTCCTGACAAAAATTCACCTGTGCTTGTCGATTCTTCAGTTACTGTGTTTAAATCCTCGACCGTTCTGTAAAATCATTGTATAAAGTATTTACAAAAATGGTAAAATTAAAGTTGATCAATTAAAAATAAGCCTGAAAGTTCTTTAAATGCTTAAGATTTTTTAATTTTTCATAAAGTTAAAATCACTGCTGTTTTTGGCAGTTTGCTTTCTCAAAGAGGCTTTTTGAAAAAAGTTTAAAAAAATTAAATTAAAAATAAACTAAATGTTTATAAACTAAAAAAACCGCTGTCAACTGATTTGGTAGTATGCTTTCTCGCACTTAATGCTTTGTAAATACTTTCAATATATATACAGAAATAAGTAAGATGTTTTAATGTTGTGTGTGATTTGATTTTGAAAATACATTGCAATTATGAATAAAACACAAACCTTTACTTGGGAAATCTTACTTATTTCTGTTACTACTTATCTTAGATGAATAAACCAGGTACCAAAATGCTTATATTAAAAGGGGCTATTTTTTATGTATCTTTCCTTTTTTTGTAACATCACTCGTTTTAAAGTTATTAGGATTTGAACATTTTAAATGACCGCCATTTTGTTTCTGTAAATGATATTATTTTGAAACTTTTATCTAAGATGCACACTAATAAGGTCATTAAATGCAAAAAGTTTCAACTTGATATCACAAACCATTTTAAAGATAGAAATTGTTTTCTAAAAAACACATACAGACAGACAGACGCTAAATGAAACGAGATAGGACATATGTTTATATGAACTTTTTTCATTATTTTTACTAGTAGAATGAGCTGTATAAGTGTGAGGATAACTTCGTGAATCACCCTGTATATATATATATATATATATATATATATATATATATATATATATATATATATTTAATATTTATAATTTAAATACAGTAATTTACAAAACTGTAAATCCTAAATTTTTTTCCAGTTCTATTAATTTAGGATAATTTACAATCTTACACCCAAATAATAATTTCTATTGAAAGTAGAGCTCTGAACCTTTATTTAGGTTTAAAAAAAAAATTTTTAGCGATATAAACGCTAAACTAAAAACTCTTTTTCAAAAGTCCAATTTGAAGAGTTTGGAGTTTTCAAAAGTCCAAAAACTGATGTTTAGAGTTTTGCGGCTATCTCTTCTTTTCTAAAATCTAAACTCCAGAGTTTGGTGATTTACGAAGCTCTAATCTTGAGAGTTTTGAGTTTTTTTTTGTTAGATTTTAGAGATTTGGTTCAACAAGTAGAAATGAAATTATGGTAGTATAAAGAAATTATCTCTAACTATTCACAAATTTTATTTGTAAAATGAAACACTATATTAAAACATCTATAATTTAAATTCTAGACTTCCTACAGACTTAAAAAAATAAACGAATGAATGATTCTAAGCTTTATTATCATTTTTTTAAATATAGATACCCTGGTGGTAATTATTACAGTTACAGGCCAATTATTGGCCATTTTATGGTCTGCAGCCAATTACGGGCCAAAATCTGACCTGTAATTGGAATGATTTCCACCAGGGTATCTACTCTTAAAAAGAGAAATTTTGAATTTTAAAGAGTTCTTTTTCCAAGTTCATACATTGAAGTAAAAAAAAAAAAAAAAAAAAAAAAAAATACAATTTTTTCATATAAATTTTAAGTAAAAATACAATAGTTATTTTTGAAATGTTTATTTCATAGGTTGGCAATACAGTAATGACTGGTGATCAACAATTAAAGTTTGTGTACTGAACATTACTTGAATCATTTTTACAGAAGTTTATCATGTACTGTGAATGTTTCGTGTTGTTACTGTTAGTAGTGGAAGTATTTTATGAATTTATGTTAATTTTAACTGTGCAAGTTGAATTATACATTAGTTATGAACAAAAACTGTTAAAATGTTTATCATTTGATTATTTTCAATTAGAATTTTTCCGAATTAATGTCTTATATTAATTTCTGTGGCCACTATCGTGTTTATGTAGCCTATAGACGACAACGTCAACGGCCGTGAAACAGAAGATCAGTCAGGAAATAGATATCGACATTTTTTTCGATTACCAAACTTACCCTATACTGAGTAAGTACTAAAAAGAAAGAGATCCAAATGTTCTTGTTAAAAAAAATGCTCCATCGCACATATAAGGTATAACAATTTCTTGTCGTTATCTTTGAATTGAAGATTAGATGACTCATGTTGGCCTGATTTAACCTAACCTCAAACTAAACCTGCAGCTTTCTGTTTTTATATCTATACATGGATTGTAATTACACAATCGCCTCTGGGCGTGACCGTCTGTCAGTCTGTTTGTCTGGGAAATAACAATAAAAGTGGTTTGAAACAGGCGCTCCACTACATATTTTTGTTTTTTTTCTTTTGTAAAAGCGCAGTGTATTGCTAACTGTGATCAAATGAGATAAATTTTGAACGAGAAAACTTGTTCCAAACATTCTCAGGAGAAAGAAACAAGGCCATCATGGTACTTACCCAGCCCACCGTGCAATGTAATAACAAGCAGATCCTCTTAATAAATTTGATCTCTTGGGTTTTGTAGTTAAAGCAAAATATTATTGGTAGATCAAGGAGTCTTATCCAGTAGGCTAAGTTTGTGACATAGATTTTCTGAACCTTTTAATTGTGTATAACACTACTTTTTTTTGACGTCGGCTAGGCTAAAACTGGGCTCGTAGATGTATTTCGTAGTTTATTTGTGGTCAAGATTTTAAATTACATTTTTCACTTCACTACTCGTCATCGTATAGCGGTGGAGGTTGGTGTCATTACATTCAGAATTGAAATATACAAATTTTTATCTAATTAAGTGTGTTTTAAGTTGAATAATACGCAAGATATGAACAAAAAACTGTTCAAAATGGCCGTCATCTAGAATTTTTCAATTTGATTTAAAAAATTCAACTTCGTATACTGGGTTACTGGGTAAATCAAATAATCAGCACGCAGTTTATACCCTGACATGTTTGGACGGTATTTTAAAATTTTAATATTTTGACTGATCTTCAGGTTTCATGACCTCGGGAAATCGGATTTTTTTTCCGACATGCCGTCCATCCGTCGCCATGTCGTACGCTAGCAATCACAAAAACTGAAATAGTATCATGCAATTTGGTATAGGGAATATACCCTGCTTATATAGAACCTTATAGAAATTTAGAAAAATTCTATTTAATTTATAATATACTAAATTATATAAAAATTTATAGGTTGTAGTATAGCCTAAATAGAAAATTAAATTGATTTCTCCCTTAACCCTAGATTACTACTCTTAGTTCATTGTTACGTGATCACTATTCATTCGTAAATTTTACTACTTTCTGTTTTTATTTTTATTATTATTTTTTAAACTTTACTTTAGTGTTGACTATTTTTTATATTAAATCCTTTATTGTTTTCAAGTGTTTTTAAAAATATTTAACAATGAACTCATACATATTTGAACTGTAAAAATATGTCTTTTACTACCACTACAAGTACGTTTTAAAAAAATAATTAATCTGGAAAAAAATCGAAAAAAATATAAATATTATTTTATTGGAAAAATTAATCGGATATTCATAAAATACATCATTTATAAGTGTTTAATTTATATAAAAAGAGAAAAATGATTTACAATAAGTTCATTAGGTAGAATGCCAAAAATGCCAAAATTAGAGTCCTGTCTTCACTGAGAATCACATTCCTTGCAGTGATTATTCACTTAGTAGCTAAATCAAACACTTTGAACTCTAAAATCACTATTTACACAATAAACTATTTACAACACTAAAAACTAACAATAATTTACAAAAAAAAAAATTCAAACACTTAATAGTTAAAACTTTCGCAAACACTATTCTTTCGTAAAATATACGACGCGAGCTTGAGTACGGTAATAACGGTTCAACTTTGAGCTTAGCCGAAGAGATAGTGGCCTCTATTCACAATGGCAGGAAGGTAAACAAAAAGACAGAGCGTGTCCGTCTTTTGTCTACGAGTTCTCCGAATTTTACAAAGGGCGGGTCATAAATTAATTTTACGAATGAGTTGTGTTCTAGGGTTAATACTACAATTGTAGGTTTTCAAATACGATAGTTTTCTTTCAGTGACTGTAATAACAAACAAAATGAAATAATTAAACATCAAACAAACAAATTAACGATTCAAAACTCATAACTATAATAATAAAAACTAATATGGTAATAAATTAGAGAGGTATATTAAATGTTCTTTCATTTAACAAACCACATGAAAATCGCCCCTGTAGAATGCCAGAAATAGGCATTAATAAGGCTGTCACCGAATTGTGAATTTTACTTTAATAATTAGACCGGAAATGTTACGAAATGTACAACAAGCTTTTGAGTCCAGAATCTATTTCTGCCAAAAAGTAAATGGTAGCCATTTCAAGAACTTAATATGAGCTAAAAAAAAACAAGGTAAGGCTCTTACCATCATTTTACCAACATAGAGCAGTTTGTAATGTAATAAAAACAACCGGAGTTTGTAAGTTAACATTCACAATTCGATTGGTTGCTAAGTTGAGTAAGATGAACTTAGAGACCTCTGGTTTGCGCCATTATTCTTATTTTGAAAAGACATTTAAAATGAGGTATCACTCAATAGGGGTTGCTATTTAAAATTCTTGACTTACCCCCAAACTACCCCATTTTGGGGGTAAGGGTTGAAAATTTTGATACTTCAAAAAACTCCTCCTTTGGTTATCTAAACTTTCCCCAAAGCAAATCTGTCTATTTCCATTAATAAAAAAAATAAGAGGGGAGTGGGACTTTATGGACACATGGTATATATATATATATATATATATATATATATATATATATATATATGCGGAAGAATTCTTTAGTGCGCACAAATAGGTTAGTCCTAGTATGAACCAATGTGAAACTTTGGAATGTGTTTTAAAAAGGAAAAACCTCTCGGTTATCATCGCCTTATGAAAAAAAGAACTAGTGTTAAGGTCGGAAAAGAACAATAGTTGGTCAAGAGAGACCGGATGGAAAAGAAGAGAGGGATCTAACCAAAGACTACATGAAAAAAAAGGTGTAGATCCAGCTAGGCTTCCTTAGGATAAGTACGACAAATGTATGATTTAACCGTATTTGTAAATATTGTTTTGATGGAGGAATCAAATAAACAAATTGATTCAGTCATCCATGTATATAAAGTTATATGATAGCTTAAAAAATGGTTATCTATTTTGTTTACGGAAATATCTATTTAAAGTTCTAGTGAATCATGAATGAAAAAAATCGTTTTTTGAAATAAAATTTGTCTTATCTAGTGTCCATCTGTCGTTTGTGACTATATCTCGAGATATTTCAATTTATATATATATCTCAAAATTTGGGCATAGCTGCCATAACAAAAAATACGATGTTATGATTTTCTAAAAATAGGTACCAACGATTTCGACCAAATTATCTGTAAGTGTAGCCTCTAAAGACTTAAACCATACGTATTCATCGCAATTTCTTTAAAAAATCCGAGTTTTGAGTTATCGTTGAAACAACCCCCCCCAGAAAAATTCAGCCAAAAATACTTAATTTCTCAAAATCAGCTCAATTTTAGTGGAATATTATTGACCCGTCTTCAAAATATTAAAGTTTAGTAATCAATGGGGGGGGGAAATGAAAATTGACCTGTCATTAAAAGAATGGCACAAGGGAAGCAAGTCTAGTCCCTATTTAAATACTCTTTTTTTTTTTTTTTTTTAATATAGCGTCCATCGTTAATTTTAACTTTTTACTGACTTTTAACAAATACAGAATTTGGTTTGTATTTTGATTGAAAATGAGTGTGCAATATTTTTCCACCGTTTATTGGGTTTAAATTGCGAATTTTAAATGTTTACGAAAAACATTTTTACCAACCTTCAAAAGGTTCTGGTGGCTATGTTTTTCTGATCAGCCAAAAACAGGGTAATGACGAAACATTTCGATTTCCAGTTTTTGACTGATATTTACGTTTCATGACCTCAAGAAACAGGAAAGTGATTTTGGCAGAATATATTTTGGAAACGATAGTGGCAGACTATATATATACTAGCAGAGTACCCGTCCTTAGTATGGAGTTAACGTATACTTAGATAATGGATTGAGTGTTAAGAGAGTTTTCAAGGCCAGTGGGGGCGGTGCCCTGATGGAATTTCCAAATAAAAATACGCCTATGTGTTAACCAGGGACCCTAAGAATGTCCATGTACAATTTCAGCTCAATGGGTCCAGTAGTTTTTACGTGATTGAGTAACACACACACACACACACACACCATTAGATTTTTATGGTTGGTATTTTCAGTCTTTTAAACATAATTGTATTCTTTTTAAGTGTTCGTTGAATATCCGTGCGTATTTCTACTGTGGTCATGAAAAGAAAAGACCTCTCTATTTAGGAAAGCACTGAAAATTTTATTCCTGTAAACTACTATCTAACATAAAAAAGCTTTAAATATATAGTTTTAATTTAAAGTTTTTACTAAGTTTGACTTTCAGTTGGCAATGTTGAGAGTAATACATTATGAATGTTGGAAGTACATGGTTTCTAATCAGTTGAAAGAAGCAACTCCATCGGTCAAATAGAAATGCCAGCTGCCATTTTGGTTTTTAGTAATTTTTAAATCTTGTATTTAGAGCCGATTTTTACCTAAAAACATTAACCTTTTGCGTATTTTGTATACCATAAGCATCAAACATTTGAAAAAAAGGAATGTAAGAAGCCTCAGCTCGTTTCACCTTTGTAGTTTAGAGAAAAATTATTTTCGGGTTTTTAAATTTTTTAATATGCTTAAACGCAAAAGTTTTTCAAAAGATTTCTCAGTGAGCACCTATTACCTATGAGGAAGCTATATTCCAAGTTTCATTTCAATCCGTTCAGTAGTTTTTGAGAAATCGTGATGAGTGAGTCAGTCAGTCAGTCAGTGGTATTTGACTTATATATAATGTGTTATATAAAACCCAATTAAAATTCAGAAAAATCTAATTGAAAATGACAAAGTGGCGGCCATTTTAAACAGTTTTTTATTCATATCTCAAGTATTATTCGACTTTTCAACACACTAAATTAGATACGAATTTGCACATTTAAATTCTGCGTGAAATGGTCTTAACCCCACCTCTTTACAAAAACAAATACCGAAGTTATTATCAAAATTGTAATTTCGAACCTAACCCTCCAAAGAAAATATGATATTCTTAAAGTATTAAACAGATTTTTTATATATGCACATCTACGAGGCCCGTCACGCCCTAACCGACATCAAGACAGTAGTGATATCAATTACGATGTTCAGAAAACCTGTGTAACAACTATTTTAACTCCTTTACTACCAATTTAACATTTCCGACAAGAAACCAACTTTTGGGCTTTACATACAGAGGATTTTCTTATATTTGGTTGTACGATGGGGATGGGTAAGTGCCATGATGGCGTTTATCAAATTGTTCTTTCTTGTCGTTACAGGGCTACCAACTGACTCGAATACTCTAATAGCGCCAGAGTTGTAAAAGAACAAGAGTTGGTCAAGAGAGATCTGATAGGAAATTTAAAAGAGAAGGATCTAACACAAGACCACGTGATTGAAGGTGTGAATCCAGCTATGCTCCCTCGGGATTGACAAACCTGTTCTTACTTAAATAAACCCCTGTAACTTGTAAACAAATCTGTAATTTCCATCAACTTTTTATATCACTGCCAACTTTTTATATTAAACATGCTAACAATGTTTATAGTATAGCCTAATTAAAACCAGTACTTGAGTTATAAATAACCTTTGAAATGAAACAACTAACGTTAGGGCCTAGGCTACATCTGGCTCGGGGACTGGGTGATTCACCAGGCTTTCAATTTTCAAGGTAACATTTAGCTGGATCTGGTTTCCCTATATGGCCACAATTTCTCCCATTTTGTTGCTTAGCTGTGTGAAATATACTGTAGTTTATTATATAACTGGATAACACATGGCGTGCAAACTTTCACGTTTAAGTATTGCACAAACTGTCTCGCATTAACATTCAAATTCCATTGTAGTATATACCCAGCCCTGCAAATCAAATCAACTTAATTATAGTACATGAGAAATAAATAGTTTATTGAAAGGGGGGGTACCGTTAGTCTATGAAATAAACGATACACAATATTACAAAATCTGTCTCGTATTAACATTCAATCGCCATTGTAGTATTTACCCAGCCCTGTAATTCAAATCAAGGTAGCAATAAATAGTTTAATGAGGGGGAGGGGTGAGTTAGTCAATGAAATAAACGGTAAAGAATATTGCACAAAATGTCAAGTATTAACATTCAAATACTATTGTAGCAAATAATATTACACAAACCAAAGAAATACAATTGCAGTATTTAATCAGCCCTGTAATTCAATTCCACATATTATAGTACACGAGAAATAAATAGTTTAATGAGGGAGGGGGGTGCATTAGTCAATGAAATAAACAGTAAAGAATATTACACAAACAAAATAAATGCAATTGCAGTATTTACCTATTCCTGTAATTCAATTCCACATATTATAGTACACGAGAAATAAATAGTTTAATGAGGGAGGGGGTGCATTAGTCAATGAAATACACAGTAAAGAATATTACACAAACAAAATAATTTCAATTGCAGTATTTAATCAGCCCTGTAATTCAAATCTTCTTAGTATAGTAGCCTACATGAGAAATAAATAGTTTAATGAGGGAGGGGGGGGGAGCATTAGTCAATGATATAAACAGTAAATAATATTACACAAACAAAATAAATGCAATTTCAGTATTTACCTATTCCTGTAATTCAATTCCACATATTATAGTACACGAGAAATAAATAGTTTAATGAGGGAGGGGGTGCATTAGTCAATGAAATACACAGTAAAGAATATTACACAAACAAAATAATTTCAATTGCAGTATTTAATCAGCCCTGTAATTCAAATCTTCTTAGTATAGTAGCCTACATGAGAAATAAATAGTTTAATGAGGGAGGGGGGGAGCATTAGTCAATGATATAAACAGTAAATAATATTACACAAACAAAATAAATGCAATTTCAGTATTTACCTATTCCTGTAATTCAATTCCATATATTATAGTACATGAGAAATAAATAGTTTAATGAGGGAGGGGGGAGCACTAGTCAATGATATAAACAGTAAAGAATATAACACAAACAAAATGAATGCAATTGCAGTATTTACCTATTCCTGTAATTCAATTCAACATATTATAGTACATGAGAAATAAATAGTTTATTGAGGGAGGGGGGGCATTAGTCAATGATATAAACAGTAAAGAATATTACACAAAAAAAAATAATTTCAATTGCAGTATTTAATCAGCCCTGTAATTCAAATCAACTTAGTATAGTAGCCTACATGAGAAATAAATAGTTTAATGACGGAGGGGGGGGGGGAGAAGCATTAGTCAATGATATAAACAGTAAAGAATATTACACAAACAAAATAAATGCAATTTCAGTATATACCTATTCCTGTAATTCAATTCCACATATTATATATAGTACATGAGAAATAAATAGTTTAATGAGGGAGGGAGTGCATTAGTGAATGAAATAATTTGTAAAGATTATTGCACAAACTGTCTTGCATTAACATTGAAACACTAATATAGTATTTAACCATCCCTTTAATTCAAATCAATATTGTATGGTACAAAGAAATATTTCATGGGGGGGGGGGGGTGTTAGTCAATGAAATAAATTGTACAAAATATTGCACCAACTATTTTGCATGAATATTCAAATACCATTATAGTATTCACACAGGTCTGTAATTAAAAAGTTAAAAAACTTTAAGGTCATCATAAAATATCCTTAAAACAAGGAGAAGAAGAAGAAGTAGAAAAGAGTATAAAATAAAAACCCCTTAGACCTCGAATACTCAACATAGTGTAAAAACTACATGAAAAAAGTGTACATTCCACTAGGCTCCTCGGGATTGCCAAACCTGTACTCACTATAAGTGAGCCTCTGAACGGACCAACCCAAAAATTCTATATCAAAAATGTGAATTCTGTAGTTGTCAGTCAAAAAGTTTAAAAAAACCCATGGATGCGCTTTAGAAAAAATATTTAAACTGTATATTTAAAAAGATCTAATCTTACTTCTCTCGTGCTGTAAATATCTTTTCAGTGTAAGCAAAATTTTATTAGAATCAAGCTTTTAATGACAACAGTCAAAGGTTCATTTATTTTTTGGTTAATTTTTATTGAATCATAATATATTTTTTTCCTTACAATTTTACACATGTATTCATTCACATTTCATTTAAAAATCCTCTCGCTCAACCCAAAATTAGGACTTACTGAAGTAAGTAACCCCTCAAATCTGAGAATATTCTCAAACAACAATGAAGTTAATAATATGGGGAGATCCAATTCCCTTTTTATTTATCTTAATTAAAACACATTAAGGTGGTCCCATAAAATAATTCTTTATTCTAAAGTTATCAAACTTTTAAAAGTGTTGTATTACATGACCATATTTACATTTGAAAATTTTGAGTTATTACCACAAACTGTGTTAGATATCTTAATTAATAATAAAGTTAAGGAGGGATTTTAGTTTCTTTTTAGTCACAAATACAGTATATATAAAACTTCAGGAACTAATTGGGTAGGACAAATTATACAAAAACCGCCATGCAATATAATATAGTATTATCTTGCTTAATTTTTCAGCTATCTGCCATTTTGTTTTTATAAATAGAGTATTTAGTTCATATTTGGCATTTTTTATGTAACGTTTTACAAGTGTACCAAAACAAAGAATTTAATTAGTATATTTTCAAAATGGCTGCCGCTAAAATTATTAACATCTAATATGTTGAAAACTGTTAACTTTATAAAAAATTAACACGAGACAAAAAGGTTTCCCTTTTTAATGACAAATAATATGGTTTTTGTAATTTTACTATCACTTGTAGGGTAATTCAGTTATCGACAAAATTAGAAAACATAATTTCTTGGGGTAATTATTTATTGTATATTATTATCGGATTTTGTTATTACAAATTATGAAATCATTAACTAATTAGGTACCTTGTATTCAAACAATCAGATCATATTATTTGTCGGAAAACACATTTCTAGTCCCTAAATATGTTTCTTAACTTAAAATAACAAATAGAAAACAAGGGAATCCAGCCATTGTTAGATTAAATCCAGCTCTGATTATGAAAGCCTACGTTAATATGTTGTGCTAACTTAGTCAAGTTAATGTATCTGTAATCTTTAGATGTTTATTATTAAAACTATTTGTCATGGTAAAAAATATTTGTTTTATTAGGTCTGGCTAACCTATTTCTAATGACAAATATATATATAAGAACAAAAATAAATAAAAAGTAATGTTAAAACATAAACCCTAAAGGCTGAACAAATGCTTAAGGATTTGGAAAGATAATCCTATGGTAATAGATGTAGGCTCTTAAAGTCTACCATTTCCAGAGTGGTACACAACAGTGGAGGAACAAGCAGCCTCCATTACTACAAGCTGGTAGACTAAGTGGTGCTGGCAGGAAGAGTATGAAATAGCTTAATGTGCAAGGCTACAGTGCGGCTCAAGCATGGGTGGAGGCAGTACATAAGCTATCTCCTAAACAAAATGAAAAACGAGTTCGTTCTGTTAAGACTATTCTGGAATCCAGATTGGCAAAAAGACCTAGAAGGCGCTTTGAAGCCCAAGGTCCAAACTTAGAGGCTGAACGTGAAACAGGTCCAACTTATGGCCAAGTGATGGCAGGGATAAGGATAGGCTTCTTAGTTGAAGATTTCCCCAATACTCTGTTCACAGTGAGCCAAATAAAATTGGTACAAAAGGAGATTGTGGGAGAAGTATTGCAGCAAAGGGAGGGGATCAAACAGGTTCCCAGGTGTAATGGCAACGCCAGGATACCTCATCTTCATTTATTCAAATGAAGAAACAGCTAACTGGCTCAAAACATAGCCAAAAAGCTAAAGCCATGGGAAAAAACTGGTCTCAAGGCCGTACCATAGGGAGAGATTGCAACGGCTTATTTCCTTAATAGTGAAGATGACTCTAATGAGACCATTCTTCAATAATCAAAGGCACAAAGTGAAGGCCTAAGTGTTGATCAATGGAAAGTTCTTCGTAGAGTGTAACAAAGCATTCTTACGACAATTCTGGTCCTCTCAGTGGTTGTTTTGACAGCCACAACACTAAAAAAAAGATGGGGTTAAATTTAGTTATTAGTTTGAAGAAATTCAACTTCGGCTAAAAGGAAACATTATCTTCCTCTTAAGGTAACAAATACTACTATGGTGAAGACTTTACCTGCAGGTGGTTCTGATCCTGCAGTGTCTGGGGCTGGATCTTCTGTGGGGGGGGGGGTACCTGAAAGTTCTAGTCAGCCTAGTTCTACACCACAATGCAAGGATAAGATGGGTGTCGATGTATCAGAGACTAAAGCTCCCTCCAAAGTCATGCTTGCAGGAGGCTTAATTACAGCATTGGCCAGTATGTCTAAGGAGTAGGGTGGTGGGGATGCGGCATCTAGCATTTCCTTCCTACAAAAAGAACAAAAACCTAAGGGCCATCAGCAGCACCAAAGAAAAGTTCTAACAAAAACAACTCATCAGAAGGAGGCCAAAGGAGTGGATTAATACAGACCACACTGAAGTTGAACACTACCACATAAGGGACAAACCAAATCCCTGATATGAAGAAGTAAAATGCCTTCAACAAATCTCAACCATGCCAGGAAGGGTTCAGCTGTCGAGGGCATGAGATTCTGTCTGACATATAAAGAGACAGTCGAACACTGGTTGTGTGAGTGTGAATCTCTAACCTACAAAAAGCTACATTACTTCAGCATTCCTTACCCCACGGCTGCAGAGGTAATGACAATGACACCCAGAACCATTTTAAGATTCTTAGAAAGCTTAAATCCTGGCTGGGACTAAAACATAATTAGTAGGGTAGTCACAAAAATCCATTTGGGTTGCTGTGACACGAGGCTGTATAGCCTCGAACCCCAAATTCATTAGCTAACTACCCAGCCCCATTGTACAATGTAATACAAGGAGATTCGCTAAATGTAATGGCTAAAAGTTGGTTTCTTGGGCTTTGTAGGAAATGTGAAATTTTATTGGTAGATCAAGTTGTGTTATTCAGTAGGGTTTGTTTAAAACTGTGACACAGATTTTCTCAACTGTGTAATTGTGTGTATCACTACTTTCTTGATTTCGTTAGGCCCTGACGGGTCATGTATATGTGTATAAATTAAAAAGTCTCCACTATTGCTCTTGCTAGTGTCTCACCTCAGGCAGGCTTTGAATGTGTACATTTGTGAAGAAGCCTTAACTCCGCTAACCTTGTAGCCATGCCGGATTCTTGTAACTGTAAGAATATCACATTTTCCTACCAGAGATAAATTGGTATAGACATTTCCCCTCGTTATTAAAGTTTTGAGGCTGTACAGTTGAGAGACGGGAATCAATCCAAAAACTAATATTTTGGATTCAAGAGATCATATTTTTAAACCATATCATTATTTTCAATATACTACGTGTATATTACAATTATTAAAGCAAAGGAGTGCTTTAAAAATATTGTAAATACAAAATATGATACTTTTAGGGTCGTAAATTTGTTTCCTGTCATAAATGAAAAACAGTTGTTTAACAACTATTTCAGTATACATAATTTTAGTTGTATAGTTTATGACAAATTGATAGTTTGTATATTTTTAGGATGGATAAAATCACAATTTTCAAAACTCTAAAATCGGAAAATAACAGTATTAAAAATATTTTTCTTATGTTGAGTTAGACCTACATTTTAAAATTCGACCAAGTTTTTATAAAACTTTTCCATTCGTCTTCACACTTATAGTTTTGCCCACTTTGCCCAGGTTTCCGGAAAATCTCGAAAAATATCCATAAAATAAAGTATATATTAATTTACACCTTTGATTTCCCCTTCCATCTTCGTGGATATTTTCAAACGGTTACGCCTTGGAAAATGCGTGTTTTTGGAAGAAAAAAAAACTCTAACATGGTAACATTTTTATATTTGGCAAAACTATATAAAAAAATTATTGCGTGGCATTTTTTCCACTTTTTGATATATAAATAAAATGTAAAGAATTTTATTGTTCATACAAATGATAAACATTCTAGTATCGAAATGTATTTATTTTGGTTTTTGTCTAGACATTAATACTAAGCAATTCCTCTGGTTAGGTTTTCAATTCATTCACTCTTGGAGATTTCCGAAGTTTAATCAAATATTTAATAATTTGACTGTGCTAAAGTCAATAAAATTATAGACATAACCATTAGCGGTTAGAAATACTTTTTGTCAATTCAAAATACATAGTTCAGCTGATAGAAAATTTGCAGTATAGATACCGTAATCAGCTGATCATTTCTAAATGCCTGTTTTCTATTTTGAAACATTAGATTTTGATATCATTTTGACGTTACGTTTACACCATTGCTTAAAATATAGCATATATTTAATAGTTTCTTCCTAAAAAAATTATTTGATTATTTGGATACAAATAAAAAATAAAGTAAATAATAGCATAGTTACTTGCTATATAATATATAAATTAATTCAGTTTTGAACAAATATTTTGCCAAAGGTCGATTTTGAAGAAAGGAAATGCCAACAGCTGTAAATGTAAAATGATCAGCTGATAATTCTTGACACTTGACATAACTGTTTTTGAAATTCGGAAGCTTATTTACATGTTTGATTTGCTTGTAATCAGTAGTTATTAATCATATAATTCTAACAATAAATGGAGACAAATCCGTTACTAGTTTTATTATTTAGTGGTAGGAGAAAATCTGGGAAAGATACAGTAACCGAAATTTTATGTGAAAGGTATGTGAAAAGCTTTAATACATTTAGAAATAGGATGTTCTATGATGTAAATTGCAGGTTATAAATAGGAATATGGAAATTAGTATAACTTATTGTATTTAATATTTCAGGATTTCTTTCACATATATACTAGGAGTTTATTCTTATGTAAAAAAATTATTGGGCCAAAGTATAATGTTAATTTTTATGCTATGGCTATTTTCATGTTTAACATAAGTAAATTGTGTTCCAACCAGTTTTTTAGGGTAATAATTGTTTACAAAGAAAGTTACTGCTTCTTTGAGATTTTTTAAAACATGTTCTACATGCCTTATTTCCTAATAATGAAATAAGTTTTCAACGTGGAGCTAATTTTTTCACCGAAAAATCGTAATTTCAAAACTATAGAATTCAATTCATTTGTACGTCACCGAAGTCAAGCAACATCGAGGGCGGTTAGTACTTGGATGGGTGACCGCTTGGGAAATAACGCACAATTTCTTCTATTTTTTTACAAATCTACGCATAATTCAGGTAACATAGCTAATATATACCTACCCATTTTAATGTGTAATTCACTTAATGGGCCTTAACCTAGAAAAGATGAAATTAAGTTTTTTCCATGAAAACGTTAAGTGCGCATTGACAGCTTATTTTATTATAAAGAAATAAGGTATGTATAACATTAAAAAAAAAATCTCAAAAAAAGTATTAACTTTCTTTGCAAACAATTACCTTTTTTATTCTGAGCTTTGTTTAGATAATTTTGTAAATAACTCATAAGTAAGACCAAATAATTATTTGCTGTCTAGTACAGTTATGTTATGTTCGTTTCAATTTCTTGTACAATGATACTTATTACTTGATACAGTTCTTCTGTACTGCCCTGCCTTCATTAATCATGAGTGGTAATTATGTGTAAGTCGATATATAGATTAGTTTTAAAAAAAAATTGTCCAATTCATTTATTACATGCCTTTATTTGAAATTGTTATATAATATTGTAATTGTTTACTGTGACTGCAACCAGTCTTTTTGGCAATTAAAAAAAAATCATGTTCTACATACCTTGTTTATTAATAATAAAATAAATTTTGGAGCGAACTTTTTCACAGAAAAATCACGATTTCTAAACTACATACAGTAATTCAATGCATTTATAGAAAGTCAAGCAACATTGAGCATGGTTAGTGCTTGGATGGGTGACCGCTTGGGAACCCACCACAATTTCTTCTTAACGTTTTAAAAGTAATTTTTGAACTTACGAATTCCTATTACGATTTGTACATAACCTATATATAGGACGTGATTTTAGAAATGTTTAATTTTTCAGTGAAAAAGTGGATTCTGCTTTGTATGTAGTAAAAGAACTAGACACATTTTTTAAACTAACCTGTATATTGACTTATTAAATAATTATCATCATGAGCTTTTATTGGTAAATATGCATTGAAGCATACATATTGAATATTTGCTTCTATTTTGTTACATCGTTAAATACATACCTTATTATGTACAATTCGCAGGCCCGTTTTCAACTCTTTTAGCGCCCCTGGGCAAATTAAAGAGATGCCCCCCCGATTAATTCATCTTTGCCAGTTTTGGTTCGGGAGGGATTTTTCCCTTAACTCCACCGAACTCCTTTTATTTGGTGAGTCGGTAAGTCTTTCCATTATCCACCACCTATGGACCCGTCGTGTTACGGACTGGCAACCGGCTACTGTAAAAACTTGCAAGTATTATTACTGCAGTTACAGGCGTAGGTGTTATGATTGACGTCACAACATAACAACCTTGTATTTATACAGTATCACGGACCACCCACCCACCCTAAAAAATAGTTCTTAATTATTGCAAACGTTTATTTCTATACATAACCATAGCTCATTTTATTTCAACTGTATGTTCACTTTTTAATTGAGTCTTGTAACACAACTTTAAATAATACTTCAACCATAATATCTCTTATTTCCTTTATACTTTCTTTCTCTTATTACTATACTTTATATATATTTATACATATTCCTCATACTTTCTCCTTATATCCTATTGACATTATTGCTTTTTTTCTACTGATCTTTGATGTAGCAAAACTATCAATTATATCTTTGAAGTCAAGCTTCATTGTAATGTCACTCTGCGTACATAACAGCATTAAGCTATTCAGCTTTTCGTCTTATATTGTAGAACGGTTTTCAGATTTTATTCTTTTCAAGGCCGAAAAGCTCCTCTTAGCTGTGCAATTTGTGATTGGCAATGTTAAGTAAATTCGAATAGTTTGGGAATGTACTTTCTAAGCTGTGTTTTTTTATATATTGGTAGCACTCCCTAATTTTTGTGATGTTTTCAGCTTCCATATAAAATTTAAAATGTAGACACTCTTGCACAAAGTCCTCCTTGTAAATGTCATTGGAGTAACATTGAGCTACCCTTTGAGCCTGCTCTCTTATATCATCATTCTGCTTTTCTCTACGAGAGCTGAAAATTTCAAATTGTGTTTCAGTAAGATTTGGCAAATCGAGGCCTTACACTTACTACCATTGAATGAATTTATACGAATGAGGTGATTTTTGCGATGAGCGGGTGAAGAGGGGGCAAAACGAGTTTTCTGTTTCGGACACTATTTTCTAACCGATAAGCATGGGAATGTTACCAAATTGTTCAAAAAGATCTGAAGAATGGTTGTGCTACCTTAAAATTTTGATTTTTCAGCTCTATAATTTTTTATAGTTCTTTAAATTTATAAAGTTTTATCGACATATACTGCCTTAATACTGATCAATTTAAAAAAAAAAAATTTATGACTCAAAACCCTTGCGCCCCTTGTACGCTTGCGCCCCTGGGCAAGTGCCCATGTTGCCCAGTTATAGAATCGGGCCTGACAATTCGTATCCTACTGATTATGGCATTTGTCCTAACACCATTTTCCATCTACCAAATACATTATTTATATAAGAAAATAACAGTTTGAAACAAAGAAATCCCGCTAAAACAAGGGAATCCCGCTTTAGTTATGTTAGTGCAAGTAATGACGTCAATAAATTATTATCTCTGCATGACCTACTGAATCTGTGAGACCTTCATCTTGATATTGTTATCATTTCTCTCTATATATTTTGTTATATTAGGTCAGGTAAGGTAAGGGATATACACACACACACCCCCCCCCCACACACACATAGCCTACACACCTTACCTGGCGCTTGACCTTCACATAAACAACTTTTGTATGCCTACAAATTTGTTTAAACCTGTTTATATTTTGGTTTAACCAATGTACTGAATATTATTGCACAGTCACACAACGTAATATGTAAGAGGCATGTCACACAAAACTTCATTCTCGATGTATTGGGCAATGTAATTGTAAATACAGATCTAGGCATACATTAACGACAGCAAAGTGCAATCCATACTTACATATTTGTTATTTTCTTACATAGGCCTAATTAACATTATTTATTTATAAATACATATTTGGTGCATTGAAAATGGTATTGGTAGAAATGCCATAATCACTAAGCTGTGAATTGAATATAATAAGATACGTATTTAACAATTTCACAAAATAGAAGCAAGTATTCAACACATATGCTATAATGCATTTTATCTTTTAGAACTTATAATGATTATAGATCACTTTTGCACAATTTTTGTTGTTTTTGAAAGTTTTTATTTCATTTATACAATTTGTAATGTTTATGACTTTAGTTGACTGTCATATAGGCTATCTGAAAAGTAGATAAAAGATACCTATACGATTTATATTAGATGTAACCTACCCGCACAAATGTGTAGTACACAGACAATCTATGGGTAGGCACTTTCTTTATTTATGAAACAGTCTTACTGTAAATATACAAAGTTTTACATAGCCTATAAGTATTCATATATTTTTAGAGCATTTCACATTATGTACACCACAATTATTTAGCATAAAGGACTAGGTTAACTTGGTTTTATTTACAAAAAGTTATTAAATTCTAATTAATTTGTATTAATTTTTTAATTATTAAACTTTTATTAATTTTTGTCAATGTGGTAAACAATATTGGCAAACAAATTAAAATGAGCACGTTTTCTATAATTATTGTATGTTCTAAAACAGAAAACCTCACAGCAATTAGAGGCAAGGCATTATTACAGAGGAATAAATGCTGTCACAAAATAAATAATATATAGAGCCCAACCTATTTTTTAATTAGAGCTATAATTTAATAAAACACTTAAAATAGATAGGTAGTCTTTGTTTTTAATTACCGTAAATTATATGTGCTAAATTATATTGTATAACATAATAGAAGTAGGCTTACAATGCAACTACCAATACGGTAATTATTTATATATAGGCCAAAACGTGAAAAAGTTAGCTCAACGCTGAAAACTTATATTTTATTATTAAGAAATAAGGTATGTAAAACACGATAAAAAATAAATAATCGCCAAAAATGTCTGTATTGGCCTTTGTAAATAATTACTACGGTACCAAAACCAGTATATAGTAGCTTTGAAAATATTTTTGTATTAATGTGATAAGTAGGCCTACAGTTAGAGGAGATGAATGGTAGCAACTATAAGGGAAAACTCTCATTATCATCAGTATAACACTAGGCAGAGAAATAACTTTTGATGTAAACAACATCGTCTAGCTTTAAGTCAGAAAGGGGTTCATTACATGGGGGTGAAATTGTATAATCAGCTTTCAAGTAGAATGAAAACAGAAACGAACTATGTAGTATTTAGAAAGAAAGTGAAGGAAATGCTTTTGGAAAAAAAAGTTTTATTCTATTGTCAGCTTTCTGAAAGAATGTTCAGAATAAAGGTTCTGTTTTTATATATTGTGTTTGTTGTGCTGGTGCATTGAAATGCATTTTAATGTAGTAGGTTAAGGGTGAATGTCATGACACCTGCTATGGAAATTGGCCTGTTTTTTTAAACATTGTATTTGATGGAACAAGGTATTATAAATTATCGTTATGTATGGGTGGTATGTAATGTTTTAGTGTGTTGGATTTATTATGGTAGTGCATTAAGATTTATTATTGTGATATGGATGCTATGCAAATTGTATATTTGTCAACAGCAGAGTAAATAAATAAATTGGGTAGCCTTAAGCTGTAGAAACATTTAAGTATGTAAAACGCCCATATAATGATTTAAAATTATATTAACAATGAAGTTTCAAATTTGTAGGTTAAAAATGAGCTTTGTAATCAAATTGGTTACATTCTATATACAGTAGTTGTAAAGAGATAAGAGCACAACTACCAACTTAGACTTATCACTGAGATATGCCTAACCTAGTTCATATCACTCTGGACTAATATTATTCTGAAATCTAATGGAAAACTGTAAAAGTTAAATATTTATCTTGCTAACTTTAATTGCACCAAAGTAACATAGTTTTTTTTTAATTTGAATGTTAATATACCATTATATTTAACCTTTCACAGGCCAATGATGAATATATATGCAAAACTTACTCCTGTCCCAAAGACAGATTGCAAATGTAAACGGATATGGTTTTGATTTTTACAGGCAGTTAACAGATATATGCTTACATTCAATATTTATATAGTCTATCTAAACTCTGTATTTTGTTTTTAGTTTAACTTACAATTTTTTTATTGATATGTTTGTAACTGAGCCAACAATCAGTATTGTTGAAGGTTTTTAGTTCATTTGGAACAATGTGATCAGTTAGCAGTTAACTTTACTATTGCTTAATTCCACTACCAGTTTATTTATCTGAATTACATATATTTATAATTACAATGGTATTTAATATAAATAATCTTGATTAATTGGAGAACATAATTTATTGAAGGTGACATTATGATGATGTATGGTAGTGGTTTAGAGATTAATTGTAAACATAATTGGAAGATAATGCGAGTCATTTTATTTATTTGATGGTTCTCAAAATAGGTGATATTGATGACAACGTGAGTGTAAAAAATGAGATGAATATTTGATCTATCGGTGGTAGTTTAAACATCAGTTCACTATCTGGTGGTCTAAATAAATTGGCTTGTGTAGTGTGTAACACACACACATTGGCTTGATAAGTCAATCGAAGGGAAAATGTTGCCAGAATGATTATATTGGAATAGGAGGGATGGTACTGTTAGTGGGGGCAGATCTTCCCCGTATTGTGCTTCACCCCTACCATTTAATTCATCTCGTGACAGTATATAGTGTGATATTTAAATATAATTGATATATATATATATATATATATATATATATATATATATATATATATATATATATATATACCGGGTGTTTCAAAATGAATAGCGGGGTTTTAACGCTTTATAACGTTTATTACATTAAACTTACCGCTATAAATGACACATCAAATGAAAAAGCAACTCAAAGAATTTTACAGAAAAGCCTACAAGTGTTCAATGTGAGCACCATTCGTCACACGGCACACGTCAAGACGATATGCGAGTTCTTCCCTAACTTTCATTAGTGTTTCTTGAGTAATTGTTGTAACAGCTGCTTCAATCCTGTTTCTTAATTCGGGAAGGTCAGTTGGTAGTGGAGGCACATACACACGATCCTTTATGAACCCCCAAAGGTAGAAATCGCAAGGCGTCAGATCGGGTGACCGTGGAGGCCATGCGAAACAAACTCTGTCATTGGGCCCTTTGCGGCCAATCCAGCGGTTGGGTACAGTAACGTTCAACCAATCGCGTACTTAGTTGTGCCAGTGAGGCGGCGCACCATCTTGCTGGAAAGTGAAGTTCTCTTGTTCATCATCTTTCTGTCATTGCAAACTGTAAAACACAAAAAGCTTTCTGTTCACTAGTCGCCATCTTTGCCACTAGCGCTTTCTAACGGATGGCGGCGAAAACATTGCGTGCACATGCACACTGGTGCCAACAAACAAAACTGTTTGAGTTGCTGTTTCATTTGATTTACCATTTATAGCTGTAATTGTAGTGTAATAAAAATTATAAGGCGTTAAAACCCCGCTATTCATTTTGAAACACCCGGTATATATATATTTTTGTTCATATGTAGGTAAGGAAAATTGTAAAACATTTATTTAAGTTAAAACAATTTAGATAAAATAAAACATTTGTATAAAACATAATAATGTGATAAAAATATCAAATGCTTCTAGATTAGGTGACATTGCTGTTAATATCAAGATATCAGCGCCTATCAAATCACATTTTGCCAAAAACCATTCTCTTCAGTACGATGATTTAATGAGCGATAGTGTCTACAAGGAAAAGTATCGACTGGAAATGATACAGTGGAGTGAGGCTGTGAGGAGCAAAGATTTTGGATACTTTTGCAGAGCAGCTGTGGATATGTTCCAAGGTAGGCTATGAACTGAATAATTTGTGGTTAGATTCTAAATCTTCATTAGCCTATTTGTTTTTTTAGAAGTAATTGTAGCGATCATCATACAGTGATAATTATTGCATTTTTAAATTTTTTATATGTATTGCAATGAGAGCTAGGATTCCAGTCCTGGTTTTGCTCTCATCTAAGAAGCTTATTGTGTACTGTTAGTAAGTTGCTTTAGGCTTGGGTTCTTTATTAACATAGAATAATCAGTGATTCAGTTTCTATACATGTATATTTAATATCTCATTTATCTACTTCAAATACATTTACATTTTAGTTCAACACTTTTATTACATTCATACCAAATATTAATAATGAAATATCGAGATGATTAGTTAATTTAAGAATTTATCGCAATTACTTTCCTAAATTAAGATTATATTTATTTAGACATATGAATCCAGAATGATTCCAACTGTTGTGGTTCCATGAATCTATATTACTATCGAGACAATTATTAGATCACTCTATACTCAAATGTTTGCTCGCCCCCCCTTTTTTCCTTCATAACACGGCTCTTTGGTATTCAGCAGGCTACGCTCTCTCTCCCTGTCCGGAGATTCGCTTTCGCTCCCTCAGCGATATCTTCTACAAAGACTGACCGCCTCTCTTCTTGGTCAAGGGCTTATATACATCTGTGTAACGTGTGTCGTTCATTGTACTCGCAAAGCAAGCATTTCAACACTTTTTGAATTCTTTCGCAACAGTTGGCTCTCATTCTAGTTTTCATATTTGTTCTTCTTTATTTTAATACATAATACAATGAACATAATTTACATTAATACTTAATCCTAACAGTACCCTCATTCAGAGGTCATTCCTTTTCAATCCAATCTCAAATTTTGGAAAACTATGAGGTCAGGTCCTATCTGGTCAAAGCGAGGCAGTCAGATTTGCTGAGCTCTCTACTAAGCTTCAACACATTTCCTACACAGAAGGTTCGATACATGTAACCCCATTATGTGTAAATGTCTATGGAACATCCAGTGACCAGTCAACAATACAATCACTTTCCGTAGGTCTGACCTGTTGAGCTTAAGAGCTTCTTCTGTATTGAGTCTTGAAGGACTTATGAGCATCCTCTCAGACTGTACATTGCCTTCAGTTCTCTTCCAAGCCTTCTGATGTTTCTTCAAGACCCATTGGGAGACAAAGTATAAGATACTGTAAACCACATGTAGGTTCTGGGCTGATGAAAGGACATTCTGCTCTTGCTTTAGTGCACCTGTCTACCTCCTCATTCCCAGTAATATCCTTATGTCCCAAAACCCACAACATGTTTATATTGTTGGTTTTTGTCGGCGATATGACAATCCGACACTTTCTTGGAGGTATAGTTGAGGTTTGCCAAAGGCAGACGTTGCCTTACTATCGGAGTTTTATAAATGGTCTTTCCTCGTCACACATTTATATTCCTCATCACACATTTAATCAGAGCAATTAATTATCACAATGGTCCATTTGATAACATTAGTATTATTATTAGAATCAATCTTTAATTTACTGGAGTGGTCACCTGGCCTTTATTTGTTTATTCTATCTGTGACTGTAATGGCTGTAAATTATAATATAAGCTGCAATTTTTAATAGAATGAACTAAATTGTGCGTAGTGCAAACCAAATTTAGTTAGTTCTTTTCAAAATGGCAGCTTATAAAATTAAATACAATATTACACAATTTCAAAATACTCAGTTGATGGCATTGCGTACCATGTGTTACTCCCTCATCTAAAATAGTCTTACTGGTTTTCTACGTTAAATGAGTTGCTGAATGACATGTTTTTAAAACTCTATTTGAGTTATACCAACCCATGATTATTTCATTATGTGGCTTACGAATCCCAACATGGTTTTACTCATAAAGACTTATTTCAAAATACATCTGATTCTCATATCTTTGGATTTTGAATGAAAAATAAACAGCAATATAGAAATTATAAAATTTATGTTATTAACACAATATTTATTTTATATATTTTGTACATTAGAAATTACAGTTTTTAAGATATGTGTGTCAAAAGATGCTGAAATTATTCTCTATTTTGTAACAGATACAAATCTACTCGACGACAGATGTTTGCAGATACACGATTCAATATATTGGATGGAATACACCTTATAATGTCGGTTATGTTGTTTTGTAAATCTTGCAGCGTTCTAGGATTATTGCGGTACACTGAGTCCTTAAGATGACCCTACAGAAAAAAATGTGTGGGAGACACATTCGGGGACCGTGGTGGCCACAGATTTTTCAAAATTAATCGATCGCCAAAAAACTCACGAAGCACTGTCATTAGAGGCGTGATAGGTTGTACCATCTTGTTGAAACCAACAATAACATTCATAAATTACAAATTGTTGTTATGATTTCTGCATAAACAACATTGTAGAAGAAAATCAGTTCAATCATTCTTTTTTTGTCTGGTGAAGTGGAATCTCATCCAAGTGTTCTGGCTGCTAATGTATCCATTTAAATAAAACCAGGACTCATCACTAAAATAAGTATTGTTAAGTTGATTATTCTTATTACGAATGAATTTTTTAAACCAATATAATAGGCTATGTGTTTTTCTGCATCCAAAGGACGTAATTCTTGGACTACACAAATTCTATATAGCCTCAGCTTCAGATGTTTAGTGGCTCTTTGACAGATTGAATAAAATGTTTCCATCTGTTGAGATAACCACTGAAGTGATTTTTCGGGAGAATGCAGAAGAGTCTGTTGAAAATGCTCTGTCAACATCAGCATAGTGATATAGTTATAGGCTAGTGGTTTCTAAGCCCATCATTAATACTTCCTGTGTTACGAAAATGTTACACAAGATCATGCACTGTTGATTTCCCTGGAATATGAGCATCAGGGAATTTCGCTACAAACAACTCAACACGATTGTAAGATTTACTGCAAAATAAATTTCCAACAATACAGCCCTTTGATTCTGCATGAGATCCATAGTGGACTGACTAACAGACTAAGCACAGGTCCATGGCGATGGGAGGGGGGGGGGGGTAATGACATCATTACAAAAATAGTTCTTCAAGGTTACCCAAACGTATCACAACCAACATAAGTCAGCAATCTTTGTTAGTTTTGTAGCTAAGATTAAAAAGAAATACAGTCCGAGGATATAAGACTCATACTGTACGTATTAGTGAATGGATATTGTGTCCATAGCAACCATAAATGGTCCTCGATTCAGTCATAAATAAGCAACATACAGTTGTACAAGATTCAGATTTTCTTTTACCATTGCAATATTTCCAACAGATCAGCTGTTTTGCTTATTTTGACATTATGTAAGTATAGTGAAGGTAAAAAAGTTACAAAGATGAAAAATTAGTCATGAAGTGAAGAAATTTGTAAAATGTTTGTGTAGTTGATAATTTTGTTCATTTACAACATTTTTATAACATTCAATTTATCTGTTTAGCTGATAAAAAACCTATTTGGGTCGTGAGTGATGTAAGGAGACGATCAGATATCCAGTGGTTCCGAACACATTTCAACAACGCTATCAAACTTATAAGAATTGTTGCTGATGAAGATGTAAGGAAAGCCCGTGGTTGGGTTTTTACAGAAGGTAATAGTTTAAAAAGCCCCTTATTTTATTTAACAATTATTTACAACAGTTGTATGAGAGGTTTTTAGTCAGATAGTGACTTTTAAATTAAAGAATTATTTTTCTTATAAAATTTGATTTATTTTTTGACAAATTTCTCATTAGCTTAATACAATGCAATAACTTTTCAACTTCTTAACAATCTAAAAAATATGATTTCTCAAACTCTTTAAAATAGGCATTCGTTTTAGCGATACTTTTCCTCATTCAATATGAATTATTTACCACTGATTGATTTTTTCATGTTTGTAAAAAGAAGTCACTAGAGGCCAAATCTGAAGAATAGGATGTTCCTAGTGCAGACAATTTTGACCATGGATATTGTCCTGGTCATTTTCCATTCCTGGATATTCTCTTTCTTTTCTAGATAGTCGATGAAGTTTATGTCATACAAAATGCAGAAAATTAGGCTATGATTTTGCCATCTGATGAAACCTTTTTTGGCCTTCTTCAGCAGGAAAAAATTATTGTTTAGCTCTATAATTTCTGAAATGTATCTGTGTTTCATCCTTAGTTACATTATGCTGCAAAAACTTATTTGGGTTGTGCTTGATCATGTTCAAATAGTACAATTAACTTTTTATCAATACAGCAAGGAAACACAATCTCATCCACTTTTAGACTAGCTGCACTTACTTAGAGGGTGTTGGCATACCTCGTGGTCCCCAATCAAACACTCACAATCCAAAAATTATCATCTATATAGAAATTTATCTACAGTTCATCTACGTTATACAATTACTTACACTTTCATCTTCTCTTAAGCCAAGCACACACAGTGCAACTGTTTTGGGACAAAGGTTGTAAACCAATATTACTCTACAACCAGTTTATAGCCAAAACGAAACTTTGGTCCGCACACAGACAAGACTGATTGTGGATCAGTAGGTGTTATTTATTCGAACAGTACACTGTGGAGTTGGTTTTTTGGTTATTTTTGTTGTTGTTATTTTGGTTATTGTGATGTCAAATTATTCAGATTCAGATGTTATCATTGATTATTATCGATACCGCAGAGTACATAGGGAACATTGGGTCCATCCGTACATAAGTGAAAATGCAAACTCTAAGCTGTTCATACAAGCCAAAGAAGTGTCTTAGACAGGTAAAAAGTTTATTGCTTTCTACAGAATATTGAAAGAATCTTACCTGGAATTAGTAAGGATGGTTAACCCTTTTGTGGAGAAAATGAACACAAATATGAGGTAATGTGTGCCGGCGGCAGGAGAAAGAATATTGATCACTCAAAGATAATCTAAATGTTAATTTTATTCTACTTTATTATTCAAATTACCAGATATATTGAAAAAAATAGGCAACCAAATAAATTGTTTGAATCAGAAAATTATAAAAACATTGTTTTACATTAAAAAAAAAAAATAAAATAAAAAAAAATACATGGATATTTAAATATATGAATCATGCAGACCCTGTGGAAAAGCGTTATAAAAGTCTGTTGTGTACGACACTTGCGACAAGTGTGATGAATCAGACGATGATGGGAGCATTGTGTGGAATGTAGACAAAAAAGGTCAACACAACTGCAACCGCGGAATACAATCACATACAACTTATTTGAAACTGATTGCAAACTAATTTCATTCCGATTGCCTCGTGTGCGGATTCCCACAGTTTGATGCTGCCAATGTCACTAAACAGTTGCAAGTCCAACTGGTTTGCAACCTTTGTCCCAAAACAGTTGCACCGTGTGTGTTTAGCTTTAGAATTCTTATTTGTGACAAATTTCTTTCTTAGGCAGAGTTTCCTTACTTGACAACTGAATGATCTGACTCAGCCATTCTTTCCCAATATTAAAACCATTTATTAGTATGGGAAAGAAAGAATGCCATGCTCGTGTCTGTTACATCTGGGAATGGTAATGCGCATTATGATTGCCTTGGCGGAATCAAATGCATGAATGTATTGATGTATGTTTTGGTTTGCCAAGGATATTAACAGTTCAAGTTAAGGAACCGGCCACCTAGTTATGCTTGGCAAGCAAGTGAACATTGGTTTAATGGAGATTGGGACTTGTAACTGATGGGGTTGGACTGAGTTGATAATTTTCCATCAGTACATGGGTGGCTAGTCAGTAGTAACCTGGGGGTGAGGAAATGTAACTTTATACTATAACTCACCTCTACGTTTGAGGGGCGGCTGAAGACATATTTCTGTCCCTCTTAGAGTTGGGATTTGGTTTAGTTTAAGTTGCCGAGGCTGATGACTATGTTGGGTGTGCCTAGTTATTGACTGCGATTATTCTTCCATGAAACTATGTGGATACTTCAAATGCCAAATAAAAAATAAAAATGATAATAGTGCTAAAAGACTTCATCATTTTGCTCCACCTGATGAGTCTGTTACCTTTTGTAAGATAGTAGAAACTAAGGAGGTAGCTACTTAACCCCTTGATTTGGCAGCTACTAAATTTTTGGTATTTACAAATAGGTAGGAAGGGAAAGATATGTTTTAGGTTTTTCCCTTCCTAGTTAACAAAACAGTTACAGTAAGAGCTGGTCCTTTTGTTTCTTTTCGGAAACTACACAATGGAACTCTTTTAGTAGAGACAAGCGGCTATAAACAAAGCTTGTTGCTGCTGAAAATGAGTTCTTTTTTCATCAAGTTAAGGTATCGGTGAAACAGAGAATGGTTAAAAATGCCAACTACTTTGTTGGTATTCATTATTGACATTCCTACAGGCACTAATGATTGGTGGTTACACCATATGTCCTTAACGCATGAAATTGTTTCAAATGTCAGGGTTATGAGCATGTGAGTTCTGCTTGCACAAAGCTGGAGGTATGTGGACAATGTGGCTTGAAAGGACACAATAGTGACGGGTGTGAGATAATACCTTGTGGTGGCGTTCATCCTGTTTGGTCCTTTGACTGTATTAGGTGCTAGGGAAAAAAATGCCATCTTGTCTATAATGCCAAAAGATAAAATATCTAAAGACTATAAAAATTCAAATCCCGCAGTTCAAGGAAAATCATCAGCTTCTAACAAAAAGCAATCATGAGAGAACTGCGATGAGCTATGAAGACAGTTGAAGTGGTAACAGAGCAGATGGCTCAATTATTGGCCGTTTTCTCGAAAGGTTTACCTTCTAACCATGGTATTTTAAAGACTAATTTATCTCCTTTTCCAGTTGTAAATCCATCTACCTCCACCTCTGGCCTACAACCAAAAACCAACTTGATAACGTTCATAATTGTGACAAAGACCAAGACACCAACACCATCGGTTAAGTCAGTTCTTTAAACTAAGGTCAGTTTTTGTCCTCCAACAATAAAGCCAACAACTAAATTGTTGGTGTCAAAATCTGAGCCTTCAATAAACAAATTAAAACTAAACCAGTACACATAAAGGTTCCTTTTAATTCCTTTCGGGTAGAGTCTACCAAACCCCACCCAAAATCATCTCGGAGTCCGTCTCAGTGTTTTGATGTTTCTGTTGTTGAGGATGTTATGGAGTTAGACCTGCGATCAATAAAATTAAATCAAACCACATGCTGGTAATTCAAGCCAAGTAAGTGGAAATATAATTTTGATCCTATTCCATTTTAAATTGTCTACTAATTATTATTGTCCTTTCTAAATTTTATAGGTCATAATTGAAGCCCCGAAAGGCAGAGTGGACTAACACAAAAATTGTAAATTTTGAGATCTTTAAACTAGCTGATACAGAAAAATAATATCTATCCTATGGCAGAGTGGACTAACCTCTATCAGCTGGAGTTTTTTTTTTTTTTTTTTTAAATTTTTATTGAGCGGAAAAGGTTGGTCCGAAGTGCATTTGTACATATTCTGTTACAGACAGAACGGACCAACCCACAAAATTAAGTGCAGTTTTGGACTATCCCCAATTGCCGTAATGTAGAATCACATTGGTTTTTTTGTAAAGGCAAAGTGGACTAATCTGTGACATTCCTTCCTTTATTTATTTTTTTCAATGTTGGTACTTCTTGTAGGTTGTTGTTGAACCAACTACATGTTCTTGTTTATCTCCTAAATGTGCTTAAAGTGGACCAACCCACATTGGAAGTAAAAGCAAAACGGACTATTCAATTTTGGGAGCCATTTTAGGTAATACAAAATATAAATAAATAAAAAAAACCTATAAATAAATAGAATTTTGTGGGTTTTATTAATTAGACTGTGAAACAATCACGCAGCTGAGCCAATTTTGTATTGAGTTATATATTTTTAACTTCAACCCTTAATATCTCAAAACTTACTTTTTGGTGTTAGTCCACTCTGCCTTTCGGGGCTTCAATTATGGTCTGAAATGAAATATAAATACAGTGATACAGTGGAACATTAATGGCATGAGAAGTCACATTGAAGATCTTAAGGTTCTTGTATGTGATACATCCCCCTTATTTATTTGCCTGCAAGCGACTCACCTACATCAACCCCACTCATTTGGTTTGAGGGGGTTTCCAGTTTTCCCAAATGGAAGCGAAGGGTAGAGTGGCAATACTTGCCCACAACTCCATATGTGGGACGTCTGTGAATTGTAGAACTTCATTGTAAGCAGTAGCAATACAGGTGACTACATCATATAAAATGACAATTTGCTGTATGACGACCTAATTACAGGTTTGTTGAATTGGAATTGATCGACCATAATAACAGTTGCTTGCTCCATTTCTTTTCGTGGGCAATTTTAATGTCCACTACTATATATGGAGATTAAACACCTGCAGCCCTAAGGGGGGGGCCGTATTAATGGAATTCGATCCAATGTAGATTTCATTGTGGTCAAAACTGTTCACCAATTCCTCTGGCGGCTACTGCGGGTGGTTTTACAACTGTAGACTTGTCATTTCGTAACCTATGTATAGCTATTAAATTTGACTGGTCCGTTCAAAGTGACATCTACAGTAGCAATCTCTGTTAAAGTGCACTTTTTCTGATTTGTCTTGTAATGATCGCTTTCCCAGGTGGATTTTGCGCAAACCAAAATGGGAAGAATTCACTGATGAATTTGTATCACTTAATATTAATATAAATGTTCCTGTTAATGAAGTAGTACAGTAAAAACTCTCTAATCCGGATTAATGTGGCGCTACCCGATCCGGATATCGAAAAATCCGGATCTCGGGATGACTATTTTTATATAGTTAAAGTGGTTTTAAACGTGAAGAAAACGTAGCAAATTTATGTTTTTAGCGCTAAAACGCGTTGCGCTTACGATAAATTGTAGCTGTACCACAGTATCCTAAAAAATTAACTATGGTTTTTCAAATTACTGTAATATATAGACGTTATGTTTTAACTGTACCATTATATAATTTGCGCCGTAGTTTGCCGGTACGGTAACCGGTAACAAAAGTAACAAAAACAACAAAAGGTAAGTTAATTAAATAAATATTACAATAGCTATGTTTAAAATTCTATTTATTTTAAGCTGAATGAGTCGCAGCATAAAGTACACAAACAACAATTTATTAGGTCTACAGTGTTAACTAAAAATATCAAACGAAAAATGAAGATTAGAAAGACTGAAAACAAGTCTTAAGACAAAGCGAAAGGACGGTCGAAGTTACGCTACACGCAAACACAACAGAACTGACTCCACCACAGACAATGCACCTGCCGTCTGACCTTGTTTACGCACACCCCTACCGCTTTCTTCGACTTTCTTAGAATCAGAACTACTGCCCAGTGCCCAGCTCAAAAACATCGTCCACTACTATTCAGCCCAAAAATATTATTTTTGTATATAAAATTGTATTTTTTATACGATGGCATATGACGGCCGGATATCGGAGTTTCCGGATATCAGAGATCCGGATCAGAGAGTGTTTACTGTACATTCTTTTTTAACAGCACTCCTTCCAGCAGTAGACAAGACTGTTCCGACGAGACCACTATGTTTACCAGTTTCTTGGTAGAGCGATTAATGTAATGATGCTCTCCATTTACATCAAAAACTAAGAAAATTTAACCCAAGACCAACTTCTGAAAATTTGGAAAGTACAAAATTCTACGAGAGTGTTTAGGGAGAGTAGAAATGAATCTTCGGCCCAGTACTACAAATTGTAGTATTGTATTATAATATTGGTAATATCATGTTACAACTCATTTATTTGCTTGACTCTTAGAAGTAATGAAAAAACAAATGTTTAAATGAAGATTAAAGTAGTAATTAAAAACAAAAATAATTGTGATATAATTTTGTTGCAGGTGTGGACGATAAAGCTTCAGAGTGTGATCTTGATTCAGTGGATGATTGGGACTTGGTAATTTACAACAATAATACTTTGCAGGATCTAGATGCTGTTATTGATAAAGTTATGTTAGAAGTAGAGCAGGAACTAAAGAAGAATGGCGTTCGATGACAGTTGTGTTTTACATGTAGTTTATTTTATACAGTCGACGTGGTAAAGGTTTGGTATTTGACATATTCAGTATTCCAATATTTATAGACTGTAAAGAAAACTCTTGCAGAAAGGACACAAAGGTTTTGGTTCTGTAGGCCCATTTTCCACTAAAGGACACCATTGTGTTCCATAAATTTATACTTCTTCATATGCAGTAAACATTTGATAAATTGGCGTGCTTAGGGTTTAAACAATTCTGGATTACCATATATTTCGAATTCTCAGATCTCTTTTCAGTATATTTGTGAATATTTATAACTGCCATTTATTCATGTCATTGCTGTTTGACATGTTTCAAGCAGATTTCATTTTTAGAAAAGACCAGAAGAGCTGAGGTGAGGGCATGGCTAAAATCCTATTGTGACCCCATTTAACTCAGTCATTAAATATGGCAAGATTTTTTTGGTTTTTTTTCTTTTTTTTTAACCCTAGAAATCATGAGACATTGCTGTGTTAATGTCTCAATCATTAGGTGTTAATAATCACAACCTTCCTTAAGTGATATACACCAGGAAATGGTGTCTGTATATGCTCTCACAAAACATGACATAAAGGCGCAAAGATGGATTCAGTCCGAGTAGATTTTGGTACTAATCAATGGAAATTATTCTGTTTTCTATGTTGGTTATGCTGTGCACTGTTATTTCATGTGCGGTGAAAGTTGAGGAACGTTTAAAAAAACTATTTTAGACTTTCTTCAACCGAAAATTGACAACAAATTATTTAGAATTTCCTGCATAAAATTATATAAAATAAGTTATATTTATGATTGTTTTAATTTTATTAGGATTTAAAAAAAAACGGTTTTGATTGGACCGGTGTAACAGCATTTTTAGCTTGCCCCTTTACCCCAGGTAAATAAACTACAATATTGAGTGCAGGGGTCCTTACATTTTGAGGGGGCGGTTTATGATACCATTTTGTTGGTGACTCAATAACTCTACCTTTTTTTATTTTTTTAGGCTTACCATAAAAACACCCAACTCATTCACTGTATGGCAAGTCATCTTCATCAGAAGTGTATTGATCTAAATTTAGTTCAGGGTGACATTGATTAGAAACTCTTCATGTGAAGAATCGTTTACTCTACTTTCACTTGCATTATTTACATTGACGGTGTTACCTGAATTTTCATTATCAACATCCATAACGTGAGGTTTACCAATGTTACCCAAATTTCTACATTCACCAACACTTGAAACATCACTTACACTTTGTTCAGTCTCCGAATTGTGCACATCTTCCTCAACGTTATCATGTTCTTCATCGGACGATACACCACCTAATATTTCGTTCTCTGTCTTTTCTAATAGATTATTGATATAAAACGTTTGATCTTTTCCAGCCATAGTAACAATAATAAATAATACAAAAATAAATCAGCACTATGGTAAAAAAAACTCAATTACACTTTACATATAACTTCCTGCAACACGAGGACTCGCGGGGTAAAAACTCTCCAAACTGTACAACTATAACTGTGTATTGTTACGAATGAACTACAACAACTGCTAAATTGGTTGCGCTTGTGTTATGGTCACACAGTGGACGAGCCCATTTGAAGGTATGTGTGTGTGGGGGGGGGGGGGCTGGTGGAACCATCAACAAGCACACGAACATTACCATTCAGTTTGTTGAAATGTCTGTGGGAGAAAAATTATTCCGCACGAGTGATGCCGGGTTAAGAGCATGTAAAAAACACAAGAGTGTAATGAGCTACTATTGGAGTAAATGGAAAGTTTTATTTGTCTTTATAATTGGTAGGCAGTCCAATGGTTATAAAAAAGTCTTGTAATTTAGAACAGGCTTTTCCCTTTATTTCAGTGATGATGATTTGGTAAATGCATCAAACAATTCAATTTTCATTTCACTTTTATTGACCAAAAAGTTGTTAATGCTCTTTGTGTTAGTGCTTTGATATACATATGCATAAATAATCTAAAAAATCTAAATATGTGAATAGCATAGTATAAAAACATCAGGTGAATTAATAATAATGATATAAATTTTATAATAATAATAAGTAGATGGATTTCCTTTGTGACACTGAATTTCTTGCACTTATAACAAAATATTTTATCAGCTTTTGTTATAAGCTTAAGTAGTTTTATGAATCAAGCCCCTGATCTGTTAAAAACTATAACTACTAATTATAGAACCAAATATATAATGTAAGTTAATCAATTTTAGGCATTTATGAACATTCGTTTGTTCATCCCTAAACAAGCAACACCATTATTACTATCACTCAAAACATCTGGTCCATGAACCTCAACGCTTGCCTATGAATTTTAACACCACTCTTTTTTGCTAACATAAAATATGACACAGTACAAACCTCACAATTAGCATGATTATTTATAGTAGCGCCCATTTTAAATCACTCATGCAATAACAATCGGGCATCAAATGCTGACAAAACCAACAACTGGTCATTACATCATAGTAAAATATAGTGTATTCATGGTCATGCTTTATTGCCACAGTCACCAGTAATTTCAAAATGGATCTTAATTTAAAAATGAACCTCATATTTTAAGGTTTGAGTGTATGTCTATACAACATATATATTTTGAAGAACAATCTAGCTGAAACATGTCAAGTAGCAATGGTGATATGAATAAATTAGGGATATTTATAAAGCTAAATAATGAATCCTATTGGGAAAAAAGGAGTTTATTAGAAGTGTCTTTATTTTATAGAAATTTCTCTTAAGTATAACAATTTTTCAAAGCTTAATAACAGGTATGTTGTAATTAAAAATAATGTTATTGGTGATAACTATTATCATTAATTAGATTAAGGCCAGTTTGTCCCTCATATGATTCTTTAGTATTGACTTGTTTATATTTCGTTAATAATTGTCTGTTTCCTCAGTACAAAATTATCACTAATTTAAGCATTCCTAAAATACAGTCAGTTCTTTTTCTTACTCTCTAATTGGTTAATCTGTTCTACAAATGTACATATTGTACTTTATGACTAATGCAGATTATAACAAGTTGATGTGTCTTGTAGGAAATGTTAAATTGTATTGGTTAATCAAGGGGTCTAAACCAATAGGGTAAGTTTGTTTAAAACAGTTGTTACACAGGTTTTCTGAACTTTGTAATTAATTGTGTATATTGCTACTTCCTTGACGTTGGCTAGGCCCTTATCATTTAACTTAGGCCCTTATCATTTTCTGAACTTTCATTTAACTGACTGACAGAAAATTGTGCAGTGTCTCGTAACAACTTTATTTCTTAAACTTGTCGAACTGTTGAGTGCCTGTTTATCGTACTTTACTGTACTCTAAAACTAATTTTCCCTTTCTCGTAATGAATCAAATAATCATTTAAACTTTAGTGGACTCAACAGAGCTTGGGTAATGTAAACACAAAATGTCTGTTTTCTCATCATTAATTCTTTCGTAGTTGTAATCTTAAATATTTGTTTGATGTGAATATTAGTATAAATTATAATTCAACATTTTAAAATGTATGATTTACTTACTCCTTGCTACGTGCATCCAGCCTCACTTGATCGTAACAACTCGACGCATCTCGTACAATTTACCTGCAGTATCCAACAAAATAAGGTTTCTCATTATACATGTAATAATTTAGGATGTTCATTCCTGTGTTTGTAGTTCCTGAATCAAATTCCTGAGATGTTGTTTTTAAAATGGTATTTTATTCATTATTTGAAGTCAAATAGAATGTGTTGTAATGTCTCCACCTCCCTCATGCAGTGTCTACAATACTGAGAATCTTATAAGTATTGCAGTTTTCCATTGGGCTGTTCTTCCAGGAAATCAGCCACTCTTCCTTGTATTTACTTTTACTCTGCTTCTTATAAAAATTTAAGGTCATGTGTAGATTTGGTTTAGGTTGAAATGTTCCTGGTTCCTTTACAATTCAATCACATTCCTCTCAAATGCCTTGTACACCACAGTGACCTGGTATCTATAGCTTGACAATGGTGTTAGTTGTCTCTTGGAGTATTTCATTAGTGTGAGTGAGATTAAATGATTGTTTTGTACCTTATAAAGCAACGATAAAGCGCTGATATCAAGTCTGTAAGTATACATATCTTTTGTCCGATGGTTTTGTTTTGTTGTCCCTCTCAAGTCAGTTGTTATAGTGGGCACTTTCCACAGCCAGGGTGGCACAGTGTTAACCACGGTTGGAATTCTTTGAAAAGAGAATGTATAGATTTTTGTTCAAGTTCAATGAGCTGATACTTGAAGGATTATTTGTTTATATCCAAGTTTGCTTTTAAGTATGACTAAGAAGACTTAATTCCTAAATAGAATGTTAGCATCTTAACAAAATCATGCCAGCATTTTCCGCCTACTCCTAAGATCGTTACTTCTCTCGTATTGATATCATCAAATTACTTTCATACTTCATTTTTAGGTAATTTTAGCTTCTTTTTCAATTTTCCTGCATATTCCAATACAATGCCTGCCTTGAATTATTTTCCACTGAATGTGACCTGTCTATTTATTTCGCAATATTTGTATTTTGATAACTGGTTTTGTGACCTCCCAAAGGAGCTCAGGTGGAGAAGATGTATCTTAGACACTGAACAAAGGTATCTAACTTGGTGATGATATCTTCACTTCTTTCACATCCATATATCAAGACGGATCTGATATAAGAATCGGAAATCTTAAGCTTTGTTATTTGTGAATTTTAACGGATCTTATATCTGACTCTTGTTATGTACGTCGTTTAAAATGTTTATATTCAAAAAGCAGTTGCTTCCATTTTTCAAAAAGAATCATGTGAGTTAAAACCTAACACTTTTGTTAAATTGCCCCTGTTTACAGGAAGCAAAAGTGGCAGTTTTTTCCTTCAAAATCCTGAGCTAATCCTTCATTTCATCTTATGCTCTTTCTGAACCAAAGTGGTAATGGTCTGTAATGTCAGCTTCTTGGGTATATCACAGAACTGGAAAAAAGTGCGTTACACTGAAAAAAATTGTTGTAAACTTTAGTGGAACATCAATATATATATATATATATATATATATATATATTGTTTTCTAAATGCCACTAGACTAAGTACACTAAGATTAAGTATACTATACTAATTTATGAAAATCAGTTCAGTTTTTATTCAATAAGTACTACATCACAGATAAGGGTAGTATCTCTCGAATACATATAGAATTATAAAATTTGGAGATAGAATGAAACTAGTCAGCTATCAAAGTTTTGAAGATTATTTAATAATATATACTAGTTGCTTTTTATAGATTTTTACACTTTTGTATCTGAAAGTTTTGTTAAATATTATATTTTATGTGAATGTTATGTTTTGTATATTATATTTATAGGCTATCTGGAAATGGATGAATGTATTTTATTATTAATGTGTTCTATTAAATATTTATTGGTAGTTTATTCATTATTTACCAGTTTTATCTAGATAATTTATTTTGTATTTTGAAATGTTCATGACAACATTTTGACTTATTTCTTTCTAGCTACTGATGAGATTGTCCTGAGTGCAGTTATGCCGATCACCAAGTAAGGTTGTCGTTAATATTGTAGAAACAATACCTGAATATAAGGCATCTCAAAAGTTCTGGCCTGCTTGAAAATACAAGTATTGTGTAAACGAACAGATAACTATATTTGCTCCACAGCAACTAATAATTTTTGTGACCATAATAATATTATACCAGTCCAAATCCAAGCTCATTACAAAGTTTATGATCATTCTGAAGATTATTTTCTTACCCTCAGTGGCTTTACGGAATACACTGTCAAAGTATATCAGAGTTTTATAGAGTGTGTTAATGTTAAACACACAACCAAGCTGAATTAAAGAATAAAGATATTCGTATATCAGAATGTGTTTTTAGTTATTGTGATATACATATTTAAAATTTAAAAAATAAGAATATTGCTTTTAACACGTTACAATTTTAAAACTAAATGTTCAAAATCGCCGCCCACAAATACAAAGTTGTGTTCTTTTTAGTATATTTCTAGCTACTCTTCCAAGCATATTTCCTAGCTACACTAAACTATTTATAAAATATATTTATACATATTTATCAGCTAAACTATTTTATTAAAATTCCTCAACTGTTTGACGATTATTGTGGAATGGATAATTCCTTAAATAGTGCCAGAAGTTATAATCTGCTGGACAGAGGCCGTGAGACCTAGCATGCCACAATCTTCTTCCAATAAGTCTCTCAGTAGGTCCATTATTGAATTACCTATATGGTATGTATCACCATCTTATTGAAACCACTAAAACCTTTCATTTCCCTCTAATATTGCAAAGAACTACTTAAGAATATCTTGGTAGGACTTTGCATTGTGTATAAAAAAAATTGACCCAAAAGTTTTCTGTCATGAAATAATGTACTCCACGCCAATGTTTTTAGAATGCATAAGCTGTTGATAGATGAGATGAGGGTTTTTAGAGCTCCAATAATGGTAATTTTATTATTGAAATGTAAATGGAACCATACCTGAACTGAGTAAAGAGTTTTGTCAACACTTATGCTTTCTGTTTACAAAACTACTGGCAGTAGTACAGTCTGGCAACATAATTAAATGTAATTAACTTATTTAACATACTTTTTGGTAAAACTGAACTTGACTTGTGAGATGTTTGAAATTAAAATAAACTTGAAAATAATTTCTCACAAATATGTTTATTAAATCAAAATTTGTTTCAACGACAATGTCACCATCTTCAGTGATGTATGAGTTACAATAATCAAACTACAACTCAAAATTAACCAAAACTACTAATGAAGCAGTACATAATTATCATTTTAAACCAGAGTTCATCTGAAAAGTGTCAACGGAAGTTAAGACAACGATGAGAATGGACTAAAATCCAATATTTTATTTGCTAGGGGCTCAGTCACACAGGCAGTGTTCAGCTGTTTGAAGGAGCTGTTACTTCACACGTAGGATACTTGAGTCTCAGTCTTGCCTTTGTGTTTAAGGTTGTACACATGCTCTGGCCAATTCACTGGACATTATCCTGAGAGCTGGCCAGTTAACAATTTTAACTATTTTCTCTTAAGCTTCAAGTTTCTTAGCTTTTTATAGCTAGAGAAAGTAATAGACCTTTTGGTTTTCCCGAGGCTAGGATGGTGTCTTCAACAAATAATAGTAAGCAATAAAGGATGTCATAAACATCTAGGTGTTATAGTTAATTATCACCACCTTATTCATTTATCAAATGAGCTGCTAATTTAAAAATAAAGTTTTGGTAAGTGGTTACATAAATATGTAAAATGTGTAAATAAAATCTGAACTTGTTCATTTTCGAAGTAACAAATTTGTTTAGAATACAAAAAGGCTGATGAGGAAAATATCCAAAGCATATTTGACCACATGTTTACAGGATGTCTTTTATAAGCCTTGAACCCATTTTTAAAATAAATATAACAATGACTCACTGTATGCTATACCCATAAATATATAGTTTCAATATTTACTCTTACGTGTAATGGCTGTATGGAAATGTTATTATTCAAGAATAGTAAAACATGCTGCTATTTATCAGTTTTATATTGAACCATTTAAAGACATTTTATAATTATGAAATGACTATCATAGTAATTGTAACAGCTGATTTGGTTCCATATCCCTCGGTTAGTTTGTAAAATATTCTATAAAAATCTAATCAAGAAGTGTTCTTGATAATAGTGTAAGACCAGTTTTTTTTTTATATTAGCACTGATAAATTTGGTAATGAGATAAGAATGTAGAGTTCAGCAATATTTTTAACAGGTTATATATTTATATAAATCAAAAGAAGCAGAATTGAATAGTGAATAGAACTGTGCTTTTAGAATTTTAAATTCGCCATTATTTTCATTTCTTTAAAATAATTTGTAGATTAGATGTCTGTTAAAATTGGCCTAATGGAGTATTAACCAAAAATGGAACATTTGTGTTAAAATGTAAACAAATCATTCAAGTAATTGCCCAACAAAATTAAATGTTTGTTTAGACAATCTATTAATTTTCTCACCCTGTTATTGATTGAACTATTTTACAAAATCAAGCCACCTTTTTCTAGCCTGTATAATTGTAACAGAATTAAGAGAATATCTAAAATTTAACACATTACAGTTATTTATAAAATGAACAAAAAACAAATGTAAATACAGTAAATTTTTTAGTAAATGCGGTTATAAAGAAATTTAATTATTTTCAATGAATGTTTGGATCACTTTAGTTAAATAATTAGTAAGTTATGGAATAAAAAACATAAAACAATAGATAGGCCTATACTTAAGTACAATAATATTTCAAGTGAAAAATATACTACCTAGACCGAGAATTGAACCCAGGACCTTTGGCTTTATGTGCCAGTACTCTACCAACTGAGCTATCCTTAGTCGCTTCCCACTATAGGACATGCACTACTTGACTTTGCTTTATTGCTGTGTTACCAAATTAATTACCTCCTTAGTAACAACATTGAAATGAATTTTTAATCATTTCGCAGCCTATACTTAAGCTTGGATCTTAGGGCACTACTGTATTTAGGAGCTTAAAAATTTAACTTAAAGTTGGTTATTTACAATTACAAGTAGATAGCCTTTGTACACAGTATGCCAAGTGTATTTTTACTTAGTTTAGATGTTGTATGGATAGGAGACAGAGGCTTACCTTGGAAAGTGATCCTTGGTAGTGCCTAGTAGTACACCAATAGGAAAACACACACAAAAAAACCCTTAACGTACTGAAATATTTTGCAAACACTGTTCACTTTTTCAATCGGTAGAGAGTATAAAATAAGACTAAATTGTTGTAATCTAAGATGGATCTGTGTATTTTTATTTAATCAATCAACATTTTTATATATTTTGTCAAAAATGGTTCTATTGTATAATTGGTACAGCTCTTTCATCTCAAGAGGCATCTTCAGGCGTAGCTTGGGAATACTTTATACACTTATACTGCATTTTACACTTGTTTAAAAAAATATTATTGTACTAAAATATTACAGTACATGTCAAACAAATTTTAAATTTGGGTTGTGATTATAACATTTCACTTCTGTTACTATTAGTAGACTCACTTCTTGAGACTTTTCTCTACTAGTAGCAACAGAAGTGAAACAATAGCTACAACACAAATCCAAAATTTCAAATTTGTTTTATGTGTAGGCCTACTTTTATTATTTTTTAAAGTTGTAAACTTTGTATGATATGTAGTGTAAATGTACAAGATATTCCCATGCTATGCCTGAAGGTGCTTAAGTTGAGGTGAAACAGCTGTAGCAGTTACATAATACAACGTCTTTTGACGAAGGATATAAAATTAATTGATTAATTAACAGTAGTTCAAAAAGGCTAAAAATGGAAGCAAACATATTTTTACATTGATAGTAGTGTTAGTGTTTAAAAAAAACTAATACGATTACTAAAAATCATTCCTTCTTCTTTGCCTACTTCATGTATTTATAAATAAAACAGTAATTTACTCATACATTTATCAACTCAATATTCCTGTTATACTTACTCAACCAGAAACACTTAGCATACCTAATCTTTAGCTGGTGTTTCACTTTTTATTTTTCTATCTCTCGTCTGCTTCTGTCCCAAGATGCTCTGGGCACATGTGGACATTCATTTATTCTAAACTCTAACTATCTCATAAATTTGTCTACTTTCCAACTGCCCTGGTTACCATGGTGGTCCGGCGTTGGGTCTGAATGTGTGTGGGGCTTCGTTCGTGGAGCCAAGCAGGGATTTTCCTGGTGTCATGATGGCAGGGGTGATGTATATATTAATATGTGTGTTGGTTTTGTTGGTGTGGGGTTGGTGATTGGGGCTGGAGGGTTTCTGTTTGGTTCTGTTGGTGAGGCTTTGTGTGCATCTGGATTGGTGGACTGCCTTGTTGCTGGCTGGGGATAGCAAACACGACCAAATGTCCATCGGTATAATTGGACAATTTTCCCTTCTCCTATCCAATTCCTTTTTACTAGCAGTAACACTTAGCATTCCTATTCTTTAGCTGGTGTTTCACTTTTTTACTTTTCTGCTTCTGTCTCAAGATGTTCTGTGTATATATGGACATTCATTTATTCTTGATTCCAACTACCTTCACAATTTGTCTATTCCCCCAATCCTAGGTGGAACAGTGCCTATGGATGTGTGGTCAGAGAGGAGTCTGATCATGAATATGTGAACTCTGGATACTAGGCACCCTCCAATTTCAATTAGCCTTACTGAGGTAAGAGGCTCTGCCTCAGTGGACTCTTAATTCCTCACATCTTGTGGGAACAAGATGGAAGAACAAAAAGAAATAAAATGTAATGTTGAAACACAAACCCTAAAGGCTGAACAAATGCCCAAGGATTTGGAGAAAGATAATCCTATGGAAATAGATGTAGGCTCTTAAAGTCTACCATTTCCAGAGTGGTACACAACAGTGGAGGAACAAGCAGCCTCCATTACTACAAGCTGGTAGACTAAGTGGTGCTGGCAGGAAGAGTATGAAATAGCTTAATGCGCAAGGCTACAGTGCAGCTCAAGCATGGGTGGAGGCAGTACATAAGCTATCTCCTAAACATAATGAAAAACGAGTTTGTTCTGTTAAGACTATTCCGGAATCCAGAATGGCAAAAAGATCTAGAAGACGCTTTGAAGCCCAAGCTCCAAACTTGAGGCTGAACATACAACAGGTCCAACTTATGGCCAAGTGACGGCAGGAATAAAGGTAGGCTTCCTAGCTGAAGATTTCCCCGATACTCTGTTCACAGTGAGCCAAATAAAATTGGTACAAAAGGAGATTCTGGGAGAAGTATTGCAGCAAAGGGAGGGGATCAAACAGTTTATGTGATGTCCTTTGATTATGGAAAATATCTTTGCTCTGAAGATATCCTTGCTCTAATAGTTTTTTTCTTTAGTATCTGTTAAAGCTGCAAGCTTAAGAAAGTTCATGGTGTCTGTGTTAAAAGTAGAATAAAAACTAACAATAACTGTAATCAGCTGATTTTAAACAATAAATTTTAAAAAAAACATAGAGGTTGTAAGAGTCTAGTGTATTTTGATCATAAGGTTTGTTTACAAAAATCATCATAATAAATGATCTGAAACACTATAAAAATAATGATGATGTGAAATAACGGAAAAGGTCCGGATTGTTAAATACTTATAAAAATGAATCAGAATGTTCCTTATTCTTTCTAGACTGTGTACCAGTATAATGTGCCAGCACCTGACATGTATCGGATTGATACTTAAAAACAATTGTTCATGGTTTACAGGCAAGATGAACAAGTTAATAATTATACTTTTTAATAATAAATGAACATAATTTTATTCATTAAATACAACTGAAATTTTACTTAAAAACAATTGTTCATGGTTTACAGGCAAGATGAACAAGTTAATAATTATACTTTTTAATAATAAAATGAACATAATTTTATTCATTAAATACATAACACAACTGAAATTAAACAAATTAAATACAACTGCCTTCTTTATAATTTTATAACGTATCAATTTCATACCAAATAGGCCTAATTACAATTTTTTTAATTTGTAATCTTTTTAGTTTCAAATATTTTATATAGGGTAAAATAATACCTTTGAAAAGGGTATAGCTGCCAAATGCATTGAAACAAACTAACATCTTGGATTCGAGAGTATTGACATGTAACAGGAAAAACATTTTTTTAGCTTTAATATTTAATGACTTTAGGGCTAAGTGTATTTTGAGTGTCTCATACAGTTTTATACTTTTTTTTTTAAACTCCTAAAAATAAAATTGACTGAAAATTTTATTTTCCAATAAATTTATGATACTAAAATAAAAAATAATGAAGGTAAATTCAATATGGTACATCAAAGAAGGCAAATTTTAACAATTTATGTGAAATATTAAACATATTGGGTTTGAATTAATAATAATAATAATAATAACCAAACAAACTAATATCACAGTCAGTAAGTAGAAAACTTGGACATGGACATTGGTTGTGGACCTCCTCGAATAACATAAGCTAAAAACAAAAAAAAAAGATCTAAATTAATTTTTTCATAAACCAAAATAACAGCAGATATATAAATTACGAGTAGGACATTTATCAAATGCCTTTAATTTTTTTCTCATCTGGATTAGGCCATAAATCACTAGACATCCACATCGACTGCAGCAAATTGAGATCTACCCTTGTTACAGTAATGTAATAATTTCTCGTGGGATATGCTCTTCTCCTAATAGATGGGGTGTACAATTTGAATATCATATTTATAAGATCTAACGTGTTCCCTAAATTTTGTCTCAAGTTTACACCTTGTTTGGTCTATACATTGCAACCATATTTTATTTCAAAATTCAATTTTGGGTAACTGTCATGTTCTTTGGTTGTATTACTTAATCCATTCTTTCCTTAATATTTTTTTTCAATGTTTTTGATAACTCAAAATTTGTGAGTGCTGCCATAAGACTAAAATTCAAAATTGATGTTTTAAAAATCAACTCTAATGATTTTGATAAAATGTAACCACTAAGGATCCAGTTAAAATGGATGTTGTTTTATTTAAGCTATTGGGATCCTTTAATCCATTTTACCTCTCAGTAGAGAGCACACTCAAATTGTTGGATACTTTGATTGTTTTTGATAAATTTAATCAACAACGCGGAGATAATGAACTAGTAGAGAAAGATCAAACAGGTCACTCAGGAGCAATCACACTCTTGACAGACGAAACACCAAACAAAAGATGGAAGATAGGCTAGAAAGGATTCAGAAGAAACCGTAAGAGCCCACTTATGGAAAGAATACCAGGGCCAAGATAGGCCAAAGAACCTCTGAAGAATTATAACAGGAGAAGGTCGACAGCAAGCATGCATTATACTAAGTAGAGATAACCTGAAAATGCTAACAAGGTTTCTATTGGGACATAGTAGACTCGGGAAACACCTTAGAAGGATTGAAATAGAAAATGATGGGACTTGTAGATTCTGGTAAGAGGAGAGGAAACACCACAGCACCTAGAATTTGAATGCAGACCAGTGATGCACAAAAAGAACTAGAAGTCTGGGAGAGTAATATATTGATGTAGAGGAGATAGCTACTCTCGACCCTTTCATGTGATGCATTTCTTAAATGAACTGGGGCTGGTAGGGCATCTTTAGATGGAAGTTCCCTGTCTCAGAAAAAGTAGGGGGCAAAATAGATCTCTATAAGTCGCAATGCATTTCACCCCAACATGAAGCAGGTAGGCAATCGATCTGTATTCAACCTAAACAAGGGAACAGCTACTGATCTTGGTTTTTATAAGTTGTTTTTTCAGATCTTACCTGACCACCTTTTGCCCTGGGATTGCTAAGTAATCAAAAAGGTTAGGTTAGAAAACAAAAATTTTTGGTTAATTAGAATTAACAGTTAAAAAGAAGATATGAACTAAAATCATCTATTTTAGTGTTAATGAATATGAAGATTTATTAATATGTTAAACTGAAAGTAAAAGAAAATCACAGTTCGTTAAGTAATTTGAAGAAGATCAAATACAACCCTGACTGCTATATTTGAAGTTAGAATTATAAGCTACAATACTTACATCAGTTTATTGTGATTTTCACTAATTACATTTTTAATATATCCTTTTTAATGATGTTCACGACTTTCCTTGTTGAAAAATTGCAGTTAACAAAATGTAGATCAGGTTTCATACGCTTGTATATTTCCTCAAGACTAAACAATAAAAGAAAACTGAATTAATTACAATAGAAATGGTACAACATATGTAGTATAGATTTAAAGAAACAACAATTATTATTGACCACTGGATTTCTATTGTTGGTAAAGATAAATTTGTGTACGAAAAAGAAAATTACAAAGTTTTTGTAACTTTCTATTTATGAGATCAATTTTCTAGCGCAATATTGTTTACTCTAGAAAAAGAGCTAAGTAATTCACAATGCTCAGCAAAGTATAGTTACACACTAGTTATTTGGTTGCACATTTCTCGTAACTAGAGTGGGTTATGGAAACAGTAACATGCTTACAAAAATAAAAATACAAATCATTTATCCGTTTGTATCACTTTAAACTTTATTAGGAACAAAGTTCTTTACATCCAGAGGACCTTTAGAAATTCAATAATCCTATACTCTCTATCTTTATCTTTTGTCTCACAAAAATGTTCATGAGTTAATTTATTAAAAATAATTTGTACAATGTCTCAGAATATATTTAATTAGTAATCAGGACTGAGTTACTTTATATTGATTTTATGATTTAATATTCAACACAAATTTAATAATTCACACACATTATATATATATATATATATATATATATATATATATATATATATATATATATATATAAACTTTGGAGAGTTAAACCTTGACAGTCGTGATGATTTCCTGAGAATTCCTAGTGAAATCTGCCGCTGTGAAAATGGTATTAGATAGAAAGTGGATTTTTTCATTTAATAGAACAGATGAGTCAGAAATAGTTTGTTTATAAATATGGAATTTTTCTAAGACTTCATTATTGGCCCTTTGGAACATTTATGTAGTATTTGCATGTTACTTTCTATGTTAGAATATGTATGGCTTGTTTCTAAAAGGTGCCAAGCAATTTTGGATTTCACATATACATGAATCAGAACTTGTTCATATTTCATCATTACAAGTTATTAATATTTTCTTTTGGAACAACAATTGCTCACAAAAGCAATCTCCAAATATTTTAACTTATTAATTTTTTACATTTACAACAATATTATTATCAAATAAACTATTACAATTAATCTATAATTTAATTTATTTTAAAGATATTATTCCTCTTAAAACCCTACAACTGCCTACTATAATGTTTTCCCATTTTCAACTTTTAAATCTTCTTTTTTTTTTCTAAATTCATAAAATAGTAATTTTATGCAAAACACAACTTATAATATATCATTTTTCTGAGAAAGGTCCATAGAATTTATCTGTGTAATGAAAAAATGTATATATGTTAGGAATCAAAACATATGTAAAAAATGAAGTAAAAATTCCATAGAAAAGTCTATATATACCATACACAAATTTTTTTCAAGATATACAAAAGTTTTGTAATATATTTGTGAATAAATGTTGGTTTTTACAAAAATCAATTTATATAATTTTTATTAGGAAAAAAAAAAAAAAAATTATGTAAAAAGTTGAAAATCGCTAGTTAGGCCTATTTTCGAAAACTCACTAAAAATAGTAATATTATGCAATACACAACTTCTTATTATTGTTCTCAGAAAGGTACATAGATTTTATGTATGTACTGTTGGAAGTTAGTATGTCAGGAATCAAAAAACCGTCCAATAACCAAAGCAAAAATTCCCCAGAAAAATGTATATTTACAGTACAATAATTTTAAAAAAATTTTAAGACACAAAATTTTTGTAATATAAATGTGGATAAAACTTGGTAAAATGAAAATCAATTTATACAATTTTTATTAGACAGAGTGGGAAATTCCGAAGAAAATAAGGCCCAATTTGACATAACTTAGAACTTTGTACTAGGTGGCCCTGATATAAAATCACTGAAAAACTTAAAATTCACTCAAAAAAATAAACTCTAGAAACAATAACACAAATATTATAACGTGTATAAGCAAATTATAATAAACTACCTATTATTACTTAAAATGGTGCTTCATAATATTTCTCACCCTCAATTTACTTAATCATTTCATTATTTGAAATATGCACTAATTAAAATATAATTTCAGAGCACCATTTATTAATCCCCCCCCCCATCATATAACTCATGTTAAATTTTTACAACTTTATTAACAAATAAGCATTACTCCTCTGATTTTTATCACACAAACCTGTATTTATTTCATCATAGAATAGATCGCAGAACCATTATATTATCAACTCAAAAACAAACAAAATAATATGGCCAAAATTCTTTATTTATTTACCTTTATACTGATTTTCCATAATTTTTTATTCACTAGTCATCTAATTTAAATATCATAAATTCAAAAATTATTTGTCAATTCATTATTAATTATTTAGTTTGCATTTCCCCTAATTTCATTAATTTTATTGTTATATACTTTTGCTTATGTTATAAATACTCTTGAAAATATTTCAATGCTATACAAATATCATCTACTTATAACACAAGAGACATAGCTTCTAACCCTAATACATGTGTCAGTGTATTCTTAAATATAAACATACTCACATTTAGCCCTAATGGAAGCCTTTTGAATTGTAGATTCATACCATTAAAACTAAATGCCACATATTTTCTCGATTCTTACTCTAACTCTACTTGCCAAAATCCATTAACTAAACCAATACTACTTATATTTTTATCCCTTGAAATATCTATAAAATGTCATCAATATATTCTGTTGCTTCTCTATCTGGTATAATTACTTTATTTAGTTTACCTAGAATCTAAACATAAATGCTCAGAGTCATCCTTATTTATCCCACAAACAGATTTGAAAATAGACTACTAGAATTTTCTGTCATAATTAAGCATCTTTTCAATCTCTCTCCCCACTGCTTCAATTTTTTAATAGGGTATTACATACTGTCTATTTACAAATAGTTCATCTGTATTTATATTTAATTTTGTCTTACATTCCATAACCTTTCCTGGCTTTTCAGAAAATGTGACTTTAAAATGATTTAATACTGTTTTTAATTCATTCAGTTTATTCCTATCTACTAGACCAGTCACCCTTAAAACATATCTTTCCAAATTATCTCTTTACTTCAATTTAAATTTGCCTCACCATCATTAAAAACCACTGTCTGATCAAAAAAGCATACATTACATTTTATAAATCATATTCCGTTTCATTAATAAACTCAAAATCATTAAAAACATTATTAATATTTGCTTTGCATAATTTTAAATTACATAAATATTTACCTTTCTGTTTTCTAAGAAATTTTGTAACTACCCCCACACTCTATCAAATTTTAATTTAACTATTTAATTGAATTATTTAATTTGAAAATCTAGATTCTTAAAAAAATTACATCCTAATATTATTTCTAAATTCAGACATTTTATTACCAAAAGTTTTATTAAAACTAACTGTTCCCCTATTTCTTCTTCTACGAGGTGCTATCAAAAAGTTCCCGGACTGAACACATCATGGCTGTTGGACGTGACTGTACAAGCCAGTGTGCTAGCGCCTGATTAGCCAATGAGTTAGCGTACCGAGTTTCGTTGCACTTTTCCATGCCTGGAAAGTGTCCAAAAAATCATTTTGCTAAAGGCTATCAAGCACTTCTTGTTTTTTAAAAAAAATGTCTTCTACGTGTCAAAACTGTGGCCTTTCATGTGAATTTTCACTTTTAGGAACAGAGTAGTAACAGTGGGCTAAATCTGGTGAATATGGAGGGTGTAGGATAGCAGCCATATTGTTTTTTTGTCAAAAACTGTATTGTTTTCATTGAAGCATGAGCAGGTGCAATGTCGTGATCCAATAGCTAGTTTTGGTCTTTCCACAATTTGGGCCTTTTTCATTGCACATTTTCTCTCAGCCGCCTCAAAACATCACAATAAAAATCTGAGTTCACTGTAACATCAGCTGGCACAAACTCGCGATGGACAATGCTTTTGATGTTGAAAAACATGATGAGCATGGTTAATGTTGCACTTTTGACCTGCTATGCTTTTTTCCACTGTGACGACTGCTATTTTGTTTCTGAATCATAACCATAAAACTAGCTTTCATCACCGGTTATGACCCTGGAGATGAAGGTAGGGCCATTTTCAGAGGTTTCTCTGAATTTCACTGCACACATGAAAATGATGCTGTTTCTGATCCACAGACAAAAGCTGAGGAACGAATTTTGCAGCAACCTAACACATTCTAAATTTTCATTTAAAATTTCTTGGCAGCTTTCTATACCTTATGCCGACACTTGTACACAAATCATGGGTTTTTTGACGACGGTATTCATGAATGAGTTGTAGAATTTTTTCAACATTTTCATCTGTTTTGCTTGTGGAAGGTTGTCCTGAACGTTTTGCTCATTGCTTGAATTTATCAGTCATCATAAAATTAACATATGAACATTAACACATGATTACAAAACACAACTCGTAGACCAAACACAACCTAACATTGCAACAAAACTCGGCACACTGACTCATTAGGTTTTACGTAATTGGACACTGACAACTTTCTGAAAGCACCTCGTATACTTATCTACTTTGAATAAGTTTACTTCTAACTCCTGTTATTCCCACTATCATTAAATTTGAAAGGAGTAATTCCATTACTTTACATTCTTCACTATTTAACATTTCTTGCAATAAGTCTTCATTCATAACTATAATTCAATTCAATGTTATTAGCCCTTTAGACAAATTTCCATTGCTATACAGGTCAAATATAAATATAATAGTCAAAGTAGTTAAACAAATAAACAACAAATTAAAATCACCCTTAAAGTAAAATGTATTAATAATTTACAACATAGGCTATATTTAAACTTAATATTATACATCTTAATTTACAACCCACAACCTAAATCTATTTATTAACCCTCAACAGTTATAACTTTGTAGCTATAGTCAACAACATACAAAATTAAATTTGAATAACAATAATAAACAATTCGAATACAAAAACTAGATAACATAAAAAAGTGAATAAACCTATACTACAATCTTAATTTAAATATTCAGCTACACTACAGCCCCAATTTATTGTTCCGACTATCACATCTTGACAACTTCAAACTCTTTTCCACTGAGTAGCAAGCAGCTATCACCAAATAATGCAGCAAGCTTTTCTTCAATAAGGAATCTACTGTTATATCTTTATATGGTAAGGAAGTTTACTGAGAAGTCTAATGGCGGACAGTGTTTGGGATCTTTGAAACATTTTAAATCAGTATTTATTCATACGAAAGTTATCTTTGTGATGGGTATCGTATAAATGCAAGTCTCTGTTATGAATTAAATTACTTTTTGTCCTACTAAAATAAATAGTTTCTAAAATATAGAAACTAGGAAGTGTAAGAAATCCGAGCTTTCTGAAAACATCTTTACTAGACTTTGTCTTCTTCAATCTACATATAAGCCTAACAGCTTTTTTATCACAATGAAGAGTCTTCTAAAGTAGACTCAAGCACAGCTTCCCTAAACAAATATACTATAGATCAAGTGTGGGTATATCTTCATGATGTCTAATGTACAAAGAAAGATTTTGCAAGATAAATATGCCTGTGGTTAACCTCTTACACACTGAACCAGTATCAATTATACAATTATACAATTATACATACATTTGGTGTAGCCTCCTGGATTGTGTATGCAATGAATATATTATAGGTTAATTACCTTAATTTTTCCATCAAGACAATCCAAATTTCATCCTTGTGGATAACCGGTTTCGACGGTTAAACCAAAACATCGCAAAGTCGTTCAGCCATATGAAAGCGTTGCCCCATTAAAACTGGTAATTATTGTTGAGTACTCATAAGACTTGAAAAATACTATTAAAATCAAAAATATTTTAATATTTAACATGATAAACCTAGACCCTGATAAGTGTGTGGGGGTTAAACTTCGACGGATGTTCCACCATTACGGGACAGAAGGAGGTGTGCAGGCGATCTTGAGACAAAAGTACAAAAAGCCTTGTACTTCCATTGTTTCTCTTACAAGCTTAACCTTGTTGTGAACAACTTAAACATTATCCCAGGAATTTGAAACTGAGTTAGAACTATTAACCCTCTAAGTGCTAAGAGTCGCGATCGCAATCTATTTTGCCGCCACCACCTAAAGTCAATCTAATTAAACAAGGTTTGCTAAAATCAATGTACAAACGGTAACTTTTATCCAAACTACATGTATTTTATATAGTAACTCTGAGTAAAAGACGCTCTATTCATTTTGCACAATTTTATCGATGGTTATAAGAAAAAACCAATGTTAGCAAGCCTGTAAAAGACAATTTGATGTTTACTGTTGATGTTTACTGCTGCGTCCCGGCAGTAAATTGTTGTTTAGTGTTTTTGTCTATATTATTTTGGTAAATACAATTTATTTTATGGTTATTTAGTGTATCAGTAGTGTTTTTAGTGTAGTATTACACATATAATAATGAGTGAACTTGGCAATTCAAGTGATATTCATAACTGTTTGTGTGAAAGTGATACCGCTAGTGATGAAAGCGGTAACTCCGATGTAGGAATCAAAATGTTTGTTTGTTTTTTGTTTTTTTTGTGTGTGTATTACATATTTATAATAACTAACTTTAGTAAATACATGATATTCAAAGGTTAAATGCCAATACTTTCTAAAGACACAGTAATAGAGCACACTAATTTGCAAAAGTTGGATGTAGGTGTCACACAGTGGGCGAAATTACTGAATATGAAGTTTGGGTATGTATGAATGTTTACAACGATGTTGACATTATGAAGAAAAGAAAGTGGTACTTATGTTACATTTCTAGTTTTGTAACAAAATTTGCTACATTTTGTATATATTAGAAATTGGATTATCATAATTTAGTTATTACCTACGTTGTCACTAAATGGACAAAAGAAATTTTTATTTTTTATTTTTTGCGGATATGAGTTGAAGCAGACCTCAGTTTTAAAGTGGTATGTTTAAATTTTATTTCATTTTGTTCTATGGGTTTTCCTGAAAATATTGATGTATAATGTGTCATATTTCAGCCAATAAAAGTGTATTATTTCCTGTAATAACAAAAGCGTTGCGCAGAGCGTTGAATTAGCTTAGCACTGAGGACTAATATAATCAGCACTTGGAGGGTTAAGGAGATAATCACATTTTTTCAACAGTCCATTTTATGATGCAAGTTCATTGCTAGCATGGCTAAATTGTGTAAAACTAGATAGTTAGAGAAATACAAATGCAGCAGTGTTTTTAACCTTCAATCCGCCTCGTGAACACTAGTGTTTAAGAATGACGCACCAGTGCTGTAAATCGACATTTTTGCAAATCAATATTTTGCCCAATGTTTCATAGATGCATAATCATGCAAAAAAAAACAAAAAAAAAACATAAAAGTTATAAATAATATTTAATAAATTGGTAAAGTTTGAATATTTTGATGCATAAGAGCAAAGAAATAACTACACAGTTGTAAATCATAAACTGCACCTTTCTTTCTCTAATTTTCAAAAATTCATATTTCTGTCAAACAAATTTACCATAACACTGTTTTATAGATCACATCTTCCTCTTTCAATCTTTGCTTTCCAAATCTTTCCATCTGTTATAGTTTATATATATATTAAACAAAATCAAGAATTTTAGCACATTTTTACACGCTAAAAATCACATTTTTGTCAATTCACCTAGTAGATATTATTTATCGTAATGTATAATATATCATTGTAAAGGTAATGTTTCAATCTTTCATAATTATTTATACCAAAATCCTTCTCACGAAAGATAAAAAATCAAGAATTCAATAAAATTTACTAATATTCCGCGAGATCAATGCACCTGTCGCAATGATGTTATATAGTAAAATGTGTACTCAAGAACCATATAATTTTTCAAAATGTAATTCTTGTCTAAAATATCACAAGTTGATAATATTTTATAGTATTCTTCTTTCTCTTTCGAACTATGTATTCAAAATTAAGCTATCTGTAATAGTTTTTGAGATTTATTATATTCTACGAAGTAGTAACCAAACCGAACCAGACTCATTTTCATTTTGGTGTGGTTACTAAATATGAAATATCAATTAATTACACTGATATTTTGTAACCGGTCTTTATACTATTAGGAAGATGAAATTTAGATCTTTCATATGGTACCACCCATTACATCATATACCTAATTTTAGATGATGCTTTCTGAACTTGCCACTGTATTAGCTTTTTTGAGTTCTAAATATGTGCCTAATCATAATATGTGTTCTGTGTGTGGTTCGATTTATTTCTGTTATTGTGTACTTATTTTGTTATGGGTTATGTCAAATTTGGCCTAACTTTTTAGCAAATTTCCATTTGTTTACATACAAATTAATTTTGTCTAATGAAAATTTTATAAAATGATTATGTTTTTACTAAAATGCATGCACAAATATAGTAGAAATACTTTTCTCTATCTATAAAAAATTTAATAAATGTTGATATATGTAAATATAGGCTTTCATTTGGCATTTTGCTTTCGGTTTTTGTAAGAATTTTTGATTTCTAACGTACTAACTCTATTCTAACGTACTAATTTTTTTTCATTACATAGATAAATTCTATGCACCTTTCTCAGAAAATATATTACAAGTTGTGTTTTGCATAATATTACTATTTCTTGTGATATTTTCCAAATTAGGCATAGGTACATTTTTAGAAAATTTCCAATTTTGATGTAAAAATTAATTTTGACCAAAGAAATTTTTATAAATTGATTTTTGTTTTTACCAACTTTTATATTACAAATTTTCTGTATAATCTGAAAAAATTTGTTCTTTAGTAAATATCCCTCTTTATGTGAAATTTTGGCTTCAGCTATTGTAAGAATTTTTGATTTCTCACACAACTTAAAATTTTTTTCATTACACAGGTAAATTCTATGCACCTTTCCGAAAAAAAAAAAAAAAAATGATGGAAAGAAGTTCCATAACATATTTTTGGTGATTTTTCAAATTAGACGTAACTTTTTACCTCATTTTGTAAAAAAAAGAAAAGTTTTTACATATGAACATATTATAAATATATTTTTTTAAAAAATCAACCTTTTTCATAATTACATTCCAAAACTTTTGTATATCTTGAAAAAAATTTATTTTTTGTTTATATAGATTTTTGTGTAAAATGTTCATTTCATTTTTGATTCCTAACATACGTACTCAAAAACCGTAATAGATAAATATTTTTAATAACACAGATAAATTCTATGGATATTTCTGATAAAATGATGTTAGAATGATAAAAACAAGTTAGGTTTTGCATAAAATACAAATTTTTATGATTATTTTAAAAACGAAGAAATTTAAAGATGGCTGATCAAGGGTTGAGAATCACTTCATTGATATTGTTAATGTATTTAGAGACCTTAGCTGATGAGGGAAATGCAGCAACAAGAAAAAATTCTTATTAAATGCATGCAGTGGTGTGTAAATCTTCATCTATTGTGTCAGTAGCAATAACTACAATGTATTCCGCTATACTGGAACCTGTAGCAAATGCACTTCATTGGAAGAAATTTGACATAGTCAAAGCCATTCAGTATATTCTTGACATGCTACGAATTTATCGGAAAGATGTGGAGAACATTGCAACTGCTATTTTAAAAGACACAGACGGCATTGCAATGCATTTGAATGTTAATATAATCGTCACTCGTCACTTTCATTGCTACCCGACAGAAGTATAGAAGCAGTCATCCAGCTGAAAATTCATCCGAATTTTCGAGAAGGTCTCTAATAATCTCTTACTTGGATTCCATCATATGTCTTTAGAAGTTAAATTTTCTGCACACAAATCGCCTGCATTTTCATTGATAAGTTTCTGTCAGAGTAATATGAGAGGTGACTCATTGGGGGAATGGAGTGAAAGTACTTCATCCTGTGTAACTTTCCACAATTTAGAAGGCATTGAAGGAGAAAGGGAATAATTGAGGTTCAAAATGTGGAATGAGGTACAGCTATAGGAAGCGCTAGACATAATTGAGGTTTTAAAAAAGACCAAATCTTTTTTTCTCACTATTAGAAAGGCTCTGGTGACATTTCTTGCACAGTTCTGGACAACAAGCACTATTGAGCTCCCTTTGTTGAATTAAAACATGGCTAAGAAGCACTATTGGTGAAAACAGGTTAAATGGGTTAGCTATGTTAAGCATTCAGCAACGATGGGTTTTTGCTAACAAAGAGCAATTAGTTGAAGTTGTAGTTAGATAATTTGCTTCTAATCCTTACAGCTATTGATACAAAACTAGTTTTTTTAAAATAAATATTTTATTCTTCCTTTTGTTATTGTGTATTATTGCATAGCACCCCCTCCTGTATTACATTTCCCCCATGAAATCAGTTAAATTCAGAAAGCTGCCCCCCCCCCATCAATTTTAAGCTGGATACGCCTTCACCACTAACATAGATTTTCGGCTAGCTGGATTTCGTGAAGCCTCTGACATCATTACTATAGAATCGATATTTTTGTGACATCACTGCCTTTTACACACAGGTTGCATATAAAAGTTTTTTTTTAGATAAACTGTCTAATTGTTTAGTACTGTTTACATATCATAAATGCAGTATCAATGAACATATATTAAGTCCTTCTTTTCAAGCTAAATTTCTATACATAATACTAGATCAGAGTCTCAAAATAATTTTACATTGCAACAAATAAATAATAATAATCCTTAATCTAGGACCTTTAGAGATGCATCTAATGATGCTAACATTATATAGCTTGGGTCTGGACTGGGTATAATATTAATAAGTAATAATAAAAGACCCACCTGGATTGCGTGACAGGAGGGAGAAATTTCGCAGGCCCCAATATGTACTTAACATTAATTACTCTCTGTTTCCTGACCTTGCCTTCCCTAATCAAAACATCTATTATAAATACTACCATAACTTACTTCTCTCTGAAAATCTTATTTGCTTTAAGCTCATTCTCCTCTGCTGTGTAAGATCGTCTTCTTAAAAGTCTTTCCAATCGTACATTTTCATCTACTGAGAGGTAAATCACATAATCTGGTTGAAGCAGATCAGACGGCCATTGATATACCGGTGAATCATGCGGAGGAAGAGGTTTTCCTCGTTTTACTTCATTTCCTATTGCATACGCAGCTGTACTGTTCCAGAATCTAATGATAAAGAAAAGCTGATATTAGTATAAGGTATGAGATATAGAGGTGGGCTATAATAAGGTACTTCTGAACATGATACTTTTGGTCGCAACATATACCGAGAGTCTTAAATTGTCACATTTTGCTACTGGGGAACGTCCCGCAGAGGAAGTAGTGAAAATATTCAATGCAAGCATAGGTCGACTAGTACCTCATTTTAAAGGTCTTTGTTAGTAGAAAACATTGCCGCAAACCCGATCTCAAAAGGACAATTCAGTCAGAAATGGCAGCTCTCCAAAGTTTGTTTTCCTTCAGTGTAACTAACAAAGCAAATAACAGTTTAGTAATGACAAATATCGTATAGATTTTTTGTATTCCTTTGTAGTAATAATTAAAAATACAAACATTAAATTTACTAGGGCTTTCGTGGTTTGTAACTTCTGTTCAATAATGTTAAAGAGTACTTATTATGGCGTACATCTAAGAGAATTATTAGACATTAACTTTCCCGAAAGATGGATTAGAAGAGGCCACATTGAGTGGCCACCAAGAACACTGGATCTTTCGCCCTTAGATTACTTTGTTTGGAGAGTTCTGAAGGGTAAAGTCTATAATACAAAACCAGCTAACATTGAACAACTAAAGCAACGAACAGTGGAACAGACACACCAGATGACAGGAGAAATGATTGGAAATGTTATAAATGGTTATTTTTGCTTTACCATTGTGTGTGACTATGGAAGAACTCTTTGTTTTCTGCATTAGTTCATTCAACAAAGCAATGAATCCACTAAGGTTTTCATTCCATTTTCTTGTATTCAAAGTTAAGGTATTGGACATTTCTTGTTGTGTGTCAGTACTACAATAATTTTGCTCAGGGGAAGCTGCCATTTCTGATTGAATCGTTCTTTTAAGGTCGGGTTTGTGGCAATGTGTTCTACTCACAAAGATCTTTAAAATACTTTACCAATGCTTACATTGAAGATTTTCACTACTTCCTCTGCAGTATGTTCCCTAGTAGCGAATTATGACAATTAAATGCATCAGAGTGTTGTGAACCATAGTAAGGTCATACATCTAGAGTTACATTGTTGTATGCATTTTCGCAAAGAAAATATCTTGGAGTATTAATAGCTACTTTTAAGACACCCAGTATAATAGTAATGACATATAGTTATAAGACATGCTTACCTAAATAAATGTATTTATGTATATGTATATAATTATATAAATACTTCTTTTTTTAACTTTAACACTATTAAAAATAAACAAGTTGATGTGTGCCATTATGGTACTTACCCAGCCTCTCATACAATTTAATACAAGCACATCTTTTAAATATAATGCCTAAATGTTGATCTCTTGGGCTTGGTAGAAAATGTTAAATTGCATTGGTAGATAAATGAATTTACAACCCCTCCACCCTACGTTACATAGTATAGGGTGTGTATGTTTAAAACAATTGTTACAGAGGCTTACTGAAGCTCTTCATTTTGTATATCACTAGGTTTGTGACATCAGCTAGGTTTTAACATATTATAACGAAATAGAGGGCTCCCAAAAGGTCAGTGCTCGGCAGGCCATAAATTGTAAAGAGTTGAAAGGGTTGACAGCTAGAAAAACTATTCTAACATTAGTCACAGATATCAAGAAGTCAAATAAACCATTCCAAAAGTCAATGCTTTCAACCAAAAATGTTTGAAATGGACCAATGAAATAAATTGTGTTACACTCGAAATAACGTACAAGATTTAAAATAAGCCAATGAAGGAAGAGGATCGGAAGAAAGCGCTTGAAATTAGAATCTATATATATCAGATTGGACAATAATTGATTTTTAATGTAAATGATTTTAAAACTTAATTTTATAAATAATTAATTAAAGAGAGTTAAAAATTCTATAATTGTGTGAAGTGTAACTTTGTTATAATATGTATATGTTAAACAGTCTACTTGTTTCGATCGTGTCAGTGTCTTGGCCCTATTAGGCCTCAAAACTGTATATATGCCATGAAGCGTCCGCATTCTAAAATTGTAAGCAGAATAGAAATATGTAAATTTGTATTTAATTTAATATGTTATAAGTAGACTAACACAAGAGACATGAACAAAAAAACTGTGTTAAAATGATCCCCATTAATTTTACTTAAAATGTCTATGTTGTATTAAAATGATTTATTTTGATACTTACAGACATATGAGCACACTATAGTATACTATACTAAATTTCATGTTCTTATTTTAATTTATGTGGCTGCTATCGCGCTTATGTGCAGATAATGATGACAAAAGTTGTATGTCGAAAATCACTTTTTCGGTTTGGTGAGGCCATGAAACGTAAAGATCAATAAAAAAAAAAAAAATGTAAGTCGAAATTTTTTACAATTACCTAATGACTCTATACTTTGTATAGTGGGTAAATTAAAGTGACCAATGTACATAAGTATAGATGTTTTAATTTATTCTACACGAGACCTGCATTTTCTAACATAAATACCTTTAAGGGTGATTTAATGTGAGCTACTGACAACATTTTACTTGGGTGACTGTACTAATACATAGGTATAGAGAAACAATATATATATATATATATATATATATATATATATTTCAAAAATTAACACCATTATGCTTAAATAAGAATAATAGTATTAGAATGTAAAATGTGTTTTTTTTAACCATGGGAAGAATTTAATATGCTAGTGTTTTTTTTCCATCCATATTATATACAAGAAGAGCACAGCTAGTGATTGTGGTCTCACTGCAAATTGCAGGTCTATTTGAATTTCACAAGAGTTAAGTTATTATATTCACAACTAGTCCCGGACTTGTGATACTGATTAATGAAGGGTTAAGACTTAAGACATCTTTATATGGCCACAACTCTCCCTCCACTAGCTGGTCATTCACTTCCCTCTTGAGCTTTTAAGAAATATATGAAGCATTCACTGCCTCCTTTGACATTTATTTAAAAACTCCTTCCCTACCCTACTCCTACCGCCTCTACCCTACTCAATTCTTTGAAAATTGGATACATATATTTTGAAGGCAGACCTCTCGCACCAATCTCTATAGAATAAAAATGTGTCAAAATCCTGCCTGTTTAATGGATGATACTGAGTTGTGATGCTGCAACAATGTTGGTTCCTAAGGTACTGTGAGCTCCAGCATAATCAGCTGTATTGTTTTACCTGATAAAAATAGTCAGGTCAGGACAAAGGGAGACAACTACTTACTACCTCTGATGGAAAATTATAGTGTCAGTTCCTTCGACCTATGAAAATTTGTTAATCACCAGCTGATCCCCAACACGAAAATATAAATTATAAACAAATAAATATTTTCACTGCACATAAAAGTGTAAAAATATTTATATTACAAATTATGCAGTACAGTTAACAGTATTATCAATTATTATGTAATAAAAAAAATTCGACTTCTTTTAAATTTCAAAATTAAAAAAAAAAAGTTTAACAGCTATAGAGATGTATGTCTATTTATTTATGGAATGTTATATATTGAATGAATTATTGGATCTGTTTGGCAATATAAGGGTAGAGGAGAAAATAAAGTGATACAAAGTACAGAAATAATTATAAAAATGTCATGTGCATGACTGCTGTATCAATCAAACAATGTGGAAGTAACATTTTAGCAACATAACTAAACTACAGTTAGGGACAAACTTCCTTGCTTGACCGTTGTATCTTATAATAAAACAGAACAGCAGATTTTAATTCTGCATGCAATGGTACCAAACCCACTTCTCTAAGATGACAAATAGTGAAGTTATTAAATAAATATTGAGCTTAACTTGTGAGATAATATTAGATAGAATAAAACTCGAATACAAGATCTCACAAAAATTACGTTTACTTAATCAAACACATTTCAACAACAAAGTCACCATCCTAAGTGATATTTGAGCTACAATAACTAAGTACAATTATAGTTTTTTTGTTGTAGCTCATTTATTATTGAGGATGACAACTTTGTTGTTGAAACGCGTTTGATTAAGTAAACATAATTTGTGTGAGATCTTGTGTTCTTATTCTAATTAGTGAAGTTATTATCAAAACAGTGATTTCGAACATTGACCTCTGAAGAAAATGTGATATTAGTATAATTAAGCGATTTGTCACTGACAAAAGGGAATCGTGTGGAGATTTTTCAATATATACACGACTATGAAGTTTGTTAGAGTCAAGGGGATGTCTACAATATAATGATATACACAATTACAAGGTTCAGAAAACCCGTGAACAACTGTTTTACATGAACGTACCCTACTGAGTAAATAATACCTCTTTGAATGTACCAATACAATTTATCATTACCTACAAGGCTCAATAAACCAACTTTTGGATATTATATTTAGAGGAACTGCTTATATTATATAGTATGAAGTGGGTGGGTATGACACCCATCAAGTTGTTTTAATAATACATAAATATTTTATATCTTTTTGTTTAATACCGCCCCCATTGTTGCCTACAAAAAATATATCAGTAACATCCACAAACAGCTAAAAACTTGTCATGACTTCTTCATCATGCTGATGAGAATCAAATAGTTCAAAAACAAGCAATGCAAACTAGGTTTAAAATCTTTCCCATTTTGTGTGCCTAAAACTACCATCCTTGAATCCCATGGAACACAGAAAATTCTTTTGACAAATTCATCGGGAATCTCAAAAGGGTCACATATGATGAAAGTTTCTTGGCAAAGCAAAAACATAATATTTGAGTGTAAGCTCTGACATCTTTGCATTTTTGCTCTGTATTGGCTTCAATTCGCCTATTCAGCTAGAGAAGTATGATGACAAAGTTTGTCGACCACTACTTTAGGACAGAGTGAATATACTTAGATATTTATTGCAAAATTTTACAAATAACTATACATGTCCACCGGCTAAAATGTGCTTTTGCATTTGACATAAGACGGGTTTTTACATTTGTTATTACCTTTATGAAGCAGTATTATCTGCAACTTAGCAAACTACTGTGCCATGACTTCTTCATCACGCTGATGAGAACTGGATAGTTCAAAAACGAACAATTCAAACTGAGTCTAAAGTCTTTTCCATTTTGTGTGTCTAAAACCACCATCCTTGGATCCCAAAAGAGAAAATTCCCTTGACAAATTCTGAGAATCACAAAAGGGTTACCTTAGATGAAAGTTCCTTGGCAAAACACAAATATAATCTTTGAGCGTAAGATCTGACATCTTTGCTGTTTCGGCTTCAATTTGCCTCCTCAACTAAAGAAGTGTGATGACAAAGTTTGTTGACCGTTACTTTAGGACAGAGTGAATATATTTTGGTATTTTTTGCTAATTTGTTACAAATAAAAACATTATTAATATAGATCAAAAGCAAAATGTGTCCCATAGGTTCACTATTTATTCTACAGAGCAGACACTTAAAACACAATCAAGATTTAAATATCTGGTGCTTGAACGGAGACAAAGGAATCTAGAGATTGAGCAACAAACACAGCTAACAAACTTCCTACACTTTGTCAAATTCAAGATAAATATCCAACTCATAGAACCAATAAATAAAGCCGATGTGAGCATTTCAATCGCTATTTTGTGCTAAACTCAGGTGCTGCAGTGTTTGAAGCAGAGTTGTTTAGAATCAATGAGGCACTGAAGTAATTAATAATGAGATATTGGATAAACAACAACATAGTGATCCTGGTTTACTACAAGTCAGCACTACAAACGATCACTAATAACGACATATAAAAGTTATTTAATCTAGTCCATCCGAAATAAATATAAGGTAGTTAAACATATAACCAAAAGAACTGCATTTCATTGGATTCTATCATACTCAGTGGACTAGAGAGTAATGAGACGGTTGACAAGCTAGTTAAGAGTGAAGAAAGACGGTTGACTCTCATACTGAAGAAACTGAGAAGAATGAGAAGGAAGAATAATTAGTATTAAAAAAAATCTAACCTATAATTTATGAACAGGGTCAAGGAAAACTTGAAGGACAAGCCATTTGAAAATGTACTCAATTATATAAGGAAATTAACACTTTGAAGCCTTATGGCCTAAGTAGCAAAGTTATCATGGTAACTTGAGCATTTTAATGTTATTTGTAAAAAAAATCCTAGTATTGTTCATTTCTGAGTTACCTAGAAACCTATATATATCATTTGAAACAGCAGAAAATACAGTTTAATATGATATAAATATATAAATAATAATTATAGATACAAAAAATGTTATAAATTTTTGAAAAAGGAGTATTTACTGCAGAATATAAAAATTGTGACATTCTCCGCTTTAATGTGGTAATTTTTAAAACAGTCAGGTAAACATAATGGAGACCAAGGAAAAACCCCAAACCACAAAATAACACAACTACACAAAACTGTATAATGTGTTTATATTACCTTATGTACATTTCTATAGCTCTGCTATCATCTTCAGAGGTACACTCCTTGTTCATATACAATCACCACAGTGCTCTAGTGATTTATTTATAATGGAGACCACCAAGTTGTTTCCTTCCTTTCAGATTTTCCAGTTAATACTTTAGTTTTTTTCTGATTAGACTTTATATATTTTTGTTGGCTGTGTTTTCTTTTCAGTAGGAAGAACTTTTTCTGTATAGTGGTGATGGTGAGTCTATTGGTTTTCATTGTTGCTGGGGTGCTGTCTTGAGCTAGAACTCCTCCCATTTTCTTAAAGCCTTTCCAATTGATTCAATAAATTTATCCAAATGACTTTCCTTTTTTTTCTTTCTCAAATTTTGGAGTCTTGTCAGTATAGAAGAAACTAATTTGAAATAGACATCATAAACAAATGGAAAAATAATTTTTTCCACCATTTCATTTGTTTGCATTTGAATGGGTAGTAGGAAATTATCTGATCATTTCTATCAACATCTGTTTTATTTTTATTATAATCAATTATTAGATCAGGTTTTGTTTTTGAAATCATGCCTTGTTTAGAGCGCACCATGACATCTGTTGTAGTCATTTTATGGACTGATGATAAAGATCTCTACCACTTTTCTTGATACAATAGAGATGATTTCTTCTAATAAAAAGTGATTAATTCCTTTTTAGTTTTTTATAACGGTTTTCTGTAATTCTTTCCGATTTCGCATGAAAGTAACAACTGATTTTGTTTTTTCTTTGCCATCAAAAACAGCTGGTGAACTGTAAAATCTGTCCACATAAACAGTACGGCCAATTACAAAAGAGTCTTTGAAAAAGAGAAATTATTGAACTATCTTTAGATTTACCAGTATAAACCTCAAATCTTAGAAGTAATCCAGTTGATGAATCATACACAATATACAATTTATTCTATACTTATCTGGTTTGTTTTTGTTGTATACCCTGAAACTTACTCTCCCTCTAAAACCACATGTTCCTTCATCTAGAGTCAAATTTTCATAAGGAGAAAAAGATTTTGGAAACCTACTTAGCAAATGATTTATGTAAGGTTTCAATTTGTGCAGTGGATCATGGCCTATCTCATTTAGCAGCACACATGTAGCATTGTCATTGATATGAAAATTTGCAAGGATAGCCATGAACCTGTCTCTAGACATTATTGATGGAGCATATGGATGAAATTGTCAATGGACCAGTAACCTCTCAATTTAGGTTTTTTGATTACACACATGTATAATATAATAGAATAAAAATGAAAAAATGATATACTTCATGCAATTTTACTGTCATTCATTTACCCCATATACTATTTAGTTTTAGTTTCTTTGGCCTTTTTAATTGATCAGTAATGGACATTGTATTTTTGTTAGTTTCAGATTTAAATAATTTTATAATGGATTCTGGAAAAAAATATTGAAAATATATATAAGGGTGTTGATTTTTCATTGATTGCAGCTTTTATCACACTAAATTCTTCAAACACAGAATTTCAGGTTGATTATCTGCAAATGTCCATCCAAGATCTATGTCTGATAATTGGAAGTTTTTTTCCTTTTAGGCCTATTACAATTATTATTACTTCTACTATTTGTAGGCTGAAGGCTGTCTACAATACTATCATCAGACTCTTCATCACTAGGCCTAGATTCCCATTCCATAACCCCAAAATCTGGGTCTTCAAATTGTTCAACAATTTCATCCTCTAAATCTGAATCAAAAAATGGAATCACATATATTTTCATGGCATACAATCCTTGAATTATTAGCATGCTTACGTATTAGGCTTATGTATTGTATTAAGTACAATTAGTTGTACTTGATCAAAGTACCACCTAAATCGTCATCACTAGAATTACTTTCCGATAACATATCACTTATCATTTCTTTAGTTTTAGGATCCATTTTAGAGAGAAAAGCACAATTAAACACACATTAAACTTAATTTATAACTAAAATAATCTACAACACATAAATAACTACAGGTATTGATATACCTGCAGAAAAATTAAATATTTTACATTCACGTAAAAACACAGCGTCTACTAGGCCAACATAACCATAAACAGCTGTTCCAACATTCAATATATCAGCTATAATATTCTAGATATTGAATAAGAAACAAGGAATTGAACCATAGACCTACTGAATCATTGCAAGCAGACGAACCTGAGAATACACCTTCTACGTATTAATGCGGTCACACACGTATTAATGCTGCCTCGAGCTATACTCGAGCATAGGCTTCAAAAAGTGTTAAAAATCTACAAAGAAAAATACCTGTCGCAATATTTCATGTCACAGTTGGACATGATTGCCTAGCTGAACACTTAAAACAAACAAATATTTTAAACTCTGACAACTGCAATCCTCACTCCATTATGAACAAGGTCCATCTTCTAGTCTGCAAAGAGTTGGACATGCAGAAGTAGAAGAGAAAGGACTTTACTAAGAAGCACAATCAAGGATGGCGTGAGCCAATAGACGACCAACAAACTTATTATTCCACATACAGTAAAATTTATTGTAAATAATTATTGTCTCAATCCAAATTGAAATTATTATAGAGAAAGTATTATCAAACTAATATTGAAATCATACTAGGTTACCCAAACTTACCTGTCCATGATTACCGGTTCTGTTCTGGATTTGATTTCATTGGCAGCAATGTAGTTGCCGAGACTATAATAAGCTCTCCTTAAAATAGGCCCATGTTCATCAAATAAAGGTCTCAAATGTGAAATAGATGGAGGAGGTGTGTACATTTTACTACCAAGCAAAGCGTTACCTAATTTTTTTGTGATTGTAGACTTTCCTATATAACAGGTCAGGATTAGTCAGTATAATAAAATAAAACAAATACTACACCAAATATAACAAACATAAATAAAAAATAATCTATAACAGTCCTGAAATCGAAACAATAAATCAAATAAAAAAAAGTTTTTAACATAGGCTACCACGTTTTTAAAACGGACTAAAAAGTATAAAATAATTTTTCATGACCCTTCTACAATTTTGAGAGAGGATTGTTAGTGGCTATGGATATATTTGGAATACTTGGAGAGAAAAACGTGAGGCGCAGGCAATCTATGATAGTTAAGGAGGAGTAAATAAATTAAATTACAGTGAATCTCTACTTGTATTATTTACTGGCTGCGCCCCACGTTTTTCTCTCCAAGTATTCCAAATATATCCATAGCCACTAACAATTATCCCTCAAAATTG